>OX235279.1:39774136-40277459 GCA_944472155.2 Trichobilharzia szidati
TCCGTGATAGATAGATAGATAGATAGATAGATAGATAGATAGATAGATAGATAGATAGATAGATAGATAGATAGATAGATAGATAGATAGATAGATAGATAGATAGATAGATAGATAGATAGATAGATAGATAGATAGATAGATAGATAGATAGATAGATAGATAGATAGATAGATAGATAGATAGATAGATAGATAGATAGATAGATAGATAGATAGATAGATAGATAGATAGATAGATAGATAGATAGATAGATAGATAGATAGATAGATAGATAGATAGATAGATAGATAGATAGATAGATAGATAGATAGATAGATAGATAGATAGATAGATAGATAGATAGATAGATAGATAGATAGATAGATAGATAGATAGATAGATAGATAGATAGATAGATAGATAGATAGATAGATAGATAGATAGATAGATAGATAGATAGATAGATAGATAGATAGATAGATAGATAGATAGATAGATAGATAGATAGATAGATAGATAGATAGATAGATAGATAGATAGATAGAGATGGACTACTGATTCCCGCCTAGTTCATCGAGTCTACCATCAACATATGCAATAAAAGTGACTCATCAGTCATACCGGAAATATGGAAAATACTACTACCAATCAAACCAAGCGATGCAAAATAATGGAGTCATGTAAACGAAGTTAGAAAGTTGTGTGAATAATGCCTTGATATGATTATGAGCAGTAAATTGTGCTCGAAACGTCATCAGTAAATATTACTGTATAATACTGTGTGATTTTGTCAAAATAAATTTTTATCCTTAATCGAATGATACTCTACCTCAGTGCCCAAGTTTTATTCTTATATCAGTGAATGGGTGGTTGGTTTAAATTCCTCGCCAACTAATTCCAGACTTATTAGGAATGTCACTTATGGCTCCTAGTGTTCCTTCCTTCTTTATACTACATAGGCTTTGATTTCTGTATTATTTATGTTATGCTTTTGTCATCTTCATTACTCATCTTATTTCGTTTCTATGCGTCTTCATTCATTTATGAATAAAATTCTGGTGTGTAGTAGTTATTCACCAGGAATATTTTCCCGATTTGTTCATTTTCATTATTTAAATCTACTGGCTTTCTAGTTAGGCTCCTGGTTCAATTATATAGACATTTAACTAAATCTACATTTACCGATTGTCGATGGGATGAGTTCAAGTCTGAGTATTTATTAGAGTGTGTCTGTTTCCCATAACTGAGTGGGAGCGGCTGGAAGTATTAAAAAGTAATATAGTTAGATGGCGAGAGAGAGTTTAATCAATGAAGCTTTGTTTATCAATTCAGCACCACACATGCCATCGAAATGACGCAACGCCTTCAGCAGAGATGGAGAAAGTGGCAACAAACAACAAGGGGAAGAGACATAGAGAAAAGATATATATATATATAAATTGTGAAGCCTTGTGACTAAATTGATATGACCATGAGCAGCAATAATTTGTGCTTTAAGCATTTTCATCCAGTTATTAATACTGTGTGCTATTTGAAATGAACTTATCTAATATGGAGTTCACTAAGTACTATTCTGGCTAAGTAAAGGTGAAGTGAAAACCATTAACAGTTCGATATTGGACCATCTGGTGCAAACTGGCCGGCCACAAAGTCAGCCAGCGTAGAAGAATCCTTCTCTATCTACCGGGTGCCTAATAAATTGCCAAAATCATCGAAGCACCGCATGATCCAAACAGCAGAGGCTATTGCAATTCGCCTCAAACAACCAGTGCTCTGTGTTCAAAAGAAGCAAGTCCAGCCACCCCGTACTACTGCCCTGGCCGGCCTTCAGTAGAGCCTATAAATTCATGAATTTGTAATATTATCTTTCCTTATTTTTCTGACATTCAGTTTATTTTATGTTGATGCTATTGAGCTGTAATCTATCAGTATTATTGATTCGATGTTATTTAAACAACATTAATGTTGTTCATAACACTAATTCATTCGTTCACTATAATGTATATGTAAGTGTTGAGCCTGATGATGAAGTTATCGAAAAGAGTACTCTTTGTTCAGTATCTATTCTGAAAATGCTTACAGAAGATAGCAAGCGTCAATTGCCACGATCTGGGTGAGGTTGAAGTAGAGTACCTCTTTTTCACTCATCGAGGCAGCATCATTTCAACTACAGTCAGGCAGTATGGATGAGGATATCAAAGTCAGCCAGGGTCGGAAAAGCAAGATGGACGTTCATTACTCTAAAATCAGTGTGGAGATCTTTTGCACTCAGCATAAAGAACAAGATCCGGATTCTCAACATTAGTATCAAATCACTGCTCAGTAATAATAATAATAGCTTTCTCCTGAACAATGTCTATATAATGCACAGAATTTCCAGCGGAGTTTACTTCATGGTATTTTCTCGTCAAATAAAAGAATGATTGACTGACAACAGTAGATCGTGTGTCGCAGTTCTATCTGACCTGAAGCGCAAACCAATCCATAATGATGACATTTCTTCTTTGTCTGTTTCGACAAATACGCGACTACATTTAAGAAAAATTCCAATTACAAAAAGTTCAAGAGTACATTTTGCGGAGGGATACGACTGAGGAACGGCCATCTCATGTATTGGGATGATCTGCCATCTATCGAGCTGGATAATGCTTTTTCTTATGTTTGGTAGGAACTTGTGTGTCAATGAGCAGGTTGTAAATGTTTGAAATACTAGTCAGAGTAAACAATAACTCTATTAGACGTGATATTTCACTAGATTTAAGCAAGTCGAATAAGAGAAAATTTATACAATATTTTGATTGGACACTAGTAACCAGTGTGACGTGTCTACTCCTTTCTTTGGTGCAGACTGAATCCTATCAGTCAGGTATTTGCAATGTGGCCACCATTCTAGGTAGCCCGCCATCACGGCGCACATTGATTTGATGATATTTGATAGTTGGAGGCAATCGGTGAGCCCGAATAGCTCAATGGTAACGTCTCTGACTGCAGCACTGGGTGACGCGGGTTCGAATCTCAGAAGGGACATGAGTTCCTTCAAGGTTGCAGATACGCCTTGCTGAAGAGTGCCAACTAGCACGAAACCTAGGTCCAAGGCTTCCTGCTGATTGCCTCCAACTATCAAATATCATTTATACAATATGTTGACAGAGGTTCTCGGTAGCCGAAGTTATAAGCAAGCCAGTGGAGAATTTGCATATCAGAAAAGCACTTCTAACAGACCATATATTTTTATCAGTACGTCTATTTCCTAGCTCTGTATTGAAGATCAAATGACCAGTGGAAAGAGTTAACGACAGGTAACGTAACTTTGTAAAGTGTCTGGTTCATGCAGCCAGGATAATCTGTTCAAACGACTGCCTCAATGAGGAGCTGAGGACTACTAGAGAGTTAATTACTCAGTAAAAGTGGTTATCCAGATAAGTTCATCGAGAATAATGTGAATTTAGCAACAAAACAAGCCAGTAGGTCAACAGCTCCAAAGAAAAACCATGGTTCATAAAACTGTAATTCCTCAGTGACAACATCAGCGAAGTAGTAATGTGGTGAGAGCTGTCTACTAACCAAATTGGTAAACAGTCATTTACGTCAATGTTTACGTTCTCAAGATTTGTCGTGAGAAAATATGAACAAAGACTGATTCAAAACCGACCACAGCAGACTTTGAGTAGGTGGATACAGTTAACATATAGATGATCTGACATTCAAGAAACAGTCACAAATAGATGAAAGATTAACTTTAAGTGAGAAACAACCAATCAGAAGACTGTGTTTGTTTGCTTAACTAATCTATAATAATGTACATGAAAATATATAAATATGCTTTGATTTCCTTAATAAACGATCTGTTGCCTGGCCCTTGTCTTCTGTTGTTACAGTAACACAGTGCCTGAAGAATGCAGTTAAAAGAGCTTATAATGTAACAGATATACGTTGTTTCTTCACTACCACCGCTATTGTGTTTTCGAAAAATTAGCATAAACTACCTAAATTTACCTCCTCTATGTGTATTCACCAGTTTGACCGCAGCTGCGGAGCCATCTGCATCAGGCGTACAATTAGGCAGGTTCATCATTGGATTTCTAAACATCATCATCCTGCATGGTTAAGCAAGAGACAAACAAGATATATTCGTAGCTCTGTTTTAGCACACCTTGTAGATGGTCAACATAAAGTTGAAATAATTAAAGCACTCAAAGATGTTTATCGTATTCCGACTAATATTAATTTTGCTTTACGACTTCTTCCACTACATACAACTGAAGCCATAGGAATCCACCTAAAGAAACCAAACCTACGTTTTCAGAAAAAAAGTGGGTACAGCCACTCTCCTAACCTTGGGCATCGTCACATGAATGCATAAATCGGACCGCTTCGCCAGTGAACCTTTGAAATTATAACCGTCCAAATTATTTTATTATTTTTGCTGACTACTTCATCTTTAATTACATGTTATCATCGTTGTAATCATTTCTACCCTTTCATTGTTTGAATTATCTATCTTGGCTGTTATCAAGCCCCGTGACATGTTGATATTAATTAATTATTGTTAACAAACATATCAGTGCCACTTGATTGGTAAATTGTTGTGTATTGTAATAAAAATGTTATATACATATCATAGTAGAGCCAGAGATGACGATTTAACTGAAAAGTAAATATGAAATTAATAATGAGTTAAGAGGTGAGAAAATAGACTTAGGTCAAGTTAAGATGGCATATTGAAGGTCAAAGTAACAAAATGTGTGATCAGATAGTTTGAAATGTGTTTCGCAAATACATTTTGTTATTTTGACCTTCAGTATGCCATCTTAACTTGACCTAAGTCTATTTTCTCATCTCTTAACTCTTTATTAATTTCATATACATTCCTATGACAAGTCCATGTGTGACAGATCCCCTTCTCATGTTAACTCTAACAGTGTATGTCAATTTTCACGTGTATCCGGTAGCAGTTACACAGGGAGAAGAGAAAAAAGAAGAACGCACCTCAGATTTTCTGAACATGTATCAAAAAGCTTACATCTCTCAAGCGGATAAACGCTTTAAATAGTTTCATTACTAGGCATCTCGTCGAAACGAGACAACAGCTAGACACGGTACAATACTTTAAAATTATTGGTAGAAAAAATAGTTCAATTTTATTGAAGTTTCCCGAAGCAATCTCTACCGGACAACTGAATATTGATTTTTCTGTTCAGAAAGAAGCAGCTGTCAACTTTTCATTATCATGGTCGATGACTGGATTTGTGTATTCTCTCTTTCATTTGGTTACGCAGTCTTTTCCTCTAACCTCCCCACCCTTTCAACATGGTATAACTTTACTTGTCTCTTTTTTCTATGATCTCAGTTGAACTCACTATATTGATGCTCAGTGTATTAGTAACTCATCATCTCACTCACCTCCTGTCTTCATTACGTAACTCCTTTATCACTGTAGGCATACACTGATTTTTGTATAAACTTGAATTTCCTTGGTGAAAAGTTAATGTGCAACGTTCTGAGCAGCGTTTATAAAAATGTGGAGTCTCCTGTTAACTGACATCGTCTTCCATTTGCAATTATGTTAAAATTGCTCTGTACATAAAAATTGATTCATTTCTTTGGACTGTGCGACAGCTGATGAGACGACAAGGAAATAAACAGTGATGGCACCATCTTATTCTACACAAACCGCTCTCGTTATTGCTTTATTCCAAAACACGATAAATTAGATGCATTTTCTACGGTTGGTTTGCAATTGTTAGTTTTGTTTTTACGAGTTGATCACGGATTGATATCAGTTAGAGAACTATTGAAAACCAGGGAGTACTGGGCAGCTGTTTCACCCTAGTTTGGGAATCATTGGCATTACACACCCACCATCAGGCTTCGAACCCAGGACCTTCCCGTTACAAGGAAAGCTGGCTCGTATACCATTCAGCCACTGGGACCCGATTCAATGGCTGAATGGTATACGAGTTTTTCTTAATCCCTATATAAACTGCCATATTTTCATATACGAACTTCCTGTCTATTTTGTCATTTTATTATTTCTACATATTTAATCCCTGATTGCATAAACAATTATTCGTCACATTAGTTATGATCCCACTAGATTTTTTATCCAAACATCCTGTCTATCTATTTTGTTACTTCCACATTTCTAACCCCGAATTGCACAATATGTCAATCTTCTCAGTAATTATGATGCCCCTTTGTTTGAGTTTTATCTGTCCCCCTGTTTATTATGTCATTTTAATTCCTAATTGTAGTTTTATTAAATTGACCTTTGACCGGAAATTATTCTGGAACTTTCCCACCCATTTATTATAAATACACGAATGTACAGCTACCTGGTTGATGATTTCGTCTAAAAGAAAATTTTCTTCGCTGCAACTGTCTCTTTATTATTCCCTATGATCAAGTGTGTATATTCCGTGATAATATTGTTCCATAGGAAAATGAATATTAAATTAAATGGAGTGAAAATATTAACCACAATACAAATAAAATGTGTCCTGACTAAATAGGATGTTGTAGAGCTTTTGTACTTAGTCGTCCGAGCATATAGTCTTCTGTAGCTGCATCTAGTCTCACCTACCTGATGAGATGCAAGGAGGGAGTTGTTCAGAGAGAGAGAGGATGCCCAGTGTCCCATGAGGTAATCTTTGCTGATTTCCTACAGGAGTGTGCATGTGTCTTGTTGGTTTAACAACATCACACACGCCCTACTGACAGCTTTTAGTGCTATTTGCAGTGTAACAAGCAAAGTCTTTGTTAAGTGACCGGAGAAAGATTAAGGTGTGCAGGATCAATAGCGAAGAATATGTAGAATACAAGAATTAACAAACTGTAAAAGTAGATAATCAAAATAAAATTTTATCCATGGTGGAGCCATAAAATTAGTGACTTAGTGACACCAGATTGTTTTAACTGTCTTAAGTAGAACGTCAAAGGAAATACCTTTCTAGTATTCGTTTGTAGGGATTTGATTGATTGGTTACCAGATTTCATCATGAGTTGACATCGGTAAGAGAACCATTGGAAAACCTAGGAGTACTGGACAGCTGTTTCATCAGCCTAGTTTGGGAGTCTTCATCAGTACGCACCCAGCTCCAGCGTTCGAACCCAATACCTTCTGGTTACAAGGCGAGCTAGCTCGTAAACCACTGGGACACGATCCAATGGCCAGTCCATGAGTTCCAGCTTCTGCCAATTCACGACATATCTTCCTAGAAACCAACATGATGTTTGAAGACCGGGAAAGATCAGAAGAAATGGATAATCGAAGTGGTATTGAACATTGGATTTAGTTTCAAATTCTGTGTTATCTCAAATTGCGGATCTATGCGAACTAACCAGTTCATGTATATCGCACATGTTTCTGAATGTGAAATTAACAACCTGACTTATGTTTAGAGGGGGGTTTAAGATGAAACTGAATATTAGAGGCACGTCGTTCAGAATATATTACAGGATGAAAATCTCTGATACCGAGAAGTTAAAATCAATATCCATATTTATTAAACGATCAATCCTTAGTGATTCCAGTCTTTATCATCCGGAAACAGTTTCTTGAAAGTTTCTGCTAATTTTCTAACACAGTAAAACAACAACAAAATGCACAATACGAAAATATTACTGTTTGCCATGCATATCTACTAAACGAATGTTTACTAATGGACTGTGTTAAGGCATAATACAAAGTTTATAAAGTGCCTACAATCTTTCCGTAAGTAGTATTGTGGTGAGAGCAAGCTGCTAGCCAATTGGTAGACATTGATCTACGCTGATTGGTAGAAATTAATCTAGGCTGATTCAACAACCGATCACAGCTGACCTAGACGTGGACAAATATGATTCGCAGACAAGTGGCTCGCATTTCCGAGAAATATCGAAAACGAGAAAGCAGAAGACTGCGTTTGTTTGCAAACAACCAATCAGAAAACCGCCTTCTTTCTGCGGGCAGAAGCCTATTAATGTACGTAAAATACATATAAATACCTGTTGGTTTTCGTAATAAAACTGATCTGTTGCCTGGCCCTTGTCTTCTGTTGTAACATTTGGTGTCGCTGCCTACCGACAAATGGAAGGCCTATGCCCTGCAGTTTTTGATGGAGACATATGGATCTTCGCGCAGGATTTCGAGGCTTCTTCGCAGTTGAGTAGCGTTCAAGATCTGTCAGCGATGAGGCTGCTACTTGGGACGCTGCTGGGAGGTCGGGAGAAAGCAGCATATGGAAGTGTGAGGCGAAATACCTACGAATGTGCGACAGGGTCAGGCAAACAGTTACCAAAGTGGGAAGGACCATATATGGTCACGTTGAGATGGGGTTACGCAGACACAATCGCAATGGTAAACACCGTTAAACAAGTGGACATCCGCGAGCGCCGAGATTCCAGACAGCAAGACAACAGAGCAAAGCCCCAAGAACCGAGAAGACCGAGCCGAATTCAGTCCAAGCTATTTGACGGGGGGACGAGTGTGGTGAGAGCAAGCTGCTAGCCAATTGGTAGACATTGATCTACGCTGATTGGTAGAAATTAATCTAGGCTGGTTCAACAACCGATCACAGCTGACCTAGACGTGGACAAATATGATTCGCAGACAAGTGGCTCGCATTTCCGAGAAATATCGAAAACGAGAAAGCAGAAGACTGCGTTTGTTTGCAAACAACCAATCAGAAAACCGCCTTCTTTCTGCGGGCAGAAGCCTATTAATGTACGTAAAATACATATAAATACCTGTTGGTTTTCGTAATAAAACTGATCTGTTGCCTGGCCCTTGTCTTCTGTTGTTACAGTATAAGCGACTGAAGTTATTTCTCTGGATGATGACTACCAGTGGAATCCGGCGTGAGCATTTCTTCCTATTCGAGCCTAGTGAACTAGATGTATCTGCATTGCTTGGCAAGTGATAGTGTCCCTACTGTGACTCTTCACCTGTCGTTTCAAACGCCACAGTGTCACCCATCCATTAAACCATTTGGGTTATGAAAGCCAGCGCTTGTGCGACGGGTGTCAACCATTATTTTTTTACCTGCCGAGAGTAAAGAGTGGATAGCACAATCAAATGACCTTGAGCCAACCAATCGAACCATATAACATTACAGTTAAATGCTTCACGTAATCTTCATTGTTAGTTTCGCCCTGATTCAGGGTCATGGTAAGGGTTAGGGTAGGACTAAGATAGGATTATGGTTAAGGCTAGGATGAAACTTGCAACGATAATTATGGACACTATCCATTTGAAATGCTAAGCAATGTGACTGACATGTAAAGGCTATATTCACTATAAAGTCAGTCATCTATCAGAATTATTGGGTCTTATAACTGCTACTCATTCAAATTCTGTTGAAGCTTCTTAGGCATACCTATAGAAAAAGAAAACACATTAGAATGGTTTATTTCCTATAGCCACTCCGACGGAAAATTGAGACCTGATTTTGAAGCTTATTGCAGATATATACCCCATATAATTCATTTTTCTGTTATACATTATATCCAGTAAACATACTTCTTTGTAATATAAATACCACTTTTTACGCAGAAGCACATGATTGGCTGGTTCAGGGTTAGTTGATTGTGGTATCTATTCTCTACTGTTGGCGTTAATTTTGCATTTTTACGTTGGATTGAAGTGCTTGATCGCTGTTCTATTTGAGAGTCGTCAACTGTATTCCTTCCATCTTACCGAAAACAGAAATCCTGTAGGCAATCAAGATGCTAAAATCTGGAAAAGATGCAGGAACAGACGGAATCCTCGTAGAAGCATTGAAAACGGACCCCAAGACATCAGCAGATTTGATGACACCACTAATGGAGAAGATGTGGAAAGAGGGCAAAGTACCTGAGAATTGGAAGAAAGGCTACTTATTCAAACTGCCAAAGAAAGGAGACTTAAGTCATTGCAAGAACTGGCGCTGAATTATGCTCCTATCCATCCCAAGCAAAATACTAAGTCGCATCATCCTGGATGAAAAACTTCGACCGGAACAGGCTGGATTCAAGAGGAACAAGTCATGCATCGATCAAATTGCAACACTGCGGATCATCATTACACAGAGCTTGGAATGACAGTTAGCTCTCTAGCTCAACTTCATCGATTTTGAAAAGGCCTTCGACAGCATCGATCGAGTGGTGATTTGGCAAATACATCGCTACTATGAGGTGCTGCCGACAATTATACATCTCATTCAACAGCTGTACGATAATGCTGCGTGCCAAGTTATCCACAACGGGAAACTCACAGAATCCTTCGGAGTGAAGACGGGAGTAAGACAAGACTGGCTGGCTGCCTACAATCTGCAATGATTTTCCTGATTGCGGTAGACTGGATAATGTGACAGGCATTGACAGGCAGCGAGGAGGCAGGCATAAAATGGACCCGCACAAAATACTTGGAGGATCTGCATTTCGATGATGACATATGTCTGATTTCCCACAAACTGGAAGATATGCAAGTGAAAAGCGACAAGTTGGCAGAAGAGGCATCCAAAGGAGATAGGAAGGACTTCGGGTGAACATAGAGAAAACAGAGGTAGGTGATGAAGATTCCTGGTCAACAGCAACAGCAACAGGAACAACAACAGACAACAATCAGCGTAAATGGGAGAAATGTGAAAGAAGGAACCTCCTTAATCTACCTACCTAACTTGGAAGCATCGTTTCAACTACAAGCGGACGAAACTGACGAGGATATCAAAGTGAGGATCGGCAAACTGAGGCAAGCTTTCATCTTTCTCAAGTCTGTGTGGAGGTCAACAGCACTCAGCATCAAAAATAAGATCCGGATTTTCAACTCCAATGTGAAGTCAGTGCTACTATACGGATCAGAGACTTGCACCGCGTCACGAAGGGCACTTTGAACAAACTACAGACCCTCATCAACAGCTGTCTTCGTTCAATACTACTCCAGATCAGATGACCGGCCAGAGAAGATCGGCAACAGGGGGGGGGGGATCTCTGTGAGCGAACCAATCCATCAGTAACCAATCGTGCAAGAAATAAGCAAAAAGAAATGTAGATGGATTGGCCATATTCTGAGAAAACCATCAAGTGAGTGACATCAAACGCCAGACCACCACTTGAGCGGAACCCAAATGGGAAGCGTGCAAGTTGGTCATGCGAAGTGGAGATGAAAGCAAATAGGAAGATGTGGAGCCAGGTGAAAACGTTGGCGGAGAGCCGAACGCAATGGAGACGTGCAGATGAAATCCTATTTTTCTCTAGGAACTAACGAAGACAATACTAATATTGTAGTAATCCGCATACATAAACTGAACACAGAATATTTTTCACAGGTGAATCCAACCTCATTTTTATTAACAACAGCTGATTCGGTGTTTTTCGTAAAAAGACTAAAACGCCAACAGCCATATACTGAAACTGAAAATTCTTCAACCTAGAAACTAAATAAACAAAATAAAAAACAAACAGCCTACACACAGTAATAATCATAACCAACACAATCTAGCAAGGCTACACACATAAATGCACGAAATACAAAAATGATGCAATAGAATTAAAATACACAGTAGACTAAACTGTTAGTCATATGAACACAATCATCGATTACTTCACATTTCTTTAGATAAGCTGGGATGAAATTTCACCACTGAAGAATGCATACACATCAGAGTGTGTTTATGTCTGATACGTAGGTGGATTACAGCATTCAGCTAATTTTGGTAACATCTAACCTACCTAAGTCGACCAACAGATACACAGAGATAAACTGGTCGATATTCACCTCAGAAGGTGAAGTAGCACCGTTAATTCTTACCTGCAACTCGGTATACTCTGTTTACACCAGCTGAGACATCGGTTTCAAGTCATCTGAAGGAATATGATGCATCGAAATACACTGAAGAAACAACCAACCACCGTGATGATGCATACTAACATTTAGAAGAGATAGGATTGTGGATTTTCGTCAACTAGCTGCAACTGACTGCTACTGAACGCATAGCTGTCAAGATTTTAGAAATTTGTGTCATAATGCTCCAGGAGTTTCGGGTGTCGTGACAGTCATAAATCTTCTCAAGAGACAAACTGGAATGTTCATAAGACAGTAGTCTTTTACACATTCAGTGTGATTCTCAACTAGGTGAAAATGGAGACCACAAATATTTGAGGATGTTGTACGTCAGTGGTTCAGTGGTAGACTACTCACCAATCAGACCTCACGTGGTCCGCGGTCCGCTTCCCCGTTTGACTGATTCTGTGGAACTAGTTACAACATTGGGTGCACAGTTAGACAGGTTCATCATCGGATTACTGAACATAATCGTGCATGATTAGGCAAGGGACAGACAGGATCCATTCTAGCTCTGTGTTAGCTCACCTTGTAGATGGTGAACATAAAGTTGAAATAATTAAGGCATTTAAAGTTGTTTATCGTATTCTGACTAATATTAATTTGCTATACGACTTCGTCTTCTACATACAACTGAGATCATCGGAATCCACGTGAAACAGCCAGGTAGAAATGTGGGTTTAGAAGAAGTTCGTGTAACCACTTTCAATACCTTGACCGTAGTTAATTGAATGTGGAAAAAGCGGACAAGTTACCCTTATTCTAATTATTTTATTATTCTTATTATTCTGACTATTTCATCTTCAACTTCTTATTGCGTAATCAACTTGGACACTCATCATCTACTCTTTAATTACTCCCCTCACTTCTTTCAAAACTATGCATAACGCAATCTGCTTCTTTGATTTTTGAAATTATTCCTACCCTGTAATTGTTGTATTCATCTTTTTGGTTGATTATCATGCCCTTTCAACATGTTGATATTGACTAATCCCGATTAGGTGAATATTTCTTCGCTCAATCCTTTTCTCTTCTAAATTTTCCATATTTCAAGTATAGACGTTGTGTCATTCCGATCGGACTCCGTTTTTAGTGTTGACTGGATGGACAGAGATCTCACCACCCAACTATACCTTTGAGTACACGGAGAATTCCTATTGATTTTCTGTGCTTCCTAGTATACTCAGCTTAACCCATCTCTAATTGTGTAATGATTACATACAGGTGAATGCATTGCAATCGGCGAGCTCTTTCGGAGATTATTGAACTTAGTAGGGTCATTCATCCTAGGTCTAGCTAAATTTCTATGTCCCGACAATCTAATCGACCCCTATCTACCAGTTTCACCTGTGTAATAACACCTCACAATCACTACATGGTATTTGATTATATGAATTTTCAAGAGTTTGCTCTTAGAGATTTGATCTGCTTTTCAAGTTTGATCACGGATTGATATCGGTTGGAGAAGCATGGAAAACCAACAGGCAGTGGTGGACAGTTGTCTCGTCTTCGTTTTCTGACTGATCGGAAGAACGAATTCTCCTCCAGTGTTCGAACCAATGACCCTTCCATAGACCATTCAACCACTGGCCACCTCATGAATTCTCACTTTTACCACTTCGTGGTTTTAGAGTGACCGTCGCCAGCCAATGTCATCGGCGGCGAGTATTCGTCCTCACTCCCGATAGGGTGGACAGCACTGGTTACGGCTTCTCACTAGAACTCCCTACTGGCAACTTCATCTTACTGCAGCCAATCACTAGCGAACATCAGATTAATTTTCGGGAGTTGATTTGTAGGGATGTGATTTGTTTCTTAATTGGATCCACCAGTGAGTTGAGTCAACAAAGTTTGTCTGTGAGTGACTTGTCTGCTTGATTTAAATGCCACCCTAACTAATTCCAGTCTCGTTGAGATAATTATGAAAAATAAATTTTGCTCAGAACTTCATCCACTCACCTGTAGTGTCGAGCTGTTGTTCTACCACAGTGACCAAGTTCTACCATTACACTTATACTTTCATATTCTTAAGAAATATTTTCGTAATTAGCAATTAGTATAAAGAGCTACTTCTGTTCATTTGACCAACATAAACTCCAGTTAATCTGTTGCATGATACTCAGATTATGGAATATCTGGTGATTCGAGTTAATGTCAGTTGTTAGATTTTCGTCAGCGGCAACATCAACTAGAGCGATCATCGAAGGTCGATCAGGAGCTCTGGACAACCGTCTCGTCGTGACCTGGGACGCCTGTGGAGTGTGCACCCAGGACCTTCAGATTACGAGACCAAGCTGGTCTACCATTCAGACACTGCGGTTGGGACTCAATGATCCTGAAGTTTCCAGGCGTTTGATCCCTGAAAAGTTCATGGCTGGATTCTGTTAAAGAGTACCCAAATAGGAAAAATCAGCTATCCACTCCCCTCTGTCAATTGTTAATGATCTCTCTAACTGACACTGCTTCCTGAAAAAAAATCTAACAGTTGTTATGTGTCATTTCTGAAGGAAGTTTGTTGTGTTGAAAGACTGGACTGTATTAACGATTTCCCTGATAATAGATAGTGTTAAAGTAGAAATAAATTTGAACAAATGAGGAGCCTAGAAAACAGTATTAAAGCCGTTATCATCTCCAAAGTATTCGAATCAAATCGCCTGTTCGACAATTAATGAAATCTACCTATTTATGACACTGAGCAGATTACATTGTACTGAATGAAGCATTCAGCACACCAACTGAATTTAAACTAGCAATCAATAGGATGGACAAAAACTACAGCTGACCTGAAGCTAAGTCGTACGCCTCACAGACACCAAGTAGAGATTTCAAAGAGCGCGTTAGGCGAAAGTAAGCAACATAATAATAATAATAATAATAATAATAATAATAATAATAATAATAATAATAATAATAATAATGAAACCAAGTTTGAGAAAGTGGAAAAAACATCTTTCCATTATTCAGTGATTGCCAGTAGTCATTCAAATTGGAGAAAAGAGGAGACCACCTGGTAGCCAAATTATTCGAAAAGTGGACAAACATTTTCATCGACACTAAATCATCTTTTCGATGTGTGAATAGCTAAATAGTGGGACTTCGCATTCAGGCTACTAATATATATCTACACACACACACACACACACACACCTGGAAATGTAGTTTCTATATGCATATTTTTAGTGTGAATGAATATAGGGAACTGTTAGTTACTCACCGAAAATGGGGAAAAGGATGATTTACAAAAGAAACTCATGTGTGTCTACGTGTATTTTGTGTCAACGCACAAACAACATGGGCTATATTTTTATTTCTAAAATAAAATTGGTAACTGCAAATAAAAAAAATTTACAGGTACTTCCTCACGATGAATTTATCCAACAAATAAGGTCGAATAGAAGGGAATGAGTTTAACAAGTACTTTTGTGGAATACACAGCATAATATGCGCTACAGATGACTTTCTATGCCCGTGGTTGAATGGTAGAAGGCTGATTGCAGCCACGTGGAAGATGAGGAGTTCGACTGCGTAGTGGGGAAGTGAGAATTCCCGCTTAGTTTACTGGCCGATAGCGAAGCAAGGAGAAGAGAGGGGTTCGGGAGTGAGGCCAGAAACTGTAACACCACCGCCAGTGAATCTACAGAAGATACACGAAGACGCATGTCCCTCTTTATATGAGAAAGTCTGTTTATGTCTTTTTCCGAGTTCAGAACACACGAATTTGGTAAAACCGATTTATCTTTCCCTGGAATCATTTGTGAACTGATAGATACTATTTGAGAAATGTAGCAATAACAATCTCTTATCTACGCATGATATATGTATATACATATTCATTCTTCTAGTCACTCCCACTGAGGTCGCCGACAGCGTTGATCGTGAAGTGAATAGTAAACTACTTCAACACTACGGAGTACACTACACTACCAAAATCGTTGTCAACCTCATTCAACAGCACTATGACGATTCGATATATCACGCTGTAGCCCTAGAAGACCAGACACCTGGTAAAGGAATTCGGTATCACTACGTAGCGAAATCATGTACATCTTATCTTCAAATCACCATTTGCACAGATCTTCTGTGTTGCACTACTTCTGGCCTTCCTTCATATTGTGTTTCTTTGCGTACCTTTCATGTCTCCCATGTTTCTCGCAACACTGAATCATTTCCTCTCTCTGCGATGTCAAATTTATCATCCTGCTATTCGATGATTTTATGCCGATTAACGTCATTTCATAGACTTCTGATAAATCTTAGCAGCAGCAAACGGCACTACGTGATCCACAACGAAAATTCCACGGAAGCCTTTGAAGGGAAGCCAGGAGTGAGACAAGGCTGACTACCTTCACAGAAGCTATTTTTAATTCTGGTGGACTGGATTATGCAGAACACAGTGAGTGGAGAGCAAAAAGACAGGAATATGCTCGACAGTTAAGAAGATTCTAGAGAATCTGGACTTCTCCGACCACTTACTTCTAATGTAGTCAATTGAATTCGAAGACTTACAGGCGAAAACCAACTAACTGGCGGAAGAAGCAACAAAGACAGAAGTTCAAGTTAAGAAGAAGGAGTCGCAGGTGATGAAGATAGCAAACCAACCAACAACAAGTACCAACCACTCCCAACTGAAGTAATCTGAAAGACGTCACTTCCGTCATCTGTCTAGGGGACATCGTTTCAACTACAGCCACATGGCACGCATCAGGATGTCAAGACCGGCGAGGATCAAGAAAACGATATACATCTTCATCAATCTGAAATCAGAGTGCAGATCTGCTCCACTGAGCATAGGAAACAAGAGTCGGATTTCAACACCACTGTTAATTCAGTCAGTTGGTGTTTCTATATGCGTCACAAACTTGGTGCAACTGTGACGAAGAGCATTTCCAACAGGTCACTGCACACTTTCATCAACAGTTGTCTCCGTTGGCTGGCTCCATACTGAAGATCAGATGGCCGGTCAGCACGAATAAGTAAGCAACACGAAACTCTGGAAAACAACCAATCAAGAACCTACTGCTCCACAAGCATTCCGAAGAAAATCGAGATGGATCGGACACACACACTGAGCAGGCTGTCTGCTGACATCACGCGCAATGCAGGCCATCGCTCGAGTGGGAAACGACGAGTTCGTGTGAAGAGAAAATGGAAGCTTGCTGATAATTGTACGGCTGTCTAGAGAGGACTTCAGGGAACAGGATGAAATGGAGATGTACTGTTGGAGCCTTATGTGCCTCTTGAATCCCTCAAGAATAAGAACATAATAATATGTGATTAACAGAAATACGTGTTACATCACACGTCCGTTAACTGATGATTCTCGCCTTCTTGTATCAGTTTAAAATAACCAAATATTGTTTAGAGGCATCATTGAAAATGGATGACATCAATAAACACGAATTCGAAGTCATGCAAGAAGAAGGGGCAAAAATCAATGAAATAAACTCAGTGTGGAAATCACTAGTTGAGAGAGGTAAGGTATAACCCTTATCTTGAAGAAATGTACGCAACTGACAACTATCGACGATACCAGTGTCTACCTGCCTTATGGATTTCATCTCGAATTGAGTAGATTGCAAATTGATTTCCAAATTGTCAATTTCGCATTGTTAATTATTTTATTTTATATTTTATTACAGCTTGATTCCACACCGCATTTGAGTAGAGCTATGGAATATTCAGCATGCAACATCGCTAACCCAAATTTAGCAGGCCGACCATTGTTATCAGTTGTGCTACGGACGAGGTATTATAAGTTCACCCAAATAGCTAGCCAGAAATCGGATAGTTTGAACTGATTCGGATACACCGCTGATCAACTCATCCTAAAACGAAAGAAACACCTATTGGGTGTTTAGATCAATCTAATCTCGCTGGACAACACTACCGATTGGCGTGGGTGGCATGCAACTGCTCATGTCAGTCAACCAGTAGTATACGAATAAATATATACAACCATACTCATCAACTTAAAGTCGATATCTTATTTTTCTGCCCGTTAAACGAATTCTATGAAAACTCAACCTACATCTCAGGAACACGGAACAAGTGTTTGGATTTGAACTTCAATGATGGCATTAAAATCTAGGTGGACGCAATCTTTCTTGTTATGCACTGCAAGAACATATGTACCCGTAAAATAAATGCAGATGTTCAATTGTAGACTCGTTTCATGGCCTTCTTGTCCTATCAAATTACACTTCTGTAGGCAGTCGTTCAAAGATGACTTACGACGTGAGTGTTTCAAAACAAAATGTAGTTTCAACATGTGCAGTGACTTTGAGTTTACGCTTATAAGTTGAATTTATATCTTAACCACAAGAAGTTGCACATTCTAAGTATCTCAAAATGAAAAGAAAGTCTTCTAACCAATTTTATTTTTACGTAACTATTTAAATCAGAATATAGTTTCCTAAAGCTTTTACTAGTATCTAAATCTACATCATGTCCACTGGTGGACTTGACATTCAGGTGCTTAGTGTTGAGCATACAGTATGATTGTGAAACGAGGAGTCGATGCCAAATTAGATCACATACAAAGGAGTGTAAACAACTAAGTTTCCTCACTTAGAGTGCTTAAAACGTACTGTCCAATGTATGAATATTCCATTCTTACTTAAACGTTTATCTTATGATCTATTAGTCGACTATCGTATTACTGTGACTATAATTGACTTCTCTCTGCCATATACCATCGCACTATGAATGAATATCGTGTGGTCTAGAAAATATATTCAGTCGTCAGATTTAATAAATCATAATGACACCATCTTCATACAAGACTAGACTACTTTCCGAAAAATTATAAGCATATAGAGGTAGTCACAGTGCTCCACGTTTGATATCAGAAGCTAGCTATTCACTGATTTGGATCTAGTAGGACAAGCGAGTAAATGACGCACAAGAATGAGACGATGGGCTGAAAGCAATCACAGAAGAGATGTTGTGGCCTAGAGAAAACAAAATAGTGAGGCACAGCCAAGAGTGAAACACTCAGACAACAAACTACAGCCTATCATGCAACAGGCCAACTATTGGGCTGACAATCTATTGGATACATTTCGACCTACACATTTCCACCAATAGAAACACTCTTTCATAATGTGACACAACCAATCTGAAATCTGATTCGACGAAACTCAAGGCGTGGGTGAGACGAAAACATGCTTTTGTCTCTCTCTCAAGGTTATGCATAAAAGCTTGGCATTTAAAGCTTGACCACATTTGTCAGCGTTGTTGTTTTCTCGGACTTTGCCGCCTCAGATAACTAACTGTTTGTACGATGGCAGACACTTGGGAAGGACACTGTAAAGCGCACCTGGGTCAGCACAAGTGCCTAAATAACTTGTGCATAACAGGAAAGGAAGGAAATATTTATGGTACATCCAGCCCCGATTTCCAAGTAAGTTCGAGCTCTGTATTTTCATGATGATATGAAGTTCTTTAAATCCCCATAAACTCATATTTTATCGTATTAGCTGAATGCGTATAAGTGCCATTCAAATATAGTGATTCAGGCTCCAAGTCTGTGTCATTTACTACAGAGTGTATGCGTATCTGTTGCCTTCTCGAACGAGTCAACTGAGCAGAGCGCGGATTCCGCTGCATCCGGTAGATTATGATGTGGTGGGGAGACTATTTCTAATCAACAATAAACCAGGTGCATGGATTTTGATGTTTCCTGCTATATTCTGTGAATTGTTTGAACCCATTGGGTAGGCAGAAGAAGAGTATGTGGGACACTTGGGCATTCCTCGGAATTCTGGGTATCTGTGCGCACTCTATGACAATGAGAATCACCAGCTATTGAGTGATCCAACGGATAATGATTTGGTCATGCCGAGTATCATACGTGTGTGGCTTACGTTTGAGAAGTGCATAGAAATTATTAGTTTTCTGTGAGGAAGGTTATGCCTGAATGATGCCGTTTTTTCTAGTTTTAACGTCACTGGAGATGTATCGGAAGTGGTTGACTTCACTAGTGCATCTTTCCCAATGGTCCTTGAGTGTACTGATTCGTGAACCTGCCCACATCAGTACGTTGATCCTATCGCTTCGAAATGTGTGGTAATGTGATTGATGGGAAAAGTAGAAACGGATATTTCGTGCTATGATGGTGGTGCTTCCGAATTCACCCATCGAAACATGTAGTAACTGGTTTGATGTGGAGACAACATTTCTGCAATAGCCTGCAAATCCGTATTGATGAGTTTAGGTGATGTAAGTGTGAAATGACTTTGGTGTGTATGTATTGGCCGAAGTTGAGGTGACTGTTTATACTTGATGTTACGTGTTGAGGTGTAAGTTTGTGGATGTCTGGAGGTGTTCATTTAATTCCATGGAATGACTATAGGCTAGTGATGTCAGATATGGTTAATACGTTCAGTATTTCGGGCAATGGTTCTGAATTCAGTATACGAAGACGCCTAGGTTGTGTTCCGCGTCTGGAGATGCAGTCATTTTAGATTGGATCGTACAAAGAATAGACACTTTGTAGTTGGTGTCGTGGTTGGTTTGGGACCGAAACTGACAGGGATTGCATGCAGATGGACTTGTGTGAATGTGCGACTAGGGCTGTGAACTAGCATCTGTCGATCAGGCTAGTTTCCTCTGCGTAGTCTCTACTTTATAAACATGTTGAGTATCGAAGTATCACTGAGACAGTCTTTGGAGCGTTCGTACTTTTTATGACTAAGTATAATGGTCAATGGAAATGGTTAGGGAAAGGAAATCTCGTGTAGACGCACGACATGAAACATTCGTTGTCATTGGTGAGGATGCCTGCCCAGATCCTGAAATCAGTTGGGTAAAACCTTCATTAGTGTGGAGTCCGAGTGGCAATCAGCTACACTCACTGTGAGCAAGCAGATCAATTAGAATGTTTTAATGCAATCGAGTTAGTGCTTCCATATCTTTGAGGGACCAGGCGCGTCAGGAATGCATTTCCGATAGGAAGCTAACTCCACTAAACAACTATCTATGCGTAATGATACAGGGTAGCAGATGGTCAGCCACCTAACAGCCTACTTGAGAAGAAATGTGCCTGAGGAATTGGATATTGGAGAGGCAGTGTTAAGCCCACGAGCGGAGTGGAAGGTGACGATACTGGTAAGAGTATGTGATCGAAGAACTATCATGTAAGAAAACGGAAGTGACGCGGCTAACTAAGGAAGACACTGGTGGATGCGTTACAATGGTGCGCTGATGGATCACAATAACTGCACGTAGTGATTTGTTATAATGATACTAATGGTGGGATATCAGGTTCTAGGTTTCTATGACTCACCTATGGGGGGAGTAATGACTAGTGCATGACGAGAAGTTTTCTAATCTTAACAACTCATCTGAATGAATCACCTGTTAGTTTTGAAGGGTGTAAAGTAGGACCAGACAGAAGTCATAAATGTTTTTGACATGGAATATGTTGAGAAGATGGTTTAACAAACATGAACCTTCTGTGGAATAGAGTATTTGTTGTTTTGAATCGGTTGGGTGTAATCGAGCTTCCTGGTATCGTGTAAAACATTGCGGGTGGTGTTACAGGTTATGGTGTATGCACTGGAATGTGTGGAAGATCAGGTCAGCCAGATATTTCATGTCGGATGGATGTTGCGTCGTCATGTGGCTCATATAACTGGCATCTATATATATGTATTATTCCTAATAATGAGAGTGTGGGCGGTGGAGTGTTTGAACTTTGGGTAATTCAAATGTAGGGTCTGTGTAAGTGTGTTTACGGCTTGGTTGGATTATGGGGTATGCATACTGTCTTGTCATCTCATTGCTCATCAGGCTGCACCATTCTTGATACAGCGACTTAGCTGGAGTTAGTGCTGCAGAAACTGGTGCATTTGTATGTCAGATGAATTAGAGTGTTGTGTAGGAAAGCCCGATCTCGATAGGCGTAATGTTTCGTGTTCACTTGTATTCTTATTGGCAATGTTTTCCTCAGTAGTATTGTTATGTGCATGGGAGTGAATTTTTTGATTTTGTCAATTTACATTAATTGAATGTCAGCCTACACTTTAAATTGTATTTTAAATCTTTGTGTTTAGGTGTCCGACAATATCACTCATTTACTTTATGTCTTTGTCAGGTACCCCCGGAACTTATTCTGAAACTGAGATCGGTTTTAGCCAATGGTTCCGATACTTCCTTCGACTTCCTGAATGATAAATATATCATAATTCGACACGATGACTCCTGCCTTATCAGCAAGAGTGGCAAGAAGTCTATTCTATTTTACTGCACAGACACCAGTAAGTCGCTTTTATTTTATTGTAATGTGTTCTAAGTGGTAGTTGAAGCTTGACTAGTGACTTCGAATGGTGTCATCATTATCTGGGTCAGCTTGTGCATGCAGCGATGCATAGCATGCATAGCTTGTGATCATATTCTAGTTGTCCGAGATCAGCAATTTGACAAGAGTTCGTATGAAGGCGATATATCTGTACCAGTGTATATCCACCCGCCAACCACTAGCCGACAGTTGTATTATCGGAGATGACTTAGCATTGCCTACGTTAAGACTGTAGGTTTTCTGATGCTCAATCTTGAACAACATTTTAAGTGAGATTAGGTGTTAGCATGGGATTCCATTGTAGCGTGTACAGTTGTTAGTCATTTGTGGTAGTTGCACTACAGTACATATCCGGTGACACTATGAAGACAAGAGCTGCTTAGAATGCCAGTAGACTCATCGAAAGTGTGGTTCTGTGTTTAGTGTTCGCTATTCACGTACACGCTTGTAAATTGTTAATGCCTGGATGATTAATAGGAGTAAGCGGGGTGACGTTCCGTTGGTATCAGTGGTGACAGTGTTTCTGTAGTTCAATTGTGAGTTAGGATTCAGTTAACGGAAATGGTGCTCGACTAGAAGTGACACCGAATGTGTGATGGCAAACCCAGGCTGTAAAATGTGGTTCGAATTCAATAACAAGGTGTGTAACACTGTTCCATTGCTTCCCTGGCTATTTTCGAATGGTGGGTGCTGTCCTTTATTGAAATAAAGCATGGGACATTACTACTTTCTCTAAAGAAAGTGGGCGATAGCTACGCGAGATGACCTCTCATTCACAAAGGGACTGTACACAAAATGTCAGTAACCAACCAACCCATGTGTGTTTAAAACATCTCAAATAAGGCATTCTTATTCAAAATGACTGAATTATTTTGCGAGCCGCGTTGTTTAACCCACTAGTCAGAACAAATACCGATTACTGTTGCATTTGTATTTTGAACGTGTTTGATTTCAGTGTGCTTGGTCGGACAGACGGTTGACGACGAGACGAATAAATGTAATGCGGGTAATATCGCGATGGCTAATATAAGCGATTTTTATAAAAAGAAGGGTTTGTAATCAAGTATTCTCGTATAATAATGTACTGCATCTTTTTATGTAATGTATTTGATTGGTCTAATAACTATTAAATAATTCGCATGTAATGACGTTAGCCTTCTTTTTCTTCTTCTTCTTGTTCTCCTCTCTTCCATGTGAAACTTTCCACATTTTGTTGTTGATAGGCGGTTTCTTGTTCTTCTTTTGCTTCTGGTTTAGTGCTACGAGATCACGAGGTCGAATAGCACACACACACACCTCTGTTCATGTATTTGTTTAGATTGTTATTTTTCATGTTGAGATGACATTGTTTACTAGAGAAATAAATCTTATCACCGAGCACCAGCACCGCCAGCGGGACCACCTGCCTAAGAAGAAACTTCTTATTGTCGTGGTCCTGCAGAGATATATATTTCGGTACGCCTGTAAGAAAGACTTTTGTTTGTTGATTTCCATGTTCTGTCTGAGGAAGATATTCATATTTATTTGAACAGTTTTGTGAAAGTTTCTACGCATTATAAATCTATTAGCTTGCTTGTACACATTGTTTGTTAAAAAAGGCATTATTATGAATTTTTAAAATGTACCAACGCTTTGCCTGAATAGAGGCACTGTATTTTGTTATAATTGGTATATTGATAAATGAATGCTTTATGATGAATGTTTGTTTTTACTTTGACTGGATTTGGAGACTTGTACTAGTTACCCTCTGGGTTATGTGTAGCTGTTTGTTCCCTATACCATTCTATCCTGTATTGTACTATCACTGAATTTGGTCCCTATCAAACGTTATTGGAAATGAACTAAGTTGTTGGGGTGGGTGGTTGGGTTGGATGAGTGTTTTGTGTACTAGTAAAATAAGTTGTGTATGCGGAGTGTCAGATCCTGGTGACACTACCGTCTTTATACTTGCGCCTTAGTGTTTCAGGGTTGAATTGACGATGATCCATGTCTCATATATGTGCTGTGGCATGTTAAAGTGCAATGATTTTTTAAGTTTGTGAATGCTGTGCATATTGCCATGTGATCACTTTCTATCAGTGTAGACTGTGATACTGCTAACGTACGTACTTTCAGTTCGCGAGTTATCTCCGGATTATCTGATTCTTGTTTACATTGCGTATATTAGAGAAGTTATAACTCTGGTACATGCGTTTATTTATTATTTGTTCGATTGGAAGCCGATCGATTTCTGTTCCCCACTTATGTTTGACGAAGATGAGTTAGGTGTCATGAAAATATGTGGGAAATATGCCACTGAATTTGCATTCAAGCCAACTACTTTCGGCATTTGTCTTCGCTACCGAACTATGCTATTCTGTGTCCGTTTACACAATTGGTTCAATGTATTTTGTCGAAATAATAATGATGGTGCCGTTCTGTGATCTCAACCACAGAATGTCACATTGTGGTTGCTGAAATGTATCTCTGGAAATGTAGAATTAACTCCTGCTTCTATTGACTTGACGTGTGAAAGCGACATACTGGGGTTGAACTGCTTTATTCATCTCAGCGTCAACTAGTGTGTCGAGTGAGAACTTCCATCTTTATTCAATGTAGGATATACGTCGAGCTCATGGATTAGTTTTTCAGTGAGTGAAAGTAACGGTAATTATTTGTGAGCTAGCTAGCTAGCCAGCTTCAGTCGCCATAGCTTCTCATTAATTGTGTTGGATAGCACGGAAGTGACAGTCCAAATTGATGGTAAATTGTGTTAGAGTACAAGCGTTTATTAAGGTTGGATAGCTTCGTTGAATAACCAATCTCTGAAAACCTTAGTGTAGTCGTGATTGTTGGTTCATTGTGCCTTAGTTAATACCGTTTACTATTTTCATACAACTGGTTCCCTTGATAAATTTCGATAAAGAAAGGAAGACGAAATTTGCAGTATAAAATGATATCATTCTATTACACAGGTTCTCATCAGCTGCAGACTACCTGAAATTACAATGGTTATATAAATGATAATAACATACTTTAATGTTTGATTAGTAGTAGAGAAGAGATAAAATTGACGCATCCAAAAATGAATGAAAGCATTACAATTTTTAGTTTAAGTTATCATCATCAATTTATACACTTTCAGAGTTGAAAAGAGGGGGTAGGGGTAAGACAGGAAATAGAAAAATTGATTAACAGAAACAGTGTTAGCTTGTAGGTTCACATGGCAACTCCAAAAAACAAAAGCATTTACAGTTTATAAGATTGAGATTTGCTCAGTGAGTTGAGATCACTGATGACTAATCAAAATCAAAATTCAGTTACCAAGGGAGTGAGAGGTTAATCACACTCTCTTTCTGTATGCATAAAAAAAGAATAGATAGAAATAGAATGATATCATTTTATACTGCAAATTTCGTCTTCCTTTCTTTATCGAAGTTTACTATTTTATCATTATTTTTATTCCCTGTGGTTCGGAGTTGTTGGACATAGAACTGCAGTGAGGAATGACATCTCCAATTCATTCTGTTCTCTGCTATGCTGTTCAGCTGCCGAAACGATTGCCTGTCAGCTTTCATCTCCTCCAAATCACCCTTGTACCGAAGTCAAACTCCTCGTTTCTCACACGAGCGTTGAACTGTCTACTGTTCTGCAGTGTATACCCACGAAAATATGCGACATCGAATAGAATAGCATTGTAGGGAACCTTGCCACTGTCCAGTGATCCGTTGTTTCTAATGTTGCTCAAAGTGGTATCGGTTTCTGTGATCGACAGCGATTACATTCACAAAGCCAATGTAAGTATATGTGAAAGTGGAAAACAAACTTAATGTATAGTTGTTTCAGAGGGGAAAATCGATTTAATTGTCGTTGATTGAACTCCTCTGATATGAGTATGCACCACGATGTCTTCGTTTAGTGATGCAGTATTGATCTTATTCTCTCTCATTATGTTGTGTTGCAATTGCGTGTAATGATCTACCCCACATCCACGTAAAAATGAGAGACGCAACAAAGAAAGCATTTAGTAATATCATGCATGTATGGAATTAATCATGTTTGCTTAATTTGAACAATTTTTAACTTGAAATGCACATAAAGTTTGTTTATATATTTCGGTGTACTAATAGTTCACATGACTCTAAAATTATCTATCTGCCTGTGAGGAGTGTAGGACGATATTATTTATCGGTACACTGAAGTTGATGTAACAAAAACTATGAAAGTATTTGTTTGAGTCACATGACTGAAGATATTTTAAATCGATGGATCGATCACTCGCTCGCTCACTCACTCACTCACTAATTAGTAGTATATATGAGAATTCCGATGTTGATTGTTTCCACGATTAAGCATGAAGAAGGAGGATTGTTGGATTAACCGGCATAGTACGAACACATGCTGGTTGGTAGTGATTGATGGACTGACTGACTTACTGGTTTCAACATAGGACTTTGCACAGATGTGCAGCAGCAGCAGTCCGAGTTGTCACTCTCCGTGCCTCAATGTAGCACACGAATCAGGAGAAGAGAGTAGAGAGAGATTCACAGCAGAGAGGGAGAGATGATAAATAGAAGTATTGATGAGGGAAGAAGAACAGTAGTAGTTTGGAAGAACAACAGAGTTTTATTGGACATGAAAAATCACAAAGAGTGAACGCATCATCTGTGTCATCATCGAGGAAGACTTAAGCCATACTCGCAATAGTCTCCAACCGTCATTGGTTCTTATCCTCCCGAGGACCCCAACCAGCCAGTCTACGCCTCGGTGTGTGAGTGACTGGTTGACTGTCTGTCTCAAAATAACTGTTGTTGTTATGGGGGGATTTGATTGAGTGATAAAGCGAACCATGTTTTGGTTTGACCACTCAGTGCTAGCTCCTTTCTAACCTTTTCCTATTTCAGCTGAGTTAACATTACCCGTGATTCGATGAAGACGATGGTTAGACATGTGTATCACGTGTCCTAACCATCTCACCCAGTCGATGTAACTACTTCACAAACTCGTCGGTTGATTTCCACTCATCAGCTAACACTCGACCGATGCTTCACCTCAATGTCACTCGCCCTATGATATTATACCTACCAGCTGACACGGGATGTAGATAGAAGGCAGACACCTGTGATCAAAGTCAGACGGCTAGCCTTTTCATGTCATCGTAGATCAGAGTTCTACAGGGTGTCAACTGTTGACTGACTTATGTTGTCGGCTAAGATAGTCAGTGCATTGTGGATTCCTAGACATTTGTGTATTAGTTTTCTGAACAGCGAGCGAGAGAGAGATGACTGCTGGATGGATATCCTTCCAGGCACAGCTGACTGAAGTCTTGTTCTCACAAAATTCCAAGGGAGAATGAGGATGTTTGGCGTCTGTCATCAACCTGGTGTCCAAGAAAACATCCATCCACCTAAGGGAACTGGGAAACCCTGATTCCAAGAGTATGTCGTTTACGTGTAGTCTGGAGATTTTGAGAGGTAAGGATCACTTGTGGCTACTGAAAACGAAAGGGACTCAGCTCTTGACGACGCTCTACTGCCTCATAGGTCAGACTTCATGAGAAAGACTCGGTGAGGAGGTGAGCTTCTGACAAATACTTTCATCAATCGTTTGCAGTTCTGCGTATCACGTTCAAGCCTGCTACCGACAATGTTGACAAATTAATGTAAATCGGGCAACAGACAGTTGTAACTAGAAAGCTGGGAAGTGTAATCGTTGATGCAAGCTGCATTACAGATCCCAGCGACGCGCTTCGTGTATATATCTCCATCTACGAGTATAAATAGTGTGCGTTACATACGCCTACCAGTGAAGTCTGTGACACCAGCATGGAAGTAAGTTGGGTGAATTCTGGAACAAAAGACACATTACTCAGCTTGATTCTAATCAGTGGTTACTTATGCACTGTGAGGCTAGAAACAACCGACTGTCGAGGCGTTGCCCTTTTACCATCCCTGCATATGCACCTACGAATTACAGTCCGGATGTGATTACTGACGCATTCTGCTGTCAAGTGAGTAAGCTACGTAAGCATGCTTGTACTGTAGATATCATTGTGGTAGTTTGGATGTAGTGGTGGGCGTCTATTGTCAGAGGAGCGACGTTTATAAACTTTTATAACTTTTATTTACGGATAATTTGGATGCGAAGAGAATTGTCGCTGCATCTAATACATTACTCTAGATTCTGGTAATGCTTTGAGCGTGGTCATAAACGTCGTTGTCAACAGCGTGATAAAAGTAAACTAGTAGTTCCCAAGGAGTATCGAAGGGAACTAGACTGAAGATTAGCCACTAACCCCTTACACACAATAGACGAAAACATACTGAACTTACAACAGTCTACGGGAACGGTGAGTGTGTACTCCTAATGTTTGGAATAACGTCTCACTCAAGATCCACTATGTTTCTAAGGTTTCTTTGCAACTTCTTGATGCCCACCGGATATCGAGTATAGCAGCCTACTTAAGGCTCCCACTGATATGTCGGGGAAGGACAGTGAAGCCTGTGTTCAGAACATGAGTGTGAGATGGAATCAGCTGGTGCATCAGGCGATTGTCAAAAGCCGTTCAAGCTCATTCGATCAAGTGACATAATGAAGCATAATGTCAGCTATACGGTCTGTAAACCGGACAGATAGTACGCCTATTAATAACCTGTAAAGAGAAGTCTTGTGGGACTCTGGACAGTGCTTATTGAGTACCGGGTTAGCTAACAGACAATTCCCGTATGCAGGATTCTTAGTCACAGTGCTCCATTGTCGGTTCATGGCGATTCACTTAATGGAGAGGAGATGGCAAATGGACTGCAAACTCTAAAGCACCACAAGGCACCCAGCCGGGACAAATTAACAACGGTTATCTTGAGGAGGATCGTCGTTAGATGATGGTCCTGGAACTCAACGAAATGCTCATAAAATTATGGTAAAATGAGTGTTACACCAATGGAGAATGAACCTATTATCGTTCAAATCTTTACAATAGGCTTCACCCCATGTATTCTATAGTCATAGGAATATGAGTCAGTTGCATCTCAAATATTGGGTTCTGTCTACCTCCGCTGACGTTGTAGAGTGCGTGAGAAACGCGTGACTCTCGAAGAGAAGCTAGTCGTCTGTCGTTTGTGTTGAAGATAGGTGAATCGTGTGTTCACTGTTCGCTTTCTCCACCTAGTTCCAGGTCTACAAAACATTTAGTGGTATGGGAGCCTCTAGGATGACATTTGTAGTACATTTCTAAGCCACCGAATCTGGTGTCTCAAGATGACAACACTGAGTGGAAGACGACCTCGAGCTTGTCTGAACATACACTGTTGCAGTCTAGAACTGTCTACACATTGATGTCGTTAGACACAGGCAGTTCCAGGGAGGCAGTGATTATAGAATGTACAGAGTCGTCACACACCTGCAGTTCGGAGGCACCAGTTCACACAGGTGTAGAGAATTACTGTGTATATCGAAACAGTGTAAACCTAACATTCAAACATCAGGCTAACATCGTGACGGTGACACAGGCGGCTCAAGTTGGCGGATACCTCATTTGTTTTCAATATATGTGTCGAGATTTCATCCGTCACATCTCTGCCAGCAATCATACAACGAACGGCCTTGTTACATGAGCTCACCAGCAACTTGAAGTGGTTCACCTGTTTGAGAGAGTGCAGACACAGGCTCCTGTCAATCTTACGACAATACTTCTCACTCAAACAGCACAAATCACACGACATACTTATAAACACTGATTGCGAACTGATTAAGTGAGATATAGACAGCCTGAATGTTACTGGACAGTAGGACGATATAGTCTTCATGCTCACACTCAACAAGTCTCTCTCCAGAGAGCAGATCTAAACAACCAACACTCACATGCCTCAGGACTGTTTCTAGAATATTGTCGATGGCAAAGTCAAAGAGAAATGTAGAGATTGAGTGACCCGCTCTAACCCCACTTTTCGCTGGAAAAAAGTGGTGATAGCTAGTGACAGTATGCCATCACGCTATCTGAGGTGCTTCTGACTGAAGCTTTCACGATACCAACGAAATTCTCCAGAAAACCTCTCTCCTACTGAACAGTCTTAGCGATTCTATCCAACGAGTTGAAGCCAGCTCTGCAACTCGAGTTGTGGTGTTCTAGTTGACCGATAATGAGTGAACACATCGTCGATGTATTCACAGACATGTGTTCACGAAAAACCCGAGTAAAATCGGGTCAGTGATGATGCATTTGGTGAGCGATGAATACAAGTAATTCGACTGTAGGAAGCTGATACACCTCATGTTGTGAGTGGTACGTGAATCTATGACTACGGATTGTGGGAGACATCAGTTAAGGCAGTGTTTTCCACCAAATATTATGATAAATGTATATATTTCGGTTGAAATGCACAAACATTCTGTTTCATATCTCATGAACTCACATACATAGTGTAACACAACTACAGATAAATGGATAACTGGGAGAACTGAAAGGACGGTTTGTCCTTGTATTGTCTGAGTGTTCATTTCGAAGGAATTACCGCTTTCATTCAATAGTATTATTGTCAGTCACCTGGTTGACACGGGTATTGAGACGTACACCACGAAATTCTTCAAGATTATTAGTGAATCATATGATATATGACCTGAAGTGATTTGTTGGGTGGTGACTAGCAGTGGAATCCAGAATGTGCATTTAGTCGTATTAGGGACTCACCACTTGGTGTACCTGCAATCCCCCAACCCGCAGTGGGTGTGTGAGTGAGTGAGTGATGGTGTTCCTCCTAACGTCCCACCGAGGCCCGAACGCAGTATCCATCGTACGAAGCGCTAAGTGGTCTAGTGGATAATGCTTCGGCGTTTCAAACGATGGGTTCTGACTGAGTTCTAGCCTCAGTCGGGGAATATCACCACTGGCTCACTCACTCAGTCACTATGGTTGTGGTGGGGTGGGGTTAATGCAGGTACATCCATCTGACGGGTCCAAAACGCGACGAAACGCACACTCGGGATTCCACCGCTAGTCACCATCCACCAGTAGAATCAATTCAAGTAATTAGAAAAATTATTCCATTCCTTTGTGTTCTGACGAGGGGAACATGGAGACTCAAGCACATGTTGTGAAGTTTCCATGTCAGTGATGTTTATTTGATTTACAGAGTGGGGTTAATAGACTGACTCCCAACATTCCATGTTTATTAGCCTCATTATCAGACAAGCCAGTTTGGGCAGTAAGTCGGTCGTGGATGGAATCCCTTAACATGTGAATAGTTGGTAAATATTCAACCACTAAACCACCGACGCAGTGATTCATGTCCTACTCTACCCTATAGTGCATAACTGTCGAGAATTCAAATGACATTATTATTATTATTATTGCATCCTTTAGTTCCTACAGGAACATAGGGCTTCAGCCGTGCGTCTCCATTGCGTTCTGTTCTCTGCTAGAGTCTTCACCTGGCTCCAAGTCTGCCCACACGTTTTCATCTCCTCTTCACATGACCTCCTCAAAGTCACCCTTGCACTGACGACCAACTCGCCTCTTCCCTTTCGGGTTCCACTCGAGCAATGGCTTGTCTAGTGATGTCACTTGATGGTTTTCTCAGAGTATGGCCAATCCACCTCCATTTCTTCCTGCCTATTTGTTTCACAATCGGTTCCTGGTTGGTTCGCTCCCAGAGATCTCTGTTGCTGATCTTTTCTGGCTGGACATCTGATCTTGAGCGGTATTGAGCGAAGACAGCTGTTAATGAAGGTCTGTAGTTTGTTTGAGATGCTCTTTATGACGAACAGTGCAAGTCTCTGATCCGTATAGTGAGTGGCACTGACTGACTTCACATTGGAGTTGAAAATCCGGATCTTATTTTTGATGCTGAGTGCTGTCGACCTCCACACAGACTTGAGAGTAGTGAAAGCTTGTCTTGCTTTTCCGATCCTTGCTTTGATATCCTCGTCAGTTCCGCCTGTAGTTGAAACGATGCTTCCCAGGTAGGTAAAGGAGGTTGTTTCTTTCAGGTTCCTCCCATTTATGCTGATTGTTATCAGTTGTTGTTGTTGCTGTTGATGGTGTTGCCCAGGAATTTTCATCACCTACCTCTGTTTTCTCTGTTCACCTGAAGTCCTATCTTTGATGCTTCTTCTGCTAACTTGTTGCTTTTCGTTTGCATATCTTCCAGTTTGTGGGAAATCAGACATATATCATCGGCGAAGTCCAGATCCTCCAAGTTTTCTGTGTGTGTCCATTTTATGCCTGTTTCCTCATTGCCCGCTGTTTGTCGCATTATCCAGTCTACTGCAATCAAGAAAATCATTGGCGATAGTATGCAGCCAGCTTGTCTTACTCCTGTCCTCACTTCGAAGAGTTCCGTAAGTTTCCCATTGTGGATTACTTGGCATGCAGCATTGTCGTATAGCTGTTGGATGAGATGTATAACTGTCGGTGGCACCCCGCAGTAGCGAAGTAGTTTCCAAATCACCTCTCGATCGACGCTGTCGAAGGCCTTTTCAAAGTCGATGAAGTTGAGATAGAGAGGTGACTGCCACTCTAAGCTTTGCTCAATGGTGATCCGTAATGTGGCGATCTGGTCAATGCATAACTTGTTCCTCCTGAATCCAGCCTGTTCCGGTCGAAGTTTTTCATCAAGGTTGGCATGTTTGATTCTCTCCAGGATGATGCGGCTTAGTATTTTGCTTGGAATGGACAGGAGCATAATTCCGCGCCAGTTCTTGCATTGACTTCGGTCTCCTTTCTTTGGTAGTTTGAATAAGTATCCTTTCTTCCAATCTTTGGTTACTTCGCCTTCTTTCCACACCTTCTCCAGTAGTGGCGTCATCAAGTCCGCTGTTGTCTCTGGGTCCGTTTTCAATGCTTCTGCTGGGATTCCATCTGGTCCTGCTGCTTTTCCAACTTTCAGCATCTTGATTGCCTTCAGGACTTCTGATTTCGTCGGGGGGTTGGTGTTCACTGGTAGCTCTGTCTCCGTTGTTGGTATTGTTGGGCGCGTTGTAGGTGGTGGTCGATTTAGGAGTCTTTTGAAGTGTTCAGTCCAGTGTTTCCTTTGCTCCACTTCTTTGGTGAGTGACTTTCCATTGTCATCCTTCACCGGCTTGGTTTGTGTCAAACGTTTGCCCGATAGGTACCTAGTAGTTTGGTAGAGTGTTGCGAGGTCTCCTTTGCCTGCAGCTTGTTCTGCCTCACTTTCCATGGTTTCATAGTACTTTCTTTTGTCTTCTCTGGCACTCTTCTTTACTCTTTTGTTCAGTGTCTTGTAGCTTGCGTTCAGATCCTGTTTTTGTTGCTCATCGGTGCACTGGAGAATCTTTTGTTTCACCATCCCTCTCTCTTCTATTAGTTTCCAAGTGTCCGTAGTGAGCCATTGTTTGTCCTGTCTCTTCTTTCTGCCTAGAACTTCCATGCATGTTTGACTCCACACTGTTTTCAAGTAGTTCCAGTGCTTTTCGATGCTGACCTCTTCGCCAGTGTTGATTTGTGTCTCGGCTTTGTCTTTTATACTTGCAGTGAAGATGTCCTTTGTGTCCTGGTCCTTCAGTTTTTGAGTGTTGAACTTGGCTTGTGGTCTATCTGCAGCTCCTGATTCTCTGAAAGCTTTTAATTTGATTTGGATTGTCCCTTGTACGAGATAGTGGTCTGAGCCAATGTCTGCTCCTCTTCTTACTTTTGTGTTCAGTAGGCTGCGCCTGAAACACTGAAAGGGAAACAATAATGTGCATCATCTGTGTGAAAATAAGTATCTGAAGTTGACGAGAACTAACAAAAATGATTGTTCAGATATCAGATTAGTCCTGAGTAACCCTACTTTGAGTTTACCTTGAGAAAGACATCATTTCAAGAGCAGTAAAGTGAATTCATATGACTAAAAATAATTATTTCATTCCTTTGTGTTCTGATGGCTGGAACATCTGGCTTCAAGCTTCTGTTTTGAAGTTTCCATGTCAGTGGTGTTTATTTGATTTACAGAGTGGGGTGAATAACCCCACTCTTACTCTTCTGTCTTTACCGGACCTACTGTCAGTCATGAGAGGTTTAGCAGTGAACAAATATTCGCTGATCAGTTGGTAGAAGTTAGAATTCATGGGGTGACCATTGAGGAGTCGGCTCCCAATGACTGAGTGATCTACGAGCTTCCCTTGTAACTGGAAGGTCCTGTCTTCCAACACTGGTTGTGGGTGCGTACTACTGATGAGTAGTCATAAACGAGGATACCGGTGACAGCTGTCCAGTATTCATTACTGGTTTCCTAATGCTTCGCTAGCCGTTACCAATCTGTGGGCAAACTTCCAACTAATCGAATTCCTACAAACAAATTCTAAAAGTGTGTTCGTTATTCGCTTATTGATTATGACACTACTTAATTCTTCTACAGATGCTTTTCATACGCATTCGAAATAAACATAACGTAATGTACGTTAACAAGGTATACCAATGGCTGTGTCATTTATTGGTCATGTGATTGACAGTGGAAAACTGACAGAATCAATGAAAGCAGCTGGACATCTGTGATGCTTAAGTATGTATTCTGGAGTATTTCGGGTGTTTTCGTGTGAGTGTGTGTGTGTGCGTGTGCATGTATGCGTGTGTCTGTGAGTGTGCGTTTATGGTTTCACTACACAGTAAAACTTAATTGACTTAAAAGCACACCTGCGATAAACAACTATGACCAGTATGTATGAGAAGTGAACATCGATCATACGTGCATAATTAGATGAACACGTCACAGTCTTAATGTTTCATTGAAGCCTATAATTAGTAGTTTACACTCAGACTAATCTAGTGTGTTTGAATGACTTGATAGGGTTGACTAATCACCATTTCAAAATCAATAGACAAATCACTGTTTCTCAAATTTCTCGACAACCGTCATTTTCAAGTTCGACAATGGACTAAGATAACTTGGAGAAGCAATGTAAACCTCCAAGGAGTACTGGCCACCTGTTTACGTTGTCCTAGTTCGAGACTCATCGTGAGTACACACCCACCACTAGGGTTCGTATCAAAGACCCTCTGGTTACAAGTCAAGCTAGTACACCATTGAGCCAGTGGGACTCGACTCCTCAACGGCCACCTCATGAATTCCAACTTCTACCAATTCGTGATGTGTAGCTCGACTAGCGTCAACCAATGTCATCCGTGGCGAATATTTCTCCTCACTGGGTGCGAGCCTCGGTGGTAACATAATCACTCATCCAGAAATGCGAGTACATCCACCTGACGAGTTTCAAATAGGACGAAATGCGCATCCTGGATTCCAATGCTGGTCACCATCCACCAATTAAATTCTAATTAAATGCCCAGACATCGTCGAAGCATCTGCACAAGAAGCCAACCTGTCAACCTGAGAGCGAACACTTCTGTTCAATCAATCGACGGGAAAATCTAAAATTCAATTAAATCAGAATACAGTATTACGCATTTATGCTTGCTATCCTGATTACAATTTATCGTGTCAAACAGATGACATATATTGTCTGTGATGTGAATAGTCTTGATTTTCAAACGATATTCTGAAGAAGTCTCACCAATCCTCGGACTGTGTAAATAGCGAATTGACAATTTTATTTCTATGGCTTACAAGTAAATATTCTGTGAAATATCTCATGTGACGAAAAGACATAGTTTGTTAATGAACTTAGGCTGGCTAACAACGAAACGATCCATTAAGCAAATCAAGATGTTTGAGAGATTAACCGATTGTCTTTACCATCACTACCCACGATGAGTCATCCATTAATTAAAGTGGTGTTTTCTTTACTCTGAATGTTGGAATGGATTCTCATCAATTTGGTTGTGCTTTTTTTATGTTTTTCCGTCTGTCTATCTGTCTATGAGTGTCTGTGAGTGTTTGTGTCTGTGTGTGTGTATAGCAGTTTTGACTTGATTCACCCACTCACTCTACCTTGACTATTGGTCAGTGTGACACAGACAACTGGATAAACTGGATCACGTTCACGTTGCACTCATGCCTTCGCTACTACGTTCTTCTACTTCTTTTTTAAAGTCTGCTTGTTTCAACGTGTGTGTGTGTGAGGGTGTGTGACTGCACTGATTTGATTGAGGTTGTGAGAGTTTTTAATCTGTGGGGTGAGACCGTCCCGATTGAGTGGAGAGAAGAAAAGGCAGGTTAGTGGACGATGTTTAGAGCAGACTAAAAATTTACCACATTTTGTCTAAGGCACATAAGTTGATTTGAGTTGAAAATCCGATTGTCAGAGTGCACTTTTTTTTTCCTCCACGTTCCCCAGTGGAACATAGGGCTTCAAGCGAGAGGCTTGAAGTTTCTGTAGCACTGTTTATTTTACAGGATGGGGTTGCTAGCCTCATGCCCAACCTTTCCTCTTTACCAGCATTATTTCTGGCTCAGCTAGGTAAAGGAGTGCGTCGGCCGGGGATCGAGTGCACTGATCAAGAGCATTTCTCTCAATTTATGATACTTATTAAAGTCTGAAAGGTTCGGTTGATGGTGACTAGCAGTGGGATCCACTAGGATACGCATTTGCCCCTATTTGGGACTAGCCGTCAGCTCGATATAGCTGCATTCTCTCTCCACAGTCAGTGATACTGTTCCCTCCCACACTGAGGCTCGAAACCAGTATCCATCGTCTCAAACACCACTGCTAGTCACCATCTACCAAATCACTTCAAATTAAATAATCACACACCATCAAAACGTTCACATATGGAGCCAACATGTCAACCTGAGGCTGAAATCTCCGGCCCCGTCAATCAACGAGAGAGAGAGAGAGTTCAGATTGAATGAAATAGTCTGAAAGCTTTATTGAGAATAATTCGACTTGAAAGTAGCAGTTTCCGTTTTGACTCGAATCAACACAAGGGAAGGAAGAAGCACTGGACAGGTGTTTGGTGTAACTTTGAAAGTCTCCACCGTAGTACACGAAGGAGAAAACACCAGACTGTGAAGATTGCAGATAAATCCCATAAATAAACTCTTGAAAATTAACCTGAAGCTGACTAGTGACTGACTGCAGCAGGAAGGAGTCGCTTATAGGTAGTTGCAGTGGACTCCATATGGTCAAGAGTGAGTACATTGGCTGAAGATCACAATAAAATCACGTATTTGTAGACGTTAGAATTCACGTACTGGCCATTGAGACGTCTCGAAGTGGCTCAATATATATATATATATATCCTTCACGTTCCCAGTGGAACATAGGGCTTCAAGCTATAGGCTTGAAGTTTCTGTAGCCTTGTTTATTTTACAGGATGGGGTTGCTAGCCTCATGCCCAACCTTTCCTCTTCACCAGAATTATTTCTGGCTTAGCGAGGTAAAGGAGTGCGTCGGCCGGTGATCGAACCCCGGACCATGTGCATGGTCGGCAAGCGTCCTACCGCTGTGCCACCGACGCGTAGTGGCTCAATGGTTAACGAGGGTTCTTTGAAATCAGAAGGTGCTGAGTTCGAAACTCACTTCAATCTGGCTACAAAACACTGCTGCTGGACATGAGTAGTATTCAAGTGCTCAACTGAATCAATCAGTAGTATCAGTTTGTATTCAGACAGTAGGTTGGAATTCAGTACACTCCAACTCTAACCAAATGACAATAAAACAAGTCCACACAAAGTCATCGCTGGTGTCATTCCCTCCACCGTAGAAATCACCTGATTTTGCAGAGAAGACAGTCCTCATTATCAGCAAACGGTACTTTTTTGGTTGAATACTCCGGAGATGAAGTTACTTTAGCTAATAAGCTTTTCTCTTCCTAAGATTATTCGCCTACACTGATAATGTCCATCACGTGACGTCTCTTCTAACATGTGACTATGTAACTGATCTTCATATTTATCTTTCGCGCGTGAGAAAAACGGACGCTTTTTGTTGCAATATACACCCAACAATTGAACGGATGTTATCAATAGGCATAAAAATCAGTTTCTAAAAGCTTTTAGCAGAAATTTATTACATTTCGTGTCTTACACGGCTCAGACGACAATTAATTTATATAGGCTCACTGTAACTACCCCTGTAGAGCTAGTTACAATTGGTGTACAACTAGGCGGATTCATCGTCGGACTTATGAGCACCACTGAATTCGGTTAGGCAAAGGATGGGGTGAAGCAATACTCAACTAGCTACAATACTAGCTCATCTTGTTGAGATTGGACATCAGATTGGTAATAACTAGATCTTTAAGGTAATTTATCGTATTTCGCCCAACTCCTCTCATGCTCTATTGGTATGGTTTTACGTGCATCAGACGGGATAGTAATACATCTCAACAAGCCAAATTTGTGTGTATTCGTCAGAAATTAGTGTACCCTCCTTGTTTATCATTAACCATCTACATGTAGTCTTACAATCGATTTTCTTCTATACTTGTAACTATCCTTTGACTTCAAGGCAGCATCACAATTTGCAGGTTAATTTCCAATGCACACAATTCGAGGAGGTTAAGTTTCACTACAATTTCCTGTGAAAAGCAAAAATTATTCAGGCCATACATACACACACAATATGTGGTCGATCTGCTTGATGCCATGAATGGTAATCAAGAAAGCAAGAGTGACTGCATAGAACCACATACTACTGATTGACTCAGATGAGTTGAGAAGTTGAATACCACTCACATAAACCAGTAGTAGTAGTACTTGCCAGCCAGCTAGCTACCTAGCCAGATCAATGAGATTTTGAACACCGGACTGGGCCTGGCTCATCATCAGTTGAAACTCCTCAATTTGCTTGACCCAGTTATCTTATTATGAGTCGATTCAGGTATTTCTTTCTTCGTTTTCCCACTTAGTTCATTTATCTATTCCTCTTCATCAATACATCATTTTACAAATTACTGATCACGTAATTACCCCGACCAAAAAAAATAACTCCACCTCAATTTCGTGATTATCACCCTTCCTCAAAATTTATATCACTTGTTGACTGACAAGTCATCATACGATCGGTGTAAACCAAATTGATGATTTTCACAATGCAAGGTGATTATTTCAACACAGTTTCCTTCGGATATCGAAACCACTGAGGATAACAACATGTGATCACCGATGTTCTTAAGAGAATGCAAACCGAAAAGTTGATCAGCCATGAAGTCTATGATCAGATCCGACCGACAGGATCAATAATACCAAGACTGTACGGTTTAACAAAGATACATAAAGCCAACCTCCAATTCTCGATATGCGAGGCTCCCCGTACCATCCAATAGCGGAATGGTTAGCTGAAATTTTAGAACCTGTACGAAAACGAATGTGCCACTATTCGCTTCGTGACACTTTCCATTTCGTCGATCACATCAAAGATATAAATGTAAAGAACAAAAATATACTCTCTCTCAACATTGAGTCACTATTTACCAACGTTCCACTCACAGAAACTGTCCGCCACATTTGTCAATACATAGACGAAAATCAGCTGAACATCGGATTACCGACGACTTGTCTAAAAGAACTACTGCTGAGATGTACACTCAATGTACAATTCACATTCAACGAGGTTATTTACAGACAACAAGATGGGATCGCAATGGGATCTCCACTGGGCCCATTACTAGCAGACTGCTTCATGGTAAGCCTCGAGGACGGCCCACTCAAATCAACTAATGACAATTTCCAATTGTATGTTAAATATGTGGACGACATCTTTATTATCTGTGATGACGTTCACGATCTCAATAAGTTACTGCAAATATTCAACAAATGCCATCCAGCCACAAAGTTCACTCTTGAAATTGAAAACAAATCTAAAATCCCTTTTCTTGATGTTGAACTTACAAGGAGAGCCGAGGGAACTTTAAGAAGGTCAATCCATAAGAAACCCACATGGAACGGCCAACTGACAAGCTTCTACAGCTGGGTACCAATCAGTCGGAAAAGAAACCTAATTAGATCTGTTGCCACTCGCGTCCGCATCTGCAGCTCTGATACCATGGAAGAAGAACTAAACTTCCTGAAAGGAATCTTCATACAAAACGGTTACCCATCAAGATTCGTACACAAAAACATCAAACAGAAAATCCAGAAGCAAGAGACAGCATCCGTGCCAAAAAAGATACTTTATATGAACCTCGACTTCAAAAAAAGCCTACTCAGTGACGTCCTTAGAAGGAGAATCTCCACCTCTTTAAGAAGAACTTTTCTTGCGTCAACATTGAGAGTAGTGTTCTCCAGTCTCCCGCTGATCTACAGAAGCCCAAAGGACAAGATCCCGCACCTGACCACTTCTATGTATATCTGTCAGTTCACCTGTTGCTGTGGTGCCAGGTATATCGGTCGACTCGCATCCTGTTAAAAAGGGTCAATGAACACTATCCAGCGTGGCTGCAGAAAGGAAGTAATGGCTGCATAAGGAGTGCAATTATCGAACATCTCGTCAACACTGGTCATTCCATCTCAACAAACGCCTCCTTCAAAGTAATCTACAAAGTGAAGAACAACCTTCCAAAGACAGTACGATTCCGTCTTCTTTGCATCGCAGAAGCCCTAGCCATTCAATTGGAGGAACCAGAACTGCGCATATAAAAGAAAATTATTCAACCACTTCAACTCCCATGGTAACAACTGTGTTGATTTCACTTAACTTTTGTTTGCATGCCTATTTTTCTACTTAAAACCCTTGTGTAATTCCGTATATTTTGTTTCCATGTATACCCTGACCACAACTCTTTCATCAAACTATTCACGCCATCACGTAACTCTTATTTAACAATCGTTTGTGACAAATCATCACTTTTGTTACTACCCTCTTGCATCAACATCCAATTCATCTGAACTTACTAATTGTATTTTCGCTTGACAAATTTAATGTACACACACATACAAAAAAACCATATATATTTGCGATTGTACAGCTGTGAAAATGAATTCGCCGCCGAAAAGAGACTCTTCGTTGAACTACTTCTCTTCTATCTATCAAACATGTGATCTGTTTGATGATACTGAAAATGGTGATCAATAAATCGAGTACAGGTACATGAGACCTGTTCGGATATCATCTGAATAACTTCGGTTTCCTCGAAATGAAACTGTACTGAAATTTCACCTTCTTGAACTGGTGGAATTGCGGATACTTCATTTATGACGTTACCAGTTCACCCAAGCAGCTAGTCAGAAACCAGGTGGTTTGAATTGATTTATCTCTCTGAGATGAGTGAAAACTGATGACATCACTAATGAACTCATTCCCAAACAAGGGAGATAATCTCCTGGTGTTTTCATTGCTCTAATCTAGGTAGTTAGCTAGCTAGCTAGCAAGCAATACACTAATTGAATGAGTGAGATGAGCAGTGGTTATCTACCACTACTACTCATCTCACTGAATCAGTAGTGTGGAGTATTATGATTGGTATTATTTTGGTGTAAAACGATCGTATATGGTTGTGGTGGTGTATGGCCTTTGATGGTGAACTAATTGGTATTCTGCTTGTATGTTTAGCATGAACTCAATTTTCGTAGGTCATGCAAACATGTCCATAGCCTTACTATTTCATCACCATTATTTGTAGCCATAATAATGATTGCAAGAGTGGTAATAATAACAACACTCCAGGTTACGCACAGCAGATAGGTCAGTAGTGTACACATAAATGACACGTAAAAAAGAAGTTCGATATGACAAATTTATTTTCTATAGTTTGGTTTGTAAGGGTTTGTTATGTTTTTAAGAGTTGATCACGGATTGATATCAGTTAGAGAACCATTGAAAACCAGGGAGTACTGGACAGCTGCTGTTTCATCCTAGTTTGGGAATCATCGGTAGTACGCACCCACTGGATCCCAGTGGTATATCAATCCGTGATCAACTCGTAAAAACATAACAAACCCTTACAAACCAAACTATAGAAAATTAATCTGATGCTCGCTAGTGACTTGCTACAGGATGGAGTTCCTGGAGTTCTAGTGAGAAGTCGTGACCAGTGAGGTCCAATTAGATGTCACGTGTGTGGATGGATGTCCCACCAACGACAATGGTTGGAGTCGCGCTAAATCACGAATTGGTAGAAGTTAGAATTCATGAGCCATTAAATCGGATCCCATTGGCTGAATGGTATATGAGCTTGCCTTGTAACCGGAAGGTCCTGGGTTCGAGCCCTGGTGGTGGTTGCGTACTGGCGATGATTCCCAAACTAGGGTGAAACAGCAGCTGTTCAGTACTCCCTGGTTTTCAATGGTTCTCTAGCTGATATCAATCCGTGATCAACTCGTATAAACAAATTTATTTATTTATTTTTTTGTCAGACACAAAATTTGGTGTCGAAAATAGGCACCAAGAAGATGGGTCACACAATAGTAATAGAACAAAGATATACATATTATTTTTTATTTTAATTTTATTTTCATTACAGCTTGATTCCACACCATATTTTCAGTACAAGTATGGAATTTTCAGCATGGATATCGGTAGCCCAAATTTACAGACTGACCAAGAAAAATACAGGTGGAGAATGAATAAAGGACTTCCTGTAGGAAGGAAGTAGGAATATTTAACAAGACTAAACCGCATTTGTCGAATTACATTCAGAAAGAGAACAAAGATGGAACTTCGATATAAGAATAGAACTTGTGGACTGTGCTGGAGTACCATTCCATTGTGGGTAAAATTTATTTTGATAATGTCTCGCAGTGTTATACAGTAATATTTATTGATGACGTTTGGAGCGGAATTTATTACTCATAACCATATCAAGGTACCAAGTGTATATATACTGACGATGCAGTCAGTATGGAAATCTTAGCATGTCATAGTATATTGAATCTAATGTTCTCTCCACATAGTATGGCTAGAGAATAAACAAAATACAAAAATATAACAGGTATAACAGGGCTCAAATGACTGGTGTCCACGATTATCAAAAAATAAACGAACAAAAATTGAGACGACTACTAATATAACAGGAATAATAACAGTAACTATTGTTGGTATAAGGGTGGAGAAAACTGTTTATTTATTAGTGGAAAGGTTAGTTAGTTAGTAAGTCAGTTCGCGCCTGACACTATTTTCATCACATAAAACAAGTGACAAATATGATATCTTCAAGAGTGGGTTTGTAAGGATTCTCTTTGTTCTTCAAATTTGACCATGGATTGATATCACTTAGAAAACAATTGAAAACCTGGACGGAGTAATGGACGACTGTTTCGTCCCAGTCTGGGACTCATCGGAAGGTCGTGCGTTCGAAACCAGGTTGACGGGTTTCATTGGTTCTCTAATTGATATCACGCCATGGTCAGACTCCAAAAGCAAATAAAATCCCAACAAATCAATTCTCGAAAATTAATCTGATGCTCGCTAGTGACAGGCTGCAGCAGGACGAAGTTGACTGTAGGCGGTTGTAGTGGGAAGTCGTGACCATTGGTGTCCACCCTATCCGGAGTGAGAACGAATAGTCCCCAACTATGACACTGGCTGGTGACAGTCATCATGAAAAATCATGAATTCGTAGAACTTAGAATTCACGAGGTGGCCATTGAGGAGTCGAGTCCCAGTGGTTGAGTGGTCTAACAGCTTAAATTGTAGTCGAAAGTGACTGTGTTCGATACCCGATGGGTACGTACTGGTGGTGAATCTCAAACTAAGACGACGGAAACCGCCGTCCACCACTCCCTGGTTTTCCACGGTTCTCTAACTCAATCCAGCCAGTTAACAACCCAAGACTCAGTTCCAGTTATAGTAAGCTTATTTAACGAAATATCCTCATGTACCGAGCCAAAAAAAGATGTATAATCTAGGAAGGTGCAGAGAACCAATTTAGCCCCTCTTTCGAAATCAGAAATGATGTTATGCTCAGTTTCTTTGTGTTGTTTGTAATCCTTGTCTCAAGTGTGTTTGTGAAAAATTGAGCGAAATCCTCAAATGTCTATCGATTATTTGTGTTTATGGGAAGACTACTCTAAAATAATGACGGGAAGTTTAGAAATTTAATGGGAATTTGATTCATGTATGAATTGTTTCAACGTGACTGTCTGATAACCACTCAAAAGTAATCTCGAAGATGTGTTTATCCTGAGTTGTCATAGCATTTGCATTCATCTACTCACACATGTCTGTGAGATTGAATGCCTACAGTATCTGTCGTTCCAGTCAGATATGTCACCACTATCTCTCTGCTCTCTTTATCCTTCTCCGTCTCTCTTTCCTTCCTTCATTCGTTCCTTTGTTTCCTATCAGTTAATTTGTTAAATGATTACTCGTCACTTGACTAGTCAGCTGTAAACCCTCCCGACTACGTGAGATTATCCACAAATCGTTATTATGCTTGCACTTTGACTTATTTTGTTACTAACTGAGGCAAACGAATAGCCGAAAAATGTCACCTCAACATATGTAACACCTCATCTGGAATATTCCATACAGGCTGAGTGTTCATGTGTCAGCAGAGCGTCAGAAGTCCTGGGGGGAGTACAAATGGCAGTCACTTAACTGCAGTCACTGGTATCTGACATCCACTTTTCGTCAGGAGGCGGAACACTTAAATCTCTCCTCATTTTCATGTCGAGGTGAATTGACTTTAGTCTTCCGTTCACTTAAGAGTGATTTCAGTGTTGACCTTCCTAACGTTTTCTCTCCTTCTAGGATATCTTTCAGAAGTCATTAGAAAAAGGCGTTCAAACTGCAGTCGGAGAGAAAGCGGCTGAAATTCAGATCTTCCCGTAGAGTGGCGGCTGACTGGAACTCCTTAGCCGATAAATTGGTATCAACTCCATCTGTCTGGCGTTTTAAAGAGAGCTTATAAATTAGCAACCAAACTTCTACTGCTAACTTCACTTCAAAGCTATACAGTTATTGAGGAGAGTTGATTGACAACACGACCACAACCATGTCACTCTCGGATTCCCCCCCCCTTTCCATAGCTTTCCAGTCGGGCTCCTCCTGAGCAATGGCCTGGTGCCTGATGTCGCTCAACGGTCTCCTCAGCCAGTCTGTGTCCAACCCAACTCCACTTCCTTCAGAATATTTGTTGAGCAATGTATTCTTGGCTGGTTTATTCCTATAGTTTCTTTCTGCTTATTCCTCTGGATATTCGATCTTCAGTATGGAGCCAGCCAAAGAGTTGGGCATCTGTTTATAAAAGTATGAATTTGAATGTTGGAAACACACACTTCAAGTTTCTAACCCAAATAGAATAACTGAGATAGTGGTGACATTTAAAGATCAGAATCCTGTTCCTTATGCCGAGGAGTACAGAAGATTTCCAAACTGATTTTCGAGTGATGAAGGTCTACCTTTACTTTCCAATCCTGTGTGGCTGGCTGGCTGCCTTTGACATCCTCATGGATGACTCAGCCTGTAATTGAAACGATGCTTTCTAGCCAGATAAGTGAAGGGAGTAAACTGTTTCAAATTTATTCCGTTGACAGTGATTGGTACTGGTTGTTGTTTGTGGCGGTGGTTCGTTATCTTCATCACCTACGTCTGTTCTATGTCCACTTGAAATCCTGTCTTCGCTACCAGCCACTCCTGCCAGTTTGTTACTTTCCGCCTGTAAGTATTCGAGTTTGTGTGACACTATACACATATGTGTGTTCTTAATTACATGACAAAAGAATTTTTCATCACTACTTTCAAAGAGAAATTGTATCTCCAAAGAGATACATATTGCATGAATTAACACAGGTTGCAGAAGCCTTGTATTCATCATCATTTGAATCAAAAACTGCTCACATCCCTATCTACTCATCATACTGACTGTTTCAATATTGACATAACCATCCTATATAACTTATTTTGGATATTGATTTACACGTCAGCTGATTTGGACTTGTAGCCGCATTGCGTGAAAGGAGGGAGCTTGGTGAAAGCAACTATTCGTCGAGATTACTTCTCTTCTGAAAATTACTTCGATGACGATGATTGACTTCGGAGTAAGAATCCTCCTCACAAACCATTATGACTTAAAGAATTACTGAAACTGAAGAGCAACACAGTCTAAGTTTGGAGTCCGTCGGTGTAATGTTCACATACGATCATATTGGAAGTGGAATCCAATGTCGTCAAGTTACCAAATTGGACATGTCATTTATTGGATTTACATCCAGTGGCCAGGGGATTTTATCAGTCACTATGTCATTTGAATTCTCGACAGTAATGCACTATAAGGTAAAGCAGGATTTGAATCAGCGAGTCAGTGGTGGTATATTTGCCAACCATCCATGTGTTAAGGGATTAGTTCCCCGAACGACTTACTCCCCAAACTGGCTTGTCTGATAGTAAGCCGAATAACGACGGAATGGTGGGAGTCAGTCTATTAACCCCACTCTGTAAAACAAATAAACACCACTGACACGGAAACTTCACGACATATGCTTAAGTCTCCATGTTCCACTCGTCAGAACACAAAGGAATGGAATAATTTTTCTAATGACCTGAACTGATTCTACTGGTGGATGGTGACTAGCGGTGGAATCCCGAGTGTGCGTTTCGTCGCGTTTGGGACCCGTCAGATGGATGTACCTGCATTACCCACACCCCACCACAACCATAGTGACTGAGTGAGTGAGCCAGTAGTGATATTCCCCGACTGAGGCTAGAACTCAGTCAGAACCAATCGTTTGAAACGCCGAAGCATTATCCACTAGACCACTTGACGTTTCGGGACTCAGTGGGACGGTGGGAGGAACACCATCAATCACTCACTCACACACCCACTGCGGGTTGGGGGATTGCAGGTACACCAAGTGATGAGTCCTTAATACAACGAAATGCACATTCCGGATTCCACTGCTAGTCACCGCCCAACAAATCACTTCAGGTCATATATAATATAATTCACTAATAATCTTGAATAATTTCGTGGTGTGTGTCTCAATACCCGTGTCAACCAGGTGACTGACAATAACACTATGGAATGAAAGCGTCAATTCCTTAGAAATTCACACTTAGACATTATAAGGACAAACCGTCTCTTCAGTTCTCCCAATTATCCATTTATCTGTAGTTGTATTACACTATGTATGTGAGTTCATGAGATATGAAATAGAACGTTTGTGTATTTCAACCGAAATATATATACATATATCATAATGTGAGGTGGAAAACACTGCCTTAATTGATGTCTCCCGTAGTCATAGATTCACGTATCACTCACAACATGAGGTGTATCAGCTTCCTACAGTCGAATTACTTGTATTCATCGCTCACCAAATGCATCATCACTGACCCGATTTTACTCGGGTTTTTCGTGAACACATGTCTGTGAATACATCGATGATGTGTTCACTCTTCGTCGGCTAACTAGAACAACACAACTCGAGTTGCAGAGCTGGCTTCAACTCGTTGGATAGAATCGCTCTCTAAGACTGTTCAGTAGGAGAGAGGTTTTCCGGAGAATTTCGTTGGTATCGTGAAAGCCTCAGACAGAAACACCTCAGATATCGTGATGGTATACTGTCACTAGCTATCACCACTTTTTTCCAGAGAAAGTGGGGTTAGAGCGGGTCACTCTATCTCTACATTTCTCTTTGACTTTGCCATCGACAATATTCTAGAAACAGTCCTGAGGCATGTGAGTGTTGGTTGTTTAGATCTGCTCTCTGGAGAGAGACTTGTTGAGTGTGAGCATGAAGACTACATCGTCCTACTGTCCAGTAACATTCAGGCTGTCTATATCTCACTTAATCAGTTCGCAATCAGTGTTTATAAGTATGTTGTGTGATTTGTGCTGTTTGAGTGAGAAGTATTGTCGTAAGATTGACAGGAGCCTGTGTCTGCACTCTCTCAAACAGGTGAACCACTTCAAGTTGCTGGTGAGTTCATGTAACAAGGCCGTTCGTTGTATGATTGCTGGCAGAGATGTGACGGATGAAATCTCGACACATATATTGAAAACAAATGAGGTATCCGCCAACTTGAGCCGCCTGTGTCACCGTCACGATGTTAGCCTGATGTTTGAATGTTAGGTTTACACTGTTTCGATATACACAGTAATTCTCTACACCTGTGTGAACTGGTGCCTCCGAACTGCAGGTGTGTGACGACTCTGTACATTCTATAATCACTGCCTCCCTGGAACTGCCTGTGTCTAACGACATCAATGTGTAGACAGTTCTAGGGTGCAACAGTGTATGTTCAGAAAAGCTCGAGGTCATCTTCCACTGAGTATTGTCATTTTGAGACACCAGATCCGGTGGCTTGGAAATGTACTACAAATGTCATCCTAGAGGCTCCCATACCACTAAATGTTTTGTAGACCTGGAACTAGGTGGTGGAGAAAGCGAACAGTGAACACACGACTCACCTATCTTCAACACAAACGACAGACGACTAGCTTCTCTTCCAGAGTCACGCGTTTCTCACGCACTCTACAACGTCTGTGGAGCAAGACAGAACCCAATATTTGAGATGCAACTGACTAATACTCCTGTGATCATCACTTGCATTGGATGAGACATATTTTAAAGATTCTAAGGAAAATAGCTTCATTCTCCATTGGTGTAACACTCTCATTTTCCCATAATTTTATGACCATCTCGTTGAGTTCCAGGACCATCATCTAACGACGATCCTCCTCAAGATAACCGTTGTTAATTTGTCCCGGCTGGGTGCCTTGTGGTGCTTTAGAGTTTGCAGTCCATTTGCTTTCTGCTCTCTGTTAAGTGAATCGCCATGAACCGACAATGGAGCACTGTGACTAAGAATCCTGCATACGGGAATTGTCTGTTAGCTAACCCGGTACTCAATAAGCACTGTCCAGAGTCCCACAAGACTTCTCTTTACAGGTTATTAATAGGCGTACTATCTGTCCGGTTTACAGACCGTATAGCTGACACTATGCTTCATTATGTCACTTGATCGAATCAGCTGGAACGACTTTTGACAATCGCCTGATGCACCAGCTGATTCCATCTCACACTCATGTTCTGAACACAGGCTTCACTGTCCTTCTCCGACATATGAGTGGGAGCCTCAAGTAGGCTGCTATACTCGATATCCGGTGGGCATCAAGAAGTTGCAAAGAAACCTTAGAAACATAGTGGATCTTGAGTGAGACGTTATTCCAACCGTTAGGAGTACACACTCACCGTTCCCGTAGACTGTTAAGTTCAGTATGTTTTCGTCTATTGTGTGTAAGGGGTTAGTGGCTAATCTTCAGTCTAGTTCCCTTCGATACTCCATGGGAACTACTAGTTTACTTTTATCACGCTGTTGACAACGACGTTTATGACCACGCTCAAAGCATTACCAGAATCTAGAGTAATGTATTAGATGCAGCGACATTTCTCTTCGCATCCAAATTATCCGTAAACAAAAGTTACACAACCTATGTGACATCAGACTTCAGTGGTAGAGTGACAGTACCAGGTAGCACTACAACCATGACTGTGACGCAAGTTGGTGCTGGCTAGAAATACGTTTTCATCTATGCAGAGGTGGTGCACAACACCGTTCCTATCATCTTACCTAACCTCCGAACACCTACCTAGACTACACTGACCATCTAAACGTCGCTCCTCTGACAACAGACGCGCACCACTACATCCCAACTACCACAATGATATCTGCAGGACAGGCATGCTTACGTAGCTTACTCACTTGACAGCAGAATGCATCAGTAATCACATCCGGACTGTAATTCGTAGGTGCATATGCAGGGATGGTAAAAGGGCAACGCCTCGACAGTCGGTTGTTTCTAGCCTCACAGTGCATAAGTAACCACTGATGAGAATCCAGCTGAGTAATGTGTCTTTTGTTCCAGAATTCATCCAACTTACTTCCATGCTGGTGTCACAGACTTCACTGGTAGGCGTATGTAACGCACACTATTTATACTCGTAGATGGAGATATATACACGAAGCATGTCGCTGGGATCTGTAATGCAGCTTACATCAAAGATTACACTTTCCACCTTTCTAGTTACAACTGTCTGTTGTCCGATTTACATTAATTTGTCAACATTGTCGGTAGCAGGCTTGAACGTGATACGCAGAACTGCAAACGATTGACGAAAGTATTTGTCGGAAGCTCACCTCCTCACCGAGTCTTTCTCATGAAGTAGGACCTATGAGGCAGTAGGGCGTCGTCAGGAGCTGTGTCCCTATCGTTTTTAATAGCCACAAGTGATCCTTACCTCTCAGAATATCCCGACTACATGTAAACGACATACACTTGGAATCAGGGTTTCCCAGTTTCCTTAGGTGGATGGATATTCATGGACACCAGATTGATGACAGAGGCCAAACATGCTCATCCTCCCTTTGAATTTTGTGAGAACAAGACTTCAGTCAGCTGTGCTTGGAAGGATATCCATCCAGCAGTCATCTGTCTCTCGCTCGCTTGCTCTCCCCTCCCCTTATGAATAAATAACTGTTCAGAAAACTAATACACAAATGTCTAGGAATTCACAATGCACTGACTATCTGACTATCTTAGTCGACAACATAAGTCAGTCAACAGTTGACACCCTGTATAACTCTGATCTACGATGACATGAAAAGGCTAGCCGTCTGACTTTGATCATAGGTGTCTACCTTCTATCTACATCCCGTGTCAGCTGGTAGGTGTAATAGGGCGAGTGACATTAAGGTGAAGCATCGGTCGAGTGTTAGCTGATGAGTGGAAATCAACCGACGAGTTTGTGAAGTAGTTACATCGACTGGGTGAGATGGTTAGGACAAGTGTTACACATGTCTAACCATCGTCTTCCTCGACTCACGGGTACTGTTAACTCCGCTGAAATAGGAAAAGGTTAGAAAGGAGCTAGCACTAGTGGTCAAACCAAAACATGGTTCGCTTTATCACTCAATCAAATCCCCCCATAACAACAACAGATAGTTTGAGCCAGACAGCCGGCCAGTCACTCACACACCGAGGCGTAGACTGGCTGGTTGGGGTCCTCGGGAGGATAAGAACCAGTAACGTTTGGAGACTATTGCAAGTATGGCTTAAGTCTTCCTCGATGATGACACAGATCATACGTTCACTCTTTGGGATTTGTCATATCCAATAAAACTCTTGTTCTGCCAAACTACTACTGTTCTTCTTCCCTCATCAATACTTCTATTTATCATCTCTCCCTCTCCGCTGTGAATCTCTCTCTACTCTCTTCTCCTGATTCGTGCGCTACATGGAGGCACGGAGAGTGACAACTCGAACTGCTCCTACTGCTGCACATCTGTGCAAAGTTCCATGTTGAAATCAGTAAGTCAGTCAGTCCATCAATCACTACCAACCAGCATGTGTTCGTACTATGCCGGTTAATCCAACAATCCTCCTTCTTCATGCTTAATCGTGGAAACAATCAATATCGAAATTCTCATATATACTACTAATTAGTGAGTGAGTGAGTGAGTGATAGGATTGGAAGAAAGGATACCTATTCAAACTACCAAAGAAAGGAGACTTAAGTCAATGCAAGAACTGGCGCGGAATTATGCTCCTTTCCATCCCAAGCAAAATACTAAGCCGCATCATCCTGGAAAGGATCAAACAAGCCTTGGATGAAAAACTTCGACCAGAACAAGCTGGATTCAGGAGTAACAAGTCATGTATTGATCAAATCGCCACACTACGGATCATCATTGAACAAAGTTTGGAATGGCAGTCACCTCTCTATCTCAACTTCATCGACTTTCAAAAGGCCTTCGACAGCGTCGACCGAGAGGTGATTTGGCAACTACTTCGCTACTACGGGGTGCCGCCGACAATTATACATCTCATCCAACAGTTGTATGACAACGCTGCATGCCAAGTAATCCACAACGGGAAGCTCACGGAATCCTTCGAAGTGAAGACAGGGTTGCCTACTACCGCCAATGATTTTCCTGATTGCAGTAGACTGGATAATGCGACAAACAGCGGGCAATGAGGAAACAGGCATAAAATGGACTCACACAAAGAACTTGGAGGATCTGGACTTCGCCGATGATATATGCCTGATTTCCCACAAACTGGAAGATATGCAAGTGAAAAGTAACAAGTTGGCAGAAGAAGCATCAAAGATAGGACTCCAGGTGAACATAGAAAAAACAGAGGTGATGAAGATCCCTGGCCAACACCAACAACAACAACAGACAGCAATCAGCATAAATGGAAAAAACCTGAAAGAAACTACCTCCTTCACCTACTTGGGAAGCATTGTTTCTACTACAGGCGGAACTGACGAGGATATCAAAGCAAGGATCGGGAAAGCAAGGCAAGCTTTCATTACTCTGAAGTCTGTGTGGAGGACAACATCATTCAGCGTCAAAAATAAGATCGGGATTTTCAACTCCAATGTGAAGTCAGTACTACTATACGGATCAGAGACTTGGCGTGTCACAAAGAGCACCTCAAACAAGCTACAGACCTTCATTAACAGATGTCTTCGCTCAATACTCAAGATCAGATGGCCGGAAAGGATCAGCAACAAAGATCTCTGGGAGCGAACCAACCAGGAACCCATTGTGAAACAAATAGGCAGGAAAAAATGGAGATGGATTGGCCACACTCTGAGGAAACCAGCAAGTGACATCACTAGACAAGCTCTCGAGTGGAACCCGAAAGGGAAGCGGCGAGTTGGTCGTCCAAGGGTGACCTGGAGGAGATCATGTGAAGAGGAGATGAAAGCATGTGGGCAGACCTGGAGCCAGGTGAAAACTCTAGCAGAGAATCGAACGCAATGGAGACGCATGGCTGAAGCCCTATGTTCCTCTAGGAACTAAAGGAAATAATAATAATAATAATAATAATGAGTGAGTGATCGATCCATCGATTTAAAATATCTTCAGTCATGTGACGTAGGCATATACTTGCATAGTTTTTGTTACTTCAACTTCAATATACCGAAAAATAGTATCGTCCTACACTCCTCACAGGCAGATAGATAATTTTAGAGTCATGTGAACTATTAGTACACCGAAATATATAAACAAACTTTATGTGCATTTCAAGTTAAAAATTGTTCAAATTAAGCAAACATGATTAATTCCATACATGCATGATATTACTAAATGCTTTCTTTGTTGCGTCTCTCATTTTTACGTAGATGTGGGGTAGATCATTACACGCAATTGCAACACAACATAATGAGAGAGAATAAGATCAATACTGCATCACTAAACGAAGACATCGTGGTGCATACTCATATCAGAGGAGTTCAATCAACGACAATTAAAATCAATTTTCCCTTCTGAAACAATTATAAATAAAAGTTTGTTTTCCACTCTGACATATACTTACATTTGGCTTTGTGGATGCAATCGCTGTCGATCACAGAAACCGATACCACGTTGAGCAACACTAGAAACAACGGATCACTGGACAGTGGTAAGGTCCCCCTACAATGTCATTCTATTCGATGTCGCATATTTTGGTGGGTAAACACTGCAGAACAGTGTACAGTTCAATATGTAGAACACTGACACTTCGTTCCAGAGTATAAGTTCAGCCGCTAGTTTCTCATAATCCCCAGTACTCCTTGCTCACCAAACAGGCAAACATTACTTATGGTTGTATTCATTCTGAAGTCAATGTCGCGTCACCTACCCCCCATCCACACACACACACACACACAGATTTCGAGGTTGGAAATGGAGGCAGCAGAAGCAAGAGGGTTTGTTTCTGTTCTAAACAGATGTTGTCAGAGTTATCATTATTATTCCCCTTGGGTTCCCAGTGGAACATAAGACTTCAACCAGGCCATATCTCCATTTCATTCTGGTCGCTTCAGTTAGCTCTATGGTTGACCATAAGCTCTCATCTCTTCTTCACACTATCTCCTCCATATCAACTTCGAACACCCAAATGGTCCCTTCTCATTCGACTTCCTCTACAGGTATTGCCTTAACTGTCATGACAATAAACGTCCTTCTCAACGCATGTCAACTCCATCGCCATTATTCCCAGCACATTCGATGTATCCCCTTTTCTTCTTAAAGCAATCACCTGACCTGCAAACTCTCTCAGCTGGATCAATATGTATATCTACACATATGATACATGAAGTTAATAAGACCACCTCGTTGTGTGGTAAACAAATTGATCCAAGTGACTAGAGTACTACAATAGATAATAAGAATTCCTACAAATCTACTCCCAGTTTAACGAATTCGAAATACACTCACATATATGACCTCTCTCATATATATTACCAGGTCGGTAACATAACATTATTACTTCATTCACCTTGGATGCTACTCAGCATGCAATCGAACTCATAATATGCTGAGTTTCTCAACCTACCTACAGTACTGCTCAAATGAAATTAGTATGCAGCGTCCTTCCAATCATAGGCGGAGTCAACGATGAGGATGTCGAAACCGGCGAGGATCACATAGACACGGCACGCCACACCTTCATCTATCTCAAAATCAGACACGGAACCTGCGATCACGAGAAAAGAACAATATTCGGAATTCCAACACTACCGTTAAGTCAGTCAACTATTCTATATGGCTCAGAAACCTGACGCGTTTGTCACAAATTGCATTTCCCAACAGGCTGCTGTAAATTCTTCTCACTAGCTAACTAACTTCGCACGATTATAATTGTGAAGATCAAATGGTCTGAGAACGAGTCAACCAACAACCTATCGCCCAACAGATATCCAGAAGAAGGAGGAGATGGATCAGACACACGCTGAGGAGACTATAGAGTGAGAATTGTGCATCACACCAACGCTCGTGTAAGAAACGAGGAGTTTGACTTCGGCCCAAGGATGATATGGAGGAGATTGTGTGAGCGGGAGATGAAAGCTGATAGGCGATCGTCGCGCCAGCTTAACAGCATAGTAGAGAACAGAATGAATTGGAGATGCCACTCCTGACTGCAGTCCTATGTCCAACAACTCTGAACCACAGGGAATAATAATAATAATAATAATGCAATAGTAAACTGTATTAACTAAGGCACAATGAACCTACAATCACGACAACACTAAGATTTTCATGAATTAACTACTCAACGAAGCTATTCAACCTTAATAAACGCTTGTACTCTAACACAATTTACCCTCAATTTGGACTGTCACTTCCGTGCTATCAACCACAATTAATGAGAACCTACGGCCACTAAAGCTGGCTAGCTAGCTAGCTCACAAACAATTACCGTTACTTTCACTCACTGAAAAACTAATCCATGAGCTCGACGTATATCCCACATTGAATAAAGATGGAAGCTCTCACTCGACACATTAGTTGACGCTGAGATGAACAGAGCAGTTCACACGACAAGTCAATAGAAGCAGGAGTTAACTCTCCATTTCCACAGAGAGTTCAGCAACCCACAATGTGACATACTACAGTTGAGATAACAGCACAAGACCATCTTTATTATTTCGACAAAATACATTGAACCAACTGTGTAAACGGACACAGAATAGCATAGTTCGGTAGCGAAGACAAATGCCGAAAGTAGTTGGCTTGAATGTAAATTCAATGGCATATTTCCCACATATGATCACGACACCTAACTCATCTTCGTCAAACATAAGTGGGGCACAGAAATCAATCGGCTTCCAATCGAACAAATAATAAATAAACGCATGTACCGGAGTTATGACTTCTCTAATATACGCAATGTAAACAAGAATCAGATAATCCGGAGATAATTCACGAACTGAAAGTACGCACGTTTGCAGTATCACAGTCTACAGTGAAGGAAAGTGATCACATGGCAATATGCACAGCATTCACAAACTTCAAAAATCGTTGTACATAACATGCCATGGCACATGTATGAGACATGAATCATCGTCAATTCAACCCTGAACCCTAAGGTGCAAATAACCAGGAACTGACACTCCGCATACACAACTTATTTTACTAGTACACAAAACCCTCATACAACCCAACCACCCACCCCAACAACTTAGTTCATTTCCAATAACGTTTGATAGGGACCAAATTCAGTGACAGTGCAATACAGCATATGATGATTTAAGGAACAAACAGCTACACATAACCCACAGGGTAACTAGTAAAAGTCTCCAACTCCAGTCAAAGTAAAAACAAACATTCATCATAAAGCATTCATTTATCAATATACCAATTATAACAAAATACAGTGCCTCTATTCAGGCAAAGCGTTGGTACATTTTAAAAATCCATAATAATGCCTTTTTTAACAAACAATGTGTACAAGCAAGCTAATAGATTTATAATGCGTAGAAACTTTCACAAAACTGTTCAAATAAATATGAATATCTTCCTCAGACAGAACATGGAAATCAACAAACAAAAGTCTTTCTTACAGGCGTACCGAAATATATATCTCTGCAGGACCACGATAATAAGAAGTTTCTTCTTAGGCAGGTGGTCCCGCTGGCGGTGCTGGTGCTCGGTGATAAGATTTATTTCTCTAGTAAACAATGTCATCTCAACATGAAAAATAACAATCTAAACAAATACATGAACAGAGGTGTGTGTGTGTGTGTGTGTGCTATTGGACCTCGTGATCTCGTAGCACTACACGAGAAGCAAAAGAAGAACAAGAAACTGCCTATCAACAACAAAATGTGGAAAGTTTCACATGGAAGAGAGGAGAACAAGAAGAATAATAAGAAGAAGAAGGCTAACGTCATTACATGCGAATTATTTAATAGTTATTAGAACAATCAAATACATTACATAAAAAGATGCAGTACATTATTATACGAGAATACTTGATTACAAACCCTTCTTTTTATAAAAATCGCTTATATTAGCCATCGCGATATTACCCGCATTACATTTATTCGTCTCGTCGTCAACCGTCTGTCCGACCAAGCACACTGAAATCAAACACGTTCAAAATACAAATGCAACAGTAATCGGTATTTGTTCTGACTAGTGAGTTAAACAAAGCGCCTCGTAAGATAATTCAGTCATTTAGAATAAGAATGTCTTATTTGAGATGTTTTAAACACACATGAGTTGGTTGGTTGGTTACTGACATTTTGTGTACAGTCCCTTTGTGAATGAGGGATCATCTCGCGTAGCTATCGCCCACTTTCTTTAGAGAAAGTAGTAATGTCCCATGCTTCATTGCAGTAAAGGACAGCACCCACCATTCGAAAATAGCCAGGGAAGCAATGGAACAGTGTTACACACCTTGTTATTGAATTCGAACCACATTTTACAACCTGGGTTTGCCATCACACATTCGGTGTCACTACTAGTCGAGCACCATTTCCGTTAACTGAATCCTAACTCACAACTGAACTACAGGAACACTGTCACCACTGATACCAACGGAACGTCACCCCGCTTACTCCTATTAATCATCCAGGCATTAACAATTTACAAGCGTGTACGAGAATAGCGAACACTAAACACAGAACCACACTTTCGCTCAGTCTACTGGCATTCTAAGCAGCTCTTGTCTTCATAGTGTCACCGGATATGTACTGTAGTGCAACTTCCACAACTCACTAACAACTGTACACGCTACAATGGAATCCCATGCTAACACCTAATCTCACTTAAAATGTTGTTCCAGATTGAGCATCAGAAAACCTACAGTCTTAACGTAGGCAATGCTAAGTCATCTCCGATAATACAACTGTCGGCTAGTGGTTGGCGGGTGGATATACACTGGTACAGATATATCGCCTTCATACGAACTCTTGTCAAATTGCTGATCTCGGACAACTAGAATATGATCACAAGCTATGCATGCTATGCATCGCTGCATGCACAAGCTGACCCAGATAATGATGACACCATTCGAAATCACTAGTCAAGCTTCAACTACCACTTAGAACACATTACAATAAAATAAAACAAAAGCGACTTACTGGTGTCTGTGCAGTAAAATAGAATAGACTTCTTGCCACTCTTGCTGATCAGGCAGGAGTCATCGTGTCGAATTATGATATATTTATCATTCAGGAAGTCGAAGGAAGTATCGGAACCATTGGCTAAAACCGATCTCAGTTTCAGAATAAGTTCCGGGGGTACCTGACAAAGACATAAAGTAAATGAGTGATATTGTCGGACACCTAAACACAAAGATTTAAAATACAATTTAAAGTGTAGGCTGACATTCAATTAATTTAAATCGACAAAATCAAAAAATTCACTCCCATGCACATAACAATACTACTGAGGAAAACATTGCCAATAAGAATACAACTGGACACGAAACATTACTCCTATCGAGATCTGGCTTTCCTACAAGACATTCAAATCCATCTGACATACAAATGCACCAGTTTCTGCAGCACTAACTCCAGCTAAGTCGCTGTATCAAGAATGGTGCAGCCTGATGAGCAATGAGATGACAAGACAGTATGCATACTCCATAATCCAACCAAGCCGTAAACACACTTACACAGACCCTATATTTGAATTACCCAAAGTTAAAACACTCCACCGCCCAAACTCTCATAATTAGAAATAATAATAATGCATATAGCTGCCAGTTATATGAGCCACATGACGACGCAACATCCATCCGACATGAAATATCTGACTGACCTGATCTTCCACACACCATAACCTGTAACACCAGCCGCAATGTTTCACACGATACCAGGAAGCTCGATTACACCCAACTGATTGAAAACAACAAGTACTCTATTCCACAGAAGTTTCATGTTTGTTAAACCATTTTTTCAACATATTCCATATCAAAAAGCATTTATGACTTCTACCTTGTCACACTTTACACCCTTCAAAACTAACAGGTGATTCATTCAGATGAGTTGTTAAGATTAGAAAACTTCTCGTCATGCACTAGTCATTACTTCCCCTACAGGTGAGTCATAGAAACCTAGAACCTGATGTCCGACCACTAGTATCATTATAACAAATCACTACCTGCAGTTATTGTGGGGAATAGAGATCCATCAGCGCATCATTGTAACGCATCCACCAGTGTCTTCCTTAGTTAGCCGCGTCACTTCCGTTTTCCCACATGATAATTCTTCGATCACATACTCTCACCAGTATCGTCACCTTCCACTCCGCTCGTGGGCTTAACACTGCCTCTCCAATATCCAATTCCTCAGGCACATTTCCTCGGAAGCAGGCTGTTAGGTGGCTGACCATCTGCTACCCTGTTTGGTGGAGTTAGCTTCCTATCGGAAATGCATTCCTGAAGCGCCCGGTCACTCAAACATATGGAACCACTAACTCCATTGCACTAAAACATTCTGATATGCTTGAGTGTAGCTGATTGCAACTCCAACTTCACACTAATGAAGGTTTCCTCCCCAACTGATTTCAGGATCTAGGCAGGCATCCTAGATATCCTCACCTATGACAACGAATGTTTCACGTCGTGCGTCTACACGAGATTTTCTTTCCCTAACCATTTCCATTGACCATTATACCTAGTCATAAAAAGTACGAACGCTCCAAAGACTGTCTCAGTGATACTTAACATGTTTATAAAGTAGAGACCAAGCAGAGGAAACTAGCCTGATCGACAGATGCTAGTTCACAGCCCTAGTCGCACATTCACACAAGTGCATTTACATGCAATCCCTGTCACATTCGGTCCCAGACCAACCACGACACCAACTACAAAGTGTATATTCTATTATTTGTGCAATCCAGTCTAAAATGACTGCATCTCCAGATTCGGAACACAACCTAGGCGTCTTCGTATACTTGATTCAGAACCACTGCCCGAAATACTGAACATATTAACCATATCTGACATCACTAGCCTATAGTTATTCCATGAAATTAAATGAACAGAAATCCACAAACTTACACCTTAACACGTACTATCGAGTGTAGACAGTCACATCAACTTCGGCCAATGCATACACGCCAAAGTCATTTCACATTTACATAACCTAAACTCATCAATACGGTTTTGCAGGCTATAGCAGAAATATTATCTCCACGTCAAACCAGTTACCAAAGCATATTTTGATGGGCAATTTGAGAAACACCACCATCATAGCACGAAATATCCGTTTCTACTTTTCCCGTCAATCACATTACCACACATTTCGAAGCAATAAGATCAACGTACTGATGTGGGCAGGTTCACGAATCAGTATACTCAAGGACCATTGGGAAAGATGCACTAGTGAAGTCAACCACTTCCGATACATCTCCAGTGACGTTAAAACTAGAAAAAACTGCATCATTCAGGCATAAACTTCCTCACAGAAAACTAATAATTTCTATGCACTTCTCAAACGTAAGCCACACACGTATGATACTCGGCATGACCAAATCATTATCCGTTGGATCACTCAATAGCTGGTAATCCTCCTTGTCATAGAGTGCGCACAGATGCCCAGAATTCCGAGGAATGCCCAAGTTGAATATTTACATTTCTTCTGCCTTCCCCCATCCCATTTATTTTAAACACCTCACAGAAGATAGCAGGAAACATCAAAATCCATGCAGCTGCCTTATTTTTGATTAGAAATAGTCTCCCCACCACATCATAATCTACCGGATGCAGCGGAATCCGCGCTCTGCTCAGTTGACTCTTTCGAGAAGGCAACAGATACGCATACACTTTGTAGTAAATGACACAGACTCGGAGCCTGAATCACTATATTTGAATGGCACTTATACGCATTCAGCTAATACGATAAAATATGAGTTTATGGGGATTTAAAGAACTTCATATCATCATGAAAATACAGAGCTCGAACTTACTTGGAAATCGGGGCTGGATGTACCATAAATATTTCCTTCCTTTCCTGTTATGCACAAGTTATTTAGGCACTTGTGCTGACCCAGGTGCGCTTTACAGTGTCCTTCCCAAGTGTCTGCCATCGTACAAACAGTTAGTTATCTGAGGCGGCAAAGTCCGAGAAAACAACAACGCTGACAAATGTGGTCAAGCTTTAAATGCCAAGCTTTTATGCATAACCTTGAGAGAGAGACAAAAGCATGTTTTCGTCTCACCCACGCCTTGAGTTTCATCGAATCAGATTTCAGACTGGTTGTGTCACATTATGAAAGAGTGTTTCTATTGGTGGAAATGTGAAGGTCGAAATGTATCCAATAGATTGTCAGCCCAATAGTTGGCCTGTTGCATGATAGGCTGTAGTTTGTTGTCTGAGTGTTTCACTCTTGGCTGTGCCTCACTATTTTGTTATATGTAGGCCACAACATCTTTGTGATTGCTTTCAGCCCATCGTCTCATTCTTGTGCGTCATTTACTCGCTTGTCCTACTAGATCCAAATCAGTGAATAGCTAGCTTCTGATATCAAACGTGGAGCACTGTGACTACCTCTATATGCTTATAATTTTTTGGAAAATAGTCTAGTATGAAGATGGTGTCATTATGATTTATTAAATCTGACGACTGAATATATTTTCTAGACCACACGATATTCATTCATAGTGCGATGGTATATGGCAGAGAGAAGTCAATTATAGCTACAGTAATATGATAGACGACTAATAGATCATAAGATAAACGTTTAAGTAAGAATGGAATATTCATACATTGGATAGTACGTTTTAAGCACTCTGTAAGTGAGGAAACTTAGTTGTTTACACTCCTTTGTATATGATCTAATTTGGAATCGACTCATCGTTTCACAATCATACTGTATGCTCAACACTAAACAGCTGAATGTCAAGTCCACCAGTGGACACGATATAGATTTAGATACTAGTAAAAGCTTAAGGAAACTATATTCTGATTTAAATAGTTACGTAGAAATAAAATTGGTTAGAAGACTTTCTTTTCATTTTAAGATACTTAGAATGTGCAACTTCTTGTGGTTAAGATATAAATTCAACTTATAAGCGTAAACTCAAAGTCACTGCACATGTTGGAACTACAGTTTGTTTTGAAACACCCACGTCGTAAGTCATCTTTGAACGACAGCCTACAGAAGTGCAATTTGATAGCACAAGAACGCCATGAGACGAGTCTACAATTGGACATCTGCATTTATTCTACGGGTACATATGTTCTTGCAGTGCATAACAAGAAAGATTGCGTCCACCTAGATTTTAATGCCATCATTGAAGTTCAAATCGAAACACTTGTTCCGTGTTCCTGAGATGTAGGTTGAGTTTTCATAGAATTCGTTTAACGGGCAGAAAAATAAGATATCGACTTTAAGTTGATGAGTATGGTTGTATATATTTATTTGTATACTACTGGTTGACTGACATGAGCAGTTGCATGCCACCCACGCCAATCGGTAGTGTTGTCCAGCGAGATTAGATTGATCTAAACACCGAACAGCTGTTTCTTTCGTTTTAGGATGAGTTGATCAGCGGTGTATCCGAATCAGGTCAAACTATCCGATTTCCGGCTAGCTATTTGGACGAACTTGTAATACTTCGTCCGACTCACAACTGATAACAATGGTCGGCCTGCTAAATGTGGGTTAGCGATATTGCATACTGAATATTCCATAGTTCTACTCAAATGCGGTGTGGAATCAAGCTGTAATAAAAATATAAAATAAAATAAATAAAAATGTGAAATTGACAATTTGGAAATCAACTTGCAATCTACACAATTCGAGATGAAATCCATAAAGCAGGTAGACACTGGTATCGTCGATAGTTGTCAGTTGCGTACAATCATTGGAGCTTATGGTTATATCTTACCTCTCTCAACTAGTGATTTTCACACTGAGATTATTTCATTGATTTTTGCCCCTTCTTCTTGCATGACTTCGAATTCGTGTTTATTGATGTCATCCATTTTCAATGATGCCTCTAAACAATATTTGGTTATTTTAAACTGATACAAGAAGGCGAGAATCGTCAGTTAGCGAACGTGTGATGTAACACGTATTTCCGTTAATCATATATTATTATGTTAGGACTCTCGCCAACCATGCACATGGTCCGGGGTTGGATCCCCTGCCGGCGCACACCCGATATCTATGGTCGGCCTGAATTTGGGCTACCGATATCCATGGTGAAAATTTCACACTTGTACTGAAAATACGGTGTGGAATCAAGCTGTAAATCAAAATAAAATAAATATTATTATTCTTGAGGGATTCAAGAGGCACATAGGGCTCCAACAGTACATCTCCATTTCATCCTGTTCACTGCAGTCCTCTCTAGACGGCCATACAATTATCAGAAAGCTTCCATTTTCTCTTCACGCGAACTCGTGGTTTCCCACTCGAGCGATGGTCTGCATTGCGCGTGATGTCAGACTGCAGACAGCCTGCTCAGTGTGTGTGTCCAATCCATCTCGATTTTCTTCGGAATGCTTGTGGAGCAGTAGGTTCTTGATTGGTTGGTTTCCGGAGTTTCGTGTTGCTTGCTTATTCGTGCTGACCGGCCATCTGATCTCCAGTATGGAGCCAGCCAGCAAAGACAACTGTTGATGAAAGTGTGCAGTGACCTGTTGGAAATGCTCTTCGTCACAGTTGCACCAAGTTTGGGACGCATATAGAAACACCAACTGACTGAATTAGCAGTGATGTTAAAAATCCGACTCTTGTTTCCTATGCTCAGTGGAGCAGATCTGCACTCTGATTTCAGATTGATGAAGGTGTATATGGTTTTCCTGATCCTCGCCGGTCTTGACATCCTGATGCGTGCAATGTGGCTGTAGTTGGAACGATGTCTCCTAGACAGATGACGGAAGTGACGTCTTTCAGATTACTTCAGTTGGGAGTGGTTGGTACTTGTTGTTGGTTGGTTTGCTATCTTCATCACCTGCGACTCCTTCTTCTTAACTTGAACTTCTGTCTTTGTTGCTTCTTCTGCCAGTTAGTTGGTTTTCGCCTGTGAGTCTTCGAATTCAATTGACTACATTAGAAGTAAGTCGTTGGAAAAATCGAGATCCTCTATAATCTTCTTAATTGTCGAGCATATTCCTGTCGTTTTGCTCTCCACGCGCTGTGTTCTGCATAAACCAGTCCACCACTCCTGGCTTCCCTTCAAAGGCTTCCGTGGAATTTTCGTTGTGGATCACCTAGTGCCGTTTGCTGCTGCTAAGGTTTATCAGAAGTCTATGAAAGGACGTTAATCGGCATAAAATCATCTAATGGCAGGGTGGTGAATTTGACATCGCAGAGAGAGGAAATGATTCAGTGTTGCGAGAAACATGAGAGACGTGAAAGGAACACAAAGAAACACACTGTGAAGGAAGGCCAGAAGTAGTGCAACACAGAAGATCTGTGCAAATGGTGATTTGAAGATAAGATGTACATGATTTCGCTACGTAGTGATACCGAATTCCTTTACCAGGTGTCTGGTCTTCTAGGGCTACAGTGTGATATATCGAATCGTCATAGTGCTGTTGAATGAGGTTGACAACGATTTTGGTAGTGTAGTGTACTCCGTAGTGTTGAAGTAGTTTACTATTCATTTCACGATCAACGCTGTTGGCGACCTCAGTGGGAGTGACTACAAGCATATATATATCCTAAGTAGATAAGAGATTGTTATTGCTACATTTCTCAAATAGTATCTATCACTCCACAAATGATTCCAGGGAAAGATAAATCGGTTTTACCGAATTCGTGTGTTCTGAACTCGGAAACAGACATAAACAGACCTTCTCATATAAAGAGGGACATGCGTCTTCGTGTATCTTTTGAAGATTCACTGGCGGTGGTGTTGCAGTGTCTGGCCTCACTCCCGAACCTCCCTCTTCTCCTTGCTTTGCTATGGGCCAGTATACTAAGCGGGAATTCTCACTTCCCCCAGTAGGGAGTCGAACTCCTGAGCGTCCGCGTGGCTGCAGTGAGCATTCTACCTTTGAACCACAAACACAGTAGAAAGTCGTCTATAGCGCATATTATGCTGTGTATTCATCAAAAGTATTTGTTAAACTCATTCCCTTCTATTCGACCTTATTTGTTGGATAAATTCAACACGAGGAAATCCCTGTAAATTGTTTTATTTGCAGTTACCAATTTTGTTTTAGAAATAAAAATATAGCCCATGTTGTTTGTGCGTTGACACAAAATACACGTAGACACACATGAGTTTCTTTTGTAAATCATCCTTTTCCCCATTTTCGGTGAGCAACTAACAGTTCCCTGTATTCATTCACACTAAAAATATGCATACAGAAACTACATTTCCAGGTGTGTGTGTGTGTGTGTGTGTGTAGATATATATTAGTAGCCTGAATGCGAAGTCCCACTATTTAGCTATTCACACATCGAAAAGATGATTTAGTGTCGATGAAAGTGTTTGTCCACTTTTCGAATAATTTGGCTACCAGGTGGTCTCATCTTTTCTCCAATTTGAATGACTACTGGCAATCACTGAATAGTGGACAGACGTTTTGTCCACTTTCTCAATCTTATTATGATTATTTTGCTTACTTACGCCTAATAGGCTGTTTGAAATCTCTACTTGGTGTCTGTGCGGTGTACGACTTAACTTCAGGTCAGCTGTAGTTTTTGTCCATCCTATTGATTGCTAGTTTAAATTCAGTTGGTGTGCTGAATGCTTCATTCAGTACTATGTAATCTGCTCAGTGTCATAAATACGTGGATTTCATTAATTGTCGAACAGGCGAATTGCTTCGAATACTTTCGAGATGATAACTGTTTTGATACTGTTTTCTAGGCTCCTCATTTGTTCAAATTTATTTCTACTTTAACACTATCTATTATCAGGGAAATCGTTAATACAGTCCAGTCTTTCAACACAACAAACTTCCTTCAGAAATGACACATAACAACTGTTAGATTTTTTTTCAGGAAGTAATGTCAGTTAGAGAGATCATTAACAATTGACAGAGGGCAGTGGACAGCTGATTTTTCCTATTTGGGTACTCTTGAGCAGTAGGCGGCGATGAATTCATCAGGGATCAAACGGCCAGAAACTTCAGCATCATTGAGTCCTAACCGCAGTGTCTGGATGGTAGACCAGCTTAGTCTCGTAATCTGAAGGTCCTGGGTACACACTTCTCAGGTGTCCCAGGTCACGATGAGACGGCTGTCCAGTGCTCACCATAGACTTTCGATGATCGCTCTAATTGATGTTGGTCCCTGACGAAAATCTAACAACTGACATTAACTCGAATCGCCAGATATTCCATAATCTGAGTATTATGCAACAGATTAACTGGAGTTTATGTTGGTCAAATGAACAGAAGTAGCTCTTTATACTAATTGCTAATTACGAAAATATTTATTGAGAATATGAAAGTATAAATGTAATAGTAGAATTTGGTCACTGTGGTAAAACAACAGCTCTACATTACATAAGATTGTTCAGTATAACATTGTGTACACTACAGATGAGTGGATAACGTTTTGAGCTAAATTAATTTATCATAATTATCTCAACGAGACTGGAATTAGTTAGGGTGGCATTTAAATCATGAAGACAAGTCACTCACAGACAAACTTTGTCGACTCAACTCACTGTTGGATCCAATTAAGAAACAGATCAAGTCTCTACAAATCAACTCCCGAAAATTAATCTGATGCTCATTAGTGATTGGCTGCAGCAGGACGAAGTTTCCTGTAGGGAGTTCTAATGAGAGGTCGTAACCAGTGCTGTTCAACTTAAAGGGAGTGAGGACGAATACTCGCCGCCGATGACATTGGCTGGCGATGGTCACTCTAAAACCACGAAGTGGTAAAAGTGAGAATTCATGAGGTGGCCATTGAGGAGTCTAGTCCCAGTGGTTGAATGGTCTGTGGAAGTGTCATGGGTTCGAACACTGGAGGTGGATTCGTTCTTCCGATCAGTCAGAAAACAAAGACGAGACAACTGTCCACCACCGCCTGTTGGTTTTCAATGCTTCTCCAACCGACATCAATCCGTGATCAAAATTGAAAAGTAGATCGAATCTCTAAGAGCAAACTCTTGAAAATAAATACAATCGAATACCATGTAATGATTGTGAGGTGTTATTACACAGGTGAAACTGGTAGATAGGGGTCGATTAGATTGTCGGGACTTAGAAATTTAGCTAGACCTAGGATGAATGACCCCTACTAAGTTCAATAATCTCTGAAAGAGCTCGATCATTGCAATGCATTCACCTGTATGTTATCATCACACAATTATAGACTGGTTAAGCTGAGTATACTAGGAAGCATAGAAAATCAATAGGAGTTCTCCGTGTACCCAAAAGTATAGTTGGGCATAGTTAAGTGGTGAGAGTGGTAAATCACGGGATCTCTGTCCATCTAGTCAACACTAAAAACGGAGTTCGATCGGAATAACACAATGTCTATACTTGAAATATGGAAAATTTAGAAGAGAAAAGGATTGAGCGAAGACATATTCACCTAACCAGGATTAGTCAATATCGACATGTTGAAAGGGCATGATAATCAAGCAAAGAGATGAATACAACAATTAAAGGGTAGGAATAATTTCAAAAATCAAAGAAGCGGATTGCGTAATGCATACTTTTCAAAAAATAATGAGGGGAGTAACTAAAGAGCAGATGATGAGTGTTCAAGTTGATTACGCAATAAGAAGTTAAAGATGAAATAGTCAGAATAAATTAAATTAATCAGGACATTGATGACTTGTTCGCTTTTCCTACGTTCATTTAACTACGGTCAAGGTATGGAAAGTGGTTGCACGGATTTCTTCTGAACCCATGGGTCTGTCTGTCTGTTTCACATGGATTTCGATGATCTCAGTTATATATAGAAGAGGAAGTCATGAACCAAATTAATATTAGTCAGAATACAACAAACAACTTTAAATGCCTTAATTATTTCAACTTTATGTTCACCATCTACAAGGTGTGCTAGCACGGAGCTAGAATCGATCCTGTCTGTCCCTTGCTTAACTATGCAGGATGATGTTCAGTAATCCGATGATGAACCTGTCTAATTGTACACCCAATGTAACTATTTCCACAGAATCAGTCGAACGGACCACGTGAGGTGTGATTGGCGAGTATCTACCACTGAACCACTGACGTACAACATCATCGAATATTTGTGGTCTCCATTTTCACCTAGCTGAGAGTCACACTGAGTGTGTAAAAGACTACTGTCTCATGAACATTCCAGTTTGTCTCTTGAGAAGATCTATGACTGTCATGACACCCGAAACTCCTGGAGCATTATGACACAAATTCCTAAAATCTTGACAGCGATGCGTTCAGTAGCAGTCAGTTGGAGCTAGTTGACGAAAATCCACAATCCTAGCTCTTCTAAATGTTAGTATGCATCATCAAGGTGGTTGGATTTTTCTTCAGTGTATTTGGATGCATCATATTCCTTCAGATGACTTGAAACCGATGTCTAAATTGGTGTGAACAGAGTATACCGAGTTGCAGGTAAGAATTAACGGTGCTACTTCACCTTCTGAGGTGAATATCGACCAGTTTATCTCTGTGTATCTGTTGGTCGACTTAGGTAGGTTAGATGTTACCAAAATTAGCTGAATGCTGTAGTCCACCTACGTATCAGACATAAACACACTCTGATGTGTATGCATTCTTCAGTGGTGAAATTTCATCCCAGCTTATCTAACAAAATGTGAAGTAATCGATGATTGTGTTCAAATGACTAACAGTTTAGTCTACTGTGTATTTTAATTCTATTGCATCATTTTTGTATTTCGTGCATTTATGTGTAGCCTTGTTAGATTGTGTTGGTTATGATTAATACTGTGTGTAGGCTGTTTGTTTCTTATTTTGTTTATTAATTTTTTTTTTAGGTTGAAGAATTTTCAATTTCACTATGTGGCTGTTGGTGTTCGTTGCATATTTCACTCTGATCCTAGGCTTCGTTGCAAGTTTTATTCTAACCTTAACGGTAATCCTACCTTAGTCCTATCCTAAACCCTCACCCTGGTTCCACTATTATAGATGTCACACAAGTTGAAACTAAATCCAGTGTTAAATACCTTCGATTGTCTATTTACTCTTATCTTTCCTGGTCTCAAAACATCATGTTGGTTTCTAGAAAGATATTCCGTTTGACGTTCTACATAAGGAAGTTAAGACATTCGAGTATCACTCAGTCTCTATTGTTATAGTTTGTTAATTATTGTAGTCTGCATATTCTTCTACATTGATCCTGCACACCTTAATCTTTCTCCGGTTACTTAACAAAGACTTCCTTTGTTACACAGCGAATGGCACTAAAAGCTGTCAGTAGAACGGGTGTGGTGTTGTTAAACCAACAAGACACATGCACACTCCTGTGGGAAATTATCAAAGATTACCTCATGAGACAGACAGCATCGTCTCTCTGATCAACTCTCTACTTTCATTTCATCAGGTAGGTGAGACTAGATGCAACTATAGAAGACTATATGCTCGGACGACTAAGTACAAAAGCTCTACAACATCTTATTTAGTCAGGACACATTTTATGTGTATTGTGGTTACTATTTTCACTCCATTTAATGTAATGTTAATTTTCCTATCGAAGAATATGATCAGTATGAATGGCCTGTTTTAATTCTTACCCGTGTAATGAGAATATTAGATGTAATATTGTACCACAGGCTGAAAATTTGTACCAAGAGTACACTTTGGGATGAACCTATTGTTATCATTATTATTCCTATTATTATTAAAATGATGCAGTGCAGTTTCCACTTAACTGAAATAAACCTAATGTTAAGATTAATACATCAAACAAAATCAAATTAGTATTAACTAAATATATGTTTAACCCAACTTCGGATTATTTCAGTGTTGTAAGTTTTGCTTTAACAGCGGGTACACAGCCACATAGGCTCGAACAACGTTTCGCTCTACTTCCTTGTGATGCTAACACAGGCACACACATACACACAGAACCCAACTCGGTAGTTCAGCCATACTAGCCAGATAAAGTTCTAAACTCCTTTCTCTAAATAACCTTAAACTTTATACTCTATTCACATAGACTGCTCATCAGAGCACATTACTCACGAACTGGGTCTTTTTGATTTTCAGCTTTTGTTATCGGTGTTTACAAGTAAGGCTGAGTGCTCATTGATTTGGTAATCAGGCACATTATGTTCATTAGGACTGGTATAATAGTTTAGCTAATCAACAGGACAACCAGACACTCAGTACCTCACAATATCATCCATCCCTATCGAAAAGCATGTCTAGTGGAGATCCTTTGGAAACACTGATTTCTGGATTGCTGAAGGAATTTTATGGCTGGTGTGTTCCTATACTTACAGTAATCCGGTCACTACAAAGTTGAGTCAATGATTATATTTTTCATCCTCGCCATAAAGAGTAACATGTCGAAGGAATTAGTTGGTAGCTTTCTGAAGGCTTCAGAAGACGCAGAAAAGTTATCCTAAGCTGCCTGCTGATTGCCCGGTGTTACAATGCTATGTATTAGGAATTCGTGGGCTGGCGATTTGAATGGGTATTGATTGTTGAATGCTGTAAGACCTTACCTTGTAGCCAGAATGTCCTGAATTCGAACCCCGCTCTCAAACTCGAACTCAACAGCTGTTCGGTACTCCCTGGTTTTCAATGGTTCTCTAACTGACGTCATTCTGCCATAAAATCTTAGGAAAAAAATGTACTTATATTTCAATAAATTTGCCTTTGACAGTATTCGGGTATGCTGTTATTTTTTAAACGACATAGAACGCAAGATATGTCATCAGTTAGCAGAATGAATATTACGCGGATAAATGAAAACTGAGGCGAATTCAGAGTTCAGAATACCCCTTGTTTTGTTGACATTTGAGTGTATGTGGATTTCATTGCAAACCATCACAGCAATCACATAGACTTGAATGAAACTTTGAAAAGTTTCATGAGCTAAAAGGTGAACACGAACCACAACGGAATCTGCCAAGTAAAATTACCTCACCTAGTTCAATTTATAATTGTTTATGCCTGCTTGAATTGACACAAGAATGCATATCTCTGCTGCTATTTTTCTACGATGAACGTTCAGGATGCGTCTCCTCATTGCTCATTGTAGTTGGAGAAAATATTTGAATAATAGGGACAGGGGATAAAACGGTGCTTAGCACTTACTATTCCTACATTCTTAAGTAAATTCTCGCCTTGTAAGCATAGTTAGTCATTGCTATTTAATTCAATCGAGACATTCCTGTTAATTGATTGGGCCGAAGTGCTCATCGTCAGGTTGACATGACGTCTCCTTGTGCAGATGCCTCGACGATGTGGGATAATATAACACGAAGTAAATTGGTGTATGGCGACCAGCTGTGAAATCCAGAATGTGCATTTCGTCGTGTTTGGGACTCGTCAACTGGCGCAAGTGGCCTAATGGATGACACTCCAGTATTTTAAAAGATGGGTTCAGAGTTCGAGCGGCAGTGGTAACACCACCCCTCACTGCGGAATACAGGTGCAGCCAGAAGATGAGTCCCAATTAGGAGGAAATGCACATTTTGGATTCCACTGCTGTTCAGCATCCACCAGTTTCCCTCATACTGATCACCACTTAAGTTTTCTTTTACACCTTTGTAAGAAAATGAATGCTTCGAAAATCCTCCCTAAGTGTAGTCAGTTATGTCGCATATATCCGCCTGATTAATCCGGTGGGTATCAGGGCGTTCAAAATAACACGCCAAAATTTACCAGTTTGATTTCATGAAAATTCAATACTCCACTTTCAACTTTTGAACTTACTGACTCCCTATCGCTGTTACATTTCGCAGATGTCAACATCAAGCAATATTTTCTCATAAAAGTGTAGTGAAGGTGACGCAGTTCTAGAAATCTTATGCCACCGATGATATATATGTCAGCAGAAATATTTTAATGCAGAATTTTATTTAAAAAGAATACAAAAATACAATTTATCATTAAACTACCATGGCAACCGACAGTGACAGTGCAATTTGAGGGGATATGCAATAAAGCCACTCACGGGTAACCTACTTTCACTATTCACATTTATTTGAATGTTTCCACTAATCGTGCAAATATTATCCTTTATCCTTTTTGTTATTTTCCCGTCTTCTTATTACACAATCTTTATATTTATGTTTCTTTTTGGGTGATTCTCAATCTGACCGTTCCGTTTTCTACGATTGTTTGATGCTGGACTGTTCACAATACGGTGTTGTTTTTTTTACCTCCGTCGATATTATGTCTGGCGGAATTCAAAATTTGCAACGTGGAGTGGCTACCTGCTCGAAAAGTTGACTGTTCTGTTTGATTCTAGTGAATGGAATTTCCGTTCCCATTTTATTGGCAACATGCTTGTTGATTCTCAAGCAGTTGACAGTTATGTCTAGTTACATACTGATTTGCTGCTGTGTTGATTATTTCCCACAAGACCAAACTTTGCACTCAATGGTTGCCTGACAGCATTGTCATTAGTGGCCTATCTGAATGTTGAGCTACCTGAACTTCCATCTACATGTTGTATCTAATTTATCGTGTTTTTGAATAAATCAAGAACAAGAGCGGTTTGTAAAGAATAAGATGGTGCCATCACTGTTTATTTCCTTGTCGTCTCATCAGCTGTCGCACAACCTAAAGAAATGAATCAATTTTCTATGTACAGAGCAATTTTAACATAATTGCAAATGTAAGACGATGTCAGTTAACAGGAGACTCCACATTTTATAAACACTGCTCAGAACGTTGCACATTAAGTTTTTACCGAGGAAATTCAAGTTTGTACGAAAATCAGTGTATGCTTACAGTGGTAAAGGAGTTACGTAATGAAGACAGGAGGTGAGTGAGATGATGAGTTACTAATACACTGTGCATCAATATAGTGAGTTCAACTGAGATCATGGAAAAAAGAAACAAGTAAAGTTATACCATGTTGAAAGGGTGGGGAGGTTAGAGGAAAAGATTGCGTAACCAAATGAAAGCGAGAACACACAAATCCTGTCACCGACCAGGATAGGTAAAGATTGATAACTACCTCTGCCTGAACATACATATATCTATTTTCAGGAGTATGGTAGCGATTACTTCGAAAACCATGAGAAGAACTGTGCTATTTGTAATAAATTATATTTGTAAAATCTCAGCGAGATTTAAATTAGTAATTCCAACGTTTCGTTCGACAATCTGGTCTGATCGAAATTAACATAACAAAGGTTTATATATAAAAATTATTTTGCAACTGAATTAAATTAACAAAGAAACTGTGTAATTGGAACAATCATCGTGTTTTCACTCTCCGTTGTCTGCAACAGAATGCATATCCGAAATCCGTAGATGTCGAGTCACCTGACAACTCCAGTAGGTCGAATAAAGCAGCTCAATCTTCAGAAAGAAGGCAAAGCAATAAGTCCGACAGGGTGCTTATACTAAACTCTAATTCTAAACACCATAATTTTGAAAATACGTCTAATCATAAAATTCTAGATAATAACAGTTTGAACAGACATGAAGGCGTGATGTTAGCTGATGCATAGGAAATCCTTATTAATAAATTAAAAAAATGGATATGTATCACTAATTATTAATACTTGGTCAAAATTCTCGACTGTCCATATCTTCTTATGGAGACGGTAAGGAATGTTTTACAACTGTTTACCCACACAAACACATACACACTCTGTTTAAAGTGTTTAACAAAGGTAGACCAATATTTGTAAGTCCGAGGTCAAATTTTGATCACAGCTCATAAAATTTTGTTTATTATACTTGTTGAATGACTCATGAATGGACAGAGTTTTTAAAAACAAGTGATGTTCATTTTATATATAAACCTCTGTTATGTTAATTTCGATTAATTTCTCTGAAGAAGTTCGGACCATATTGCCGAACGAAACGTTGGAATTACTCATTTCAATCTCGCCGAGATTTTACAAATATAATTTTTTACAAATGTCTACTTCTCACTGGGCGCCCAAATATTTTAGAACTATTCTGTCAAATCTTGACGACAGTTCATTTGAAGAACTGTGCTATTTTTTCTATTAATTACTTCAAAGGATTTTGAACTATCCACCTAATGACTCGTATCGATGAAATTCCTTGAAATGGAACTCTTAAAAGCAATGTTGTCCCTTTCATAGATGTAGGCTTCTTGATACATGTTCACAAAAACGAAGCCGTCTCCCTCTGCCTTATATTCTAGTAATGCAACTAACTCCTATTGGATATACGTGTAAATTTGTATACACAGTTAGAGTGAACATGAGAAGGGTATCAGTCGACTCTCGATTTCACCAAACAGCATGTTGTCAGATGAATGGGAACCAAGTCATCTGCAGCATACCTTTCGCCTTGTCAGGTATACATTCTTCTCCTGCCTACTCCTACAATATTAACACCTACAAAATCAAGTTGAATGAAGATAGGCTCTTTTACCCACTGCGCTTTCTTTCCACTACTCTGATCGATTAACATTCGAAAGTAGTTTCGATATAAATTGAAGTTGATAGGAAACCGATAGGGAAATTCGATTCAGCCTCTCCTTACTAGACTCTGTGTAGTCTTCATCGACACGACTTAATCTAATTATCTACAGTTATCTATGTTATATGAAATACACAGAGTGTGCGATTTCCTCACTTCAAAATTTCACAAAATGAATGTACTGGCTGGCATTAAAGCGAATACTTCTCGATTGTGCGTCTATCCCCCCCCCCCCACCACCACCAAGCCAATTTGTGTGAATTATCCTGAAAACCGTTTTCTGTTTGTTTTCAGGTTGTTTTCTTTTCTCCTCTTCACTTGTTGTTTGATATAAATCTCTCTCTTGAAGTGCAGATACTTAATTTTTCTTCTTTTCTATGCTTATATATGTATAAGAAGATGAAGTGTAGTCATAACTTACATGCACTGACCTGATTTCTCACAAAGCTTGACGTAAACATTATCTACACAGACTTCTTCAAGTATGGGAATATTTTTTATAGTGCAATGTTAATTATTAATATGAAGTAAACACCACGAATGTTGTGAAGAATTGATTTTATATTACAACTGTGACGACGGATTGATATCGGTTGGCGAAGCATTCATGAAGTGGTTGGGATTACTGGAGAGCTGTTACCCACGTCCTACAAGCAACTTCGTCCTGCTGCAGCCTGTCACTAGCGAGCATCAGATTAACTTTCGAGAGTTGATTTGTAGGGATTTGATTTGCTTTTGGAGTGTGACCATGGTGTGATATCAATTTGACAACCACTGATACCCATCAACCTGGTTTCAAACCCAGCACCTTCCTGTGAGTACGCACTGCCGATGTGTCCCAGACTGGGACGAAACAGTCGTCCAGTACTCTGTCCAGGCTTTCAATGATTTTCTAAGTGATATCAATCCATGGTCAAATTTGAAGAACCAATGTAAACCTCCAAGGAGTACTGGCCAGCTGTTCCCAATGTCCTAGTTTGAAACTCATCGCGAGTACACACCCACCACCAGGGTTCGTATCAAAGACCCTCACCAACTCTTGAATATATCATATTTATCACATATTTTATGTAATGGAAAAAGTGTCAGGCGCTGACTAACTAACCTATGCACTAATAAATAAACAGTTCTCTCCACTCTTATACCAACAATTGGTACTGTTATTATTCCTGTTATATTAGCAGTCGTCTGATTTTTTGTTCGTTTATTTTTTGATAATTGTAAACACCAGTCATTTGAGCCCTGTTTTGACTGTTTTATTTTTGTATTTTGTTTATCCTCTAGCCATACTATGTCGAGAGAATATTAGATTCAATATTCTATGACATGCTAAGATTTGCATACTGACTGCATCGACAGTATTGTTTGAAGTAAACCTACTGTTATTTCACCATTATTCTTCTTATTCTTATTATTACAGTTATTATTCTCATTTTATAATGTGCACATTTTCGACATTGTTTCAACTGTTAATGTGGAGACGTTCCTGTGGTTAATTTTATGTATACTTTTGAGTAAAAACATAGATGCAATATTGTGACCAATTGTGAAAATTCCATTGTGTTATAGGTACTGTTTTTTGGAATAAAGCAGATTATTATTATTATTATTATTGTCGTATCTTTCAGGACGTTTCCTTGTTGAAGGTGCCTGCAAGTGAATAATGGCACGAAATATTATTAGTTGTAAAAAAGAACCTACGCACGGCGAGCCTTAATCTAATAATTCTGCGGATAAGCAAATTTTTAATTGGGAAACTAAAAATTTCCAAATACAAGCACAAATAGAAAATGAAGAGTTCTACACATGTGTCTGCCTATAATAGCAAATGCTTCAGCTATCCGCAGATGCTTTGATCTCATTCCTTTTGAGAGGTTTGATAGGATCCTGTATATTATGTCCTTGAAGGACATTTAGAATGAAGCTGAATATTCTGAGTTCATTAGATGTCCTGCTACTTAACTATGTATATACATATATACACTTGAGTTATCTCTGTGCTAGCGAAGCTGGACATCCAGCTCCATTTGAATACTCCCTCAAAGTCGTATACAATCTTCCATCAAACCTCTCAAAGGGAGTGAGATCATACTATCTGGTCATAGCTGAGACACTGGCGATCCAAAATATTCATATCTATTGAGAAGATAGTAGATTGTTTAACTTGTGTTTTTTCTCTGAATGTACTACACTTCAATGAGTCTAAAGAGAGACAGAGCGTTATGTTAACTCAGAAATTCTATCTTCAGCTGCAGGCAACGTGTTGGTTCTGAGAGCTACTCACTCTTCGTTTCGGTGTAGAGATTATAGTTTGTCACAGGGATTGAAATACAAAGTGCTCAAAACAGCTAACAGTTTATTACTATTGAGACTGTTTACAGGAATCGTTGATCCATCTATCTGCTTCGAGGAAAATCAGACTTGTTGCTTCGCTCTGTCATATCTCAGTTCGAAGGATAAAGCAAAGGGTAGATAGAATACAATAAAGTGGATGGAGTTAACTACCTCGTTATTGATATAAATTAGTAATGTCTGTTTCCAGCTGCCTTCAACCATAGAAGTCAAAATAGGTTACAAGAAGGAATAGAAAGGAGATTACAGCTTAGCAATCACGCATGTCGTCTGGAATCGATTCCTGGTCGACACATTCATCCAATCTTGCATACTTTACAACTAGCTGATAGCAAACTCAGAAAAGATGGAAGGTCGAACACGAGGAAGTCAAGCCCACCCAGTGAAAACACTCTCCACTGCTACTGAAACCTCACATGTCAACGCTGACGTCCCATATCCCACTCGGAACCGAAAAGAATGAAAAGAAGGTTGTATTGATGAGAAAACTGTCGGCTGATGATCTAATTATCCAATGGATATGCAACAGAAGCCGCCTTTTCTATTTCCAATTTACTGGTCAGTTTGTTGACCCATTCATTTGTAAATGCTGAAGTGGAATAAATGAATAAATAGCATTATTACCAGCTGTTATCATGAGTGCTGTGACTACACTGAACGTATGTGATAAAGTCGACAAATCGGAATGACCTCTATTGCTGAAGTTTTACAAGATATGGATAATGTGTCATGCTGCCAAATTGAGCCACGTATGACATCATGAGCCTGTCTGTCAAAGGTTGGATTTACAATGATTCCGTAGACTCACTATCACTCTACGCCTGCGAAACCTGGCCTCTCCGTAGTGAGGATGGGTGGCGACTCTGCGTATTCGACCATCTGTGTCTCCGTAGAATTGCTTGCGTTCGATAGCATCCCCGTGTGAGTGATTCTGAGGTCAGGCAGCGTATGTCGGGACACAGTGGAGATCACCATTTATTGAGTGTCGTCGTCATCTGGAACCACCAGCTTCGGTGGCTTGATGGACATGTGATATGAGTGTCATCCCAGAGGCTTCCGTACCGGTCTGCGTTCGCCCTCGGACGAGATGCAAAAAGCAGAGAGGTGGTCAGTCAGCCTATGACGTGGTGTCGTGGGATGGAGGTTATTTGTGGTGGGTTAGCAGCATCGGTTGGTACATGACGACTCCCTTGGTGGTTGAGGTCTGAGAGATGGCTCGAATCTATGGCTCTCTCGAAACGGCATCGGATAACACAAAAAACTTCATTCGTCAGTGGTGAGCGCGCTACAATTTCCACCTTTCTTCTTTTCTGAATGTAATTCGACAAATGCGGTTTAGTCTTGTTAAATATTACTACTTCCTAATCACAGGACGTCCTTTATTCGTTCTCCACCTGTATTTTTCTTGGTGTGTATGTTTTTGTGTTAATACTATTGTATGGCACATCTTCTTGGTGCCTATATTCGACACCAAATTTTGTGTCTGACAAAAAACAAATAAATAAAAAAAATTTGTCATATCTAATTTCTTTTTTACGTGTCATTTATGTGTACAATATTGACCTATTTGCTATGCATAATCTGGAATGTTTTTATTATATACCACTCTTGCAATCATTAATATGGCTACAAATGATGCTGCAATCACTGGTGATGAAACAGTAAACCTATGGACATGTTTGCATGACCTACGAAAATTGAGTTCGTGCTAAACATACAAGCAAAATACCAATTAGTTCACCATCAACGGCTGTACACCACCACAACCATATACTATTGCTTGTCACCAAAATTATACCAATCATAATACTCCACACTACTTATTCAGTGAGATGAGTAGTGGTTGTCTAGCACTCTCGTTGATTGACTGGACCGGAGATTTCAGCCTCAGGTTGATATGTTGGCTCCTTGTGTGATTGCTTTGATGGTGAGTGATTATTAAACTTGAAGTGATTTGGTGGATGGTGACTAACAGTGGTGTTTGAAACGATGGATACTGCTTTCGAGCCTCAGTGTGGGGGGGAATAGTATCACTGACTGTGGGTAGGGAATGCAGGAACATTAAGCTGACGACTAGTCCTAAATAGGAGGAAATGCACATCTTGGTGGATCCCACTGCTAGTCACCATCAACCGAACCTTTCAGACATTAATAAGTATCGTAAATGGAGTGAAATGCTCTTGAGTTATGCATGTGATCTGTGTTCTCTGACAATCGGATTTCCAACTCAATTCAACTTGTATGCCTCAGACAAAATGTGGTAAATTTTTAGTCTGCCTTTTCTCTCCACTCAATCGGAACGGTCTCACCCCACAGATTAAAAACTCTCACAAGCTCAATCAAATCAGTTCAGTCACACACACACACGTCGAAACAAGCAGACATTAAAAATGAAGAAGAAGAACGTAGTAGCGAAGGCATGAATGGAACGTGAACGTGATCCAATTGTCTCTGTCACACTGACCAATAGTCAAGGTAGAATGAGTAGGTGAATCAAGTCAAAAATTGCTATACACACACAGACACACACACTCACAAACACTCACAGACACTCATAGACAGATAGACAGACGGAAAGACAATAAAACAAGCACAACCTAATTGATGAGAATCCATTCCAACATTCAGAGTAAAGAAAACATCACTTTAATTAGTGGATGACTCATCGTGGGTAGTGATGGTAAAGACAATCGGTTAATCTCTCAAACAACTTGATTTGCTTAATGGATCGTTTCGTTGTTAGCCAGCCTAAGTTCATTAACAAACTATGTATTTTCGTCACATGAGATATTTCACAGAGTATTTACTTGTAAGCCATAGAGATAAAATTCTCAATTCGCGATTTACACAGTCCGAGGATTGGTGAGACTTCTCCAGAGTATCCTTTGAAAATGAAGACTATTCACATCACAGACAATATATGTGAGGCAACTCTAAACAATAGGAACCCAAAACGAAACGACCTACGAACGCACAAATGACCTTAAGCAACCGATCAGGTGACTGTTTTTTCCAGTAATAGGTTTTGGGGATATATGACACCAGCCTCCAGAAAGGACATATTGAGGCGACCCCTAAGCGCAGGGCATGTGTATTATTGCCTATTATCTAGCGCTTAGTGCTGCCTGGGACAACTATTGTCGTTTTTTTTAAGCCTTCTGATTGGTCCTTGACGAGGTCATTTGTGCGTTTGTAGGTCGTTTCGTTTTGGGTTCCTGTTCTTTAGAGTTGCCATATGTGATGTGTTTGACACGATAAATTGTAATCAGGATAGCAAGCATAAATACGCGTCGGTGGCACGGCGGTTAGGACTCTCGCTGACCACGCAATAAGGTCGCAGGTTCGATCCCTTGTCGACGCACACCTGATATCAATGGTCAGCCTCCGAAATTTGGGTTACCGATATCACACACTGAAAATTCGATACTTGTACCAAAAATACTGTAGGGTTTCAAGCTCTAATCAAAATTTTAAAAAAATATTAACAAATTTACTGATGATTGATTGAGATGAGTTGAGTGGTTGTATACCACTCACACCAACCAGTAGTGGGGTGGTGTTTTCTGGCCAACCAGATGGAGGTAATCTAAACACGTGATGGACGTCTTCCTCATTTTGGTCTGGGCTCATCACCAGTGTGCCTGTTCACCCAGGTAGTCAGCTGGAAATTGGTTGGTTTCAAATGATTCGGCTGTGTGAGCTCAGTGAAACTCGGAGCATCATCGATGAAGTGTGTCCCGAACGAGCGACACGGTCATCTGGTTAGTTATTTTCACCACCTCCGTCTTCTCTATGTTCACCTGGCATAGTGGAACTAGTCGGGATGCATTCCATGAGCAAGGGATATTGAATGAGTATCAATAATTTGATTTTCTTTAGTTTATTCACTGTGTATATAGTATAGAGTACTGGGTATATCGGCCACTTACTCGGAACACCTAACTTCACATAATCCAACAAAGAAAATTAACACGATTACTCAGAATATTCAACGCAACCGAAATAGATGGCCAAGTTTTCTCTGGAGTCAAGGCAACTTAACCCAAGATAACAGCCATCTATATGGTTTTGGATAGTTTTCATTGGTGTTTGGTGGACTGGCGAATGAACTCACGGAAAAGAAGAAAATTCGACAGATTTATCCACCAACTAATTCGTTGCAGATAAATCAACAAATAAAATCAAATAAACAAATCCATCGCTATATTAGCTCGATTTCAACAATTTGCTTGTTAAACGTGAAAGCATTTACGTAAATGTGATGCGATTCGAATGATAAGTGAAGTAAGATGACGAAGCAAAACAGTACCTGATAAGTGATTCTTTTTCAATACAAAGGAGGAGTTGAGATCACATTGTAAGTGAAGAGAATGAAGAGAGTAAGTTTTGTGCATGCATTGAAATATCGAGGAATGAGGAAGAGTTTGAAGCGGTTCCTCCTCTAATGTAGGCTGTTGATGCTTGATGAGGACGAATTGAAGTTAAGTTGTCGTTTTTTTGAATTTGCACGTGAACTGATTAGTTTGGGTTAGTTTTCAGTTTCATACTGGAGAAGTTCATTTGATTCAACACACAATGATACAGTATTCATAACTGAATGACGTTTCGAGCGCAGTTTTCTATTCATAATCATGTCACACCGTATTGTGTGATTGCATTTCAGTGAATGCAGTGCGATGCAATGCAAAGCCGAGCTTTTTTCTAGATTATTCAACTTAACAGGGTCAATACTTCTACGTCTAGTCAAACGTCTTTTATGTTCCAACACTCTAATTGACCCCGATCTACTAGTTTGACCTATGCAATTATTGACCTGACTAACAGTCAAGTCATTACATGGTTGGTATTTGGTAAGTTGTATTATTTTTCCTCATTGCATCTATCGGGTCATTAAGCCGACAAAGGTTATCTCTGAGAGAGATTTGGTTGGTTTAGATTTACAGCCTCTGACGTTCCTTCTTTATACTTCACTATCATAGGGGACTTTGAATTCTGCATCATTGTCTTAGTTATTTTTGTCATCTTCATTACTAATCTTATTTCGTTTCTATGCTTCTTCATTCATTTCTGAATGTATTCTGGTGGGTAATAGTTATTGACGAGTAGCACCTTCTTTATTTGTTTTATTTCACTAGTTGGGCTCCCGATATTCAACTAAACCTATCTCCCTTTACCGATTGTGGATGGGATGAGTTAAAGTCAAGGTATTTATTAGATTGTGTGACGGCTTCCTATAAATGCTAGTATCTAACCCAACGTCTTGTTTGCACTTTATTTTATAGTGAGTCTAGCATGACCAACTCACTCTGTTCGCTTTCTAACCCAGAAGTGAATTAGATATGTGAAAAGCTGAAGGAGATTTGTTCAGATTTCAATGTGTGTAGCCGACACGATGCATCACCTATACCGGATATATGGAAGATTGTAATAAACAACAAAGGGGAGAGAGAAAAGTATGTCTAAAGCAAATTATTAAGCCGTGTGAATAAATTGATATGATTATGAGCAGCAATACACTGTGTTCGAAACGTCATCCAGTTATCAATACTGTCACTCACAGTGAGTTATATCAGTTAGATTTATCTAATATGGAATTATACTCTATCGGTGTACTCAAATTTGACTTTGTATTGACGTGAACCTAGTTGGGTTACTGGTGTCCTCCACTGATATAACGTTTTACCAACTCCCTCTCTGTCTCTCTCTCTCTCTCTCTCTCTGCCTTTCCCTCTCTACGTATTCATCAATCAAAAGTTAACACTCGAGCACAAATCAATTTGGTCATATGTCTACACAATGCAAACTGTAATATTCATCCAACCGACCTGAGTGACGATTAATCATGAATACCTTTAGTTAGACTAGTTATTAAGAACAAGATGTACTGTAATTGAAGCGAAGGTGAAGAAGAAAAAGAGTTTTCAAGAGTTACTTTGTAGGGGAATTTGATTTGTTTTAAGTTTGATTACGGATTGATTTCCTCTTTAGTGACTGGCCGCAACAGGACTAAGTTGCCTGTAGGGAGTTGTAGTGAAGAGTCGTGACCAGGGGTGTTTACCCTGTCAACAGTGAGGAGAAATACTCGCCTTGGATGACATCGCTGGCCGCTAGTCGAGCTACACATCACGAATTGGTAGAAGTCAGAATTCATGAGGTGGCCATTGAGGAGTCGAGTCCCAGTGACTGAATGGTCTACTAACTCGACTTGTAACCGGACGGTCTTTGATTTGAATCCTGGTGGTGTGTGTGTGCTCGCGGTGAGTCTCAAACTAGGACAATGGGAACAGCTGGCCTGTACTCCCCGAAACTTTTCATTGCTTCTCCAAGTTATCTCAGTTCATAGTCGAACTTGAAAATGACGGTTGTCGAGATTTTTGAGAAACAGTGATTTGTCTATTTTTTATTTGAAATGGTGATTAGTCAACCCTGTCAAGTCATCCAAACACACTAGATTAGTCTGAGTGTAAATGACTAATTATAGGCTTTATTGAAATACTGAGACTATGACGTGTTCATCTAATTATGCACGTATGATCGATGTTCACTCTTCATACATACTGGTCATAGTTGTTTATCGCAGATGTGCTTTTAAGTCAATTAAGTTTTACTGTGTAGTGAAACCATAAACACACAGACACACGCATACATGCACACGCACACACACACTCACACGAACACACCTGAAATACTCCAGAACACATACTTAAGCATCACAGTTGTCCAGCTGCTTTCACTGATTCTGTCAGTTTTCTACTGTCAATCACATGACCAATAAATAACACGGTCATTGGTATACTTTGTTAACGAATATTACGTTATGTTTATTTCGAATGCGTATGAAAAGCATCTGTAGAAGAATTAAATAGTATCATAATCAATAAGCGAATAACGAACACACTTTTAGAATTTGTTTGTAGGAATTCGATTAGTTTGAAGTTTGCCCACAGATTGGTAACGGCTAGCGAAGCATTAGGAAACCAGTAAGGAATACTGGATAGCTGTCACCTACATCCTAGTTTGAAACCGCTCATCAGTAGTATGCACCCACAACCAGTGTTGGAAGACAGGACGTTCCGGTTACAAGGGAAGCTCGTAGATCACTCAGCCATTGGGAGTCGACTCCTCAATGGCCACCCCATGAATTCTAACTTCTACCAATTCATCAGCGAGTATTTGTTCACTGCTAAACCTCACATGGCTGACAGTAAGTCCGGTAAAGACAGAAGAGTGAGAGTGGGGCTATTAACCCTACTCTGTAAAACAAATAAACATCACTGACATGGAAAATTCACAACAGAAGCTTGAAACCCCCTGTTCCATCCATCAGAACATAAAGGAATGAAATAATTATTTTTAATCATATGAATTCATTTTACTGCTCTTGAAATTATGTCTTTCTCAAGGTAAACTAAAAGGTGGGTTACTCAGGACTAATCTACTGTCTGATGTCTGAACCATCATTTTTGTTAGTTTTCGTCAACTTCAGATACTTATTTTCCCATAGATGATGCACATTATTGTTTCCCTTTCAGCGCTGAAAATGTTCTCCATGTGAAGAAATAATAAAAATCAACTGACATCAATGAGTGATCAAACGTGGGATAAAACAGATGTCTACAGATAAACTTGTGAAAATTGATCTGATGCTCGCCAGTGACTGGTTGCAGTAGGACCAGGCTAGCTGACTGGAGTTGCAGTGAGAAGTCGTAACCAGTGAGATCAACGATAATGCTTCTGAGGACAGTGTATGTTTGTGGCGCTAGAACCACGAATTCACAGGGGTTAGAATTCATTAGACACTGGAATCCGGCCAAAGTGGTGGAATTTTCTACGAGCTCATTTTGTGACCGGGAGGTTCGCAGTTCGAACCCTGGTGGTGGGTGAGCACTGGTCGTGAGTACCAAACTAGGACGTGGGAAACAGCTCTCCAGTACTCCCTACTCCCTACCACTTCATGAATGCTTCTCCAACCGATATCAATCCGTCGCCACACTTGTAATATAAAATCAATTCTTCACAAAATTCGTGGTGTTTACTTCATATTAATAATTAACATTGCACTATAAAATATTACCATACTTGAAGTCTGTGTAGATAATGTTTACGTCAAGCTTTGTGAGAAATCAGGTCAGTGCATGTAAGTTATGACTACACTTCACCTTCTTATACACATCCATATATATACATGCATATGCATAAAAAAGGAGAAAAATTAACTATCTGCACTTCAAGAGAGATTTATATCAAACAAGAAGTGAAGAGGAGAAAAGAAAACAACCTGGAAACAAACAGAAAACGGTTTTCAGGATAATTCATACAAATTGGCTTGGTGGTGGTGGTGGTGGGGTTGGGGGGATAGACGCACAATCGAGAAGTATTCGCTTTAATGCCAGCCAGTATATTCATATTGTGAAATTTTGAAGTGAGAGAATCGCACACTCTGTGTATTTCATAGATAACAGGCGTGTACACAGCAGCTGTAGATAATTAGATTAAGTCGTGTCGATGAAGACTACACAGAGTCTAGTAACAAGAATCAGAATCGAAATTTTTTCGATTATTTTCCTATCAACTTCAATTTGTATTGAAACTACTTTCGAGTGTTAATCGATAAGACGAGGGCAAAGAAAGCATAGTGAATAAAAGAGCCTGTCTTCATTCAATTCGATTTTGTAGGTGTTTATATATTGTAGGAGTAGACAGGAGAAGAATGAATACCTGACAAGGCGAAAGGTATGCTGCAGATGTGTTGGTTTCCCTTCATCGGACAACATGATCTTTGTTGCAATCGAGAGTCGACTGATTCCCTTCTCATGTTCACTCTAACTGCGTATGCAAATGAGCATGAATTTTCGGTAGGAGTTAGTTACACTGGTAGGAGATAAGGCATAGGGAGACAGCTTGTATTTTGTGAACATGTATCAAGAAGTCTACATCGTTCAAGGGGACAACAGTGCTTTTAACAGTGCCATTGCCAGGCATCTTTTCGATACGAGTCATGAGGTGGATATTTCAAAATCCTTCAAAGTAATTAATAGACAAAATAGCACAGTTCTCCTCAAACTTTTCCGAAGCAATCTCTATCAAACGCATGAATAATAAAGGAGTTCTCAGTCCTACCTTGTCCTCGATCGAGAACAGATGTTTAACACTGAGCATTATGTGTATGCACCAAATAGGTTTAATTTTCTGAAAAGTAGCACGGTTTTACATATATGCAATTATTATTATAATTATCTCATGCGATGATTCCCTTTTATAAATTTGAATAAAGAAAGAAGACACACTGGCACAGAATACTCTGCATCCATTTTATTTCGTTGGTTCTCATCAGCTGCGTACAACCTGAATTTTTTAATTAAAAATAAATAGTGTACAGTTTTAACAAACCTTTGTCCATTAGCAAGCACAGTGTCAGAGCGTCATAGTAAAATAAGTCATTGAGATTTACAGGGTGTCTAAAGTGTCACGACTTATATATATCTTGGTAGAGAGGAGTTTCTTGAAAAAATTAGTTAACAGTTGTGTTGTTAAGGTGGTAACAAAAGACAATTAGCAATAGTTACGTAATTAGATAAGAGAAGATCAAAATTTTAAAATTACGGTGCACATGAGTTCAGATGAGAAGAAACTTGTCTCTACCAAGATATATATAAGTCGTGACACTTTAGACACCCTGTAAATCTCAATGACTTATTTTACTATGACGCTCTGACACTGTGCTTGCTAATGGACAAAGGTTTGTTAAAACTGTACACTATTTATTTTTAATTAAAAAATTCAGGTTGTACGCAGCTTATGAGAACCAACGAAATAAAATGGATGCAGAGTATTCTGTGCCAGTGTTTCTTCTTTCTTTATTCAAATATTATTATTATTATTATTATTATTATTATTATTATTATTATTCAATTCCAAATAATAACGATGAAGGAGGTTAAATGTGTCAGTAATTTTCAACTTGATGTGGAAGTTTGGAGGTGTGAATATAAATTACAATGGGCTCAGAAATAGAATTACACAGGCGTAGAAAATAGTTGCATGATACTTAAAATAGATTTTCAACGAATTCAGGTGTAAAGGTATCGGAAGAATTTGCAGCAGTGACTGCTTAGAAGAGCTTTTATCACTCAAAAACATCCTGGCTCAAAATGGATACCCGGCACGTTTCGTGGAGAAGAAAATGAAACCAAAGCGAAAAAGAGAAGAATGCTCCTCCAGACCAAAGAAAACACCATATTTGAATCTGGACTTCACCGGAGACTTAGCTGCATATATCCCTGAGAGGAGGATCTCCAGTTCCTTAAAAAAAGACCTTTCCTGCATCAACTCTAAGAGGGGTATGCTCTAGCCGCCCACTGCTTCGAAACAATGTGAATGACAAACTTCTGCACACATGACCACTTCACTGTGCATATAAAGTTCACCTGGTCGTGCGGAGCTAGGTACATAGGTCGTTCTATGCTGGTCCTATCTAACCGTGTTAGAGAACATTACAACCCAGCGTGACTGAAAAGAGGAGGCACTGGTTCAATGAGAAGCGCCATAACTGAACACCTCTTCAACACGCCTGTTACAGCACCTCAACCGACACATTATTCAGATTCAATTACGAGGCAAACGAAAATCGACGAAAGACAGTGTGTTTCCGATTTCTTTGTACTGCAACAGTCCTCGCCATATGGATGGAAAAGCTGAAATTATATGTTCAAAAGAAACTAATTCAACCTCTACATTTACCATGGTCCTAGTTTGGTTTGATTTCTTAACTTTTGTTTTTTTGTTTTATTATTATTAAGACAGCACTTCTTGAAGTGCTCGTTAAAAGGTGTTTAATAAAGGCCAATCTACCCTACATCTAGCCTAACGAAAATCAGGTCGAATTACATTTTCCTGTTCTAAAAAAATCCAGCTTTCCGTTTTTGATTTTACTAGTGTTGTTAATCAGAAGATAATAAAATTAAACACTGACTACCAGTCGACAAAGTGATAGCATTAAAGTTGCCCGTAAAAAATTTGTTACTGCCTAGGCAAATCGATAACACTAGGTATGACAGCTATTGCAAACAGATTTAAAAAAATAATAAAGAATGAGTCATTCACATATACTTAAGTATGCCTATATGTTTTTAGTAGTCCTAACGTTTTCCTCTCTACCCTTTGTCCAATTTAATAGAAGAATTCCCAGCCAATAGAAATAATGTTTATTTGACTGGTCTAAAGTGGAATTTGATTGGTCCGTAGTCGAGTGAATGGCTAAATAAGCTAAGGCGAAATGTTAAGGTAAGGGATAAACTGTTTCAGGCTGCCCATCATCAAACGTCATGTTTTGTCTGGACCAGATAGAGCAAAACAACCAAAATGAACGGAAATGTCTGGGTGACCTTTATATAATGATAATAAAATAATAATAACAGACTGAGTTGAGAATTTGATAAACAATATTTTTCGTTCAAGGTTGAATGAATTCTCCTCTCTCCTAGTGTTAAATTATGTGTGATTTTATCATACATTTAATATTATTGGTGGTCAAATCTAATCACATATATGGATTAAGTAGGAGAGGTTATTAGTTTGTTGGGTAAGATGGATGTCGGAGGTTGCCTTGACTTTGGAGATTGTAATGGGAGAAATGATGAAATATTAAGAAAATCTGGGACGATGGGGAATTCAAACCAGCGGCGTCTAGATTATCACTGCGTGATTTCACTAACACAGTTGCACATAGTCACTTAGGGATGGTATTGGCGAAGTTGAAAACAGCACGACCCAATGCAGTGGACACACACTAATAATGACTCTGAAACCCACACACAGGTAGATTAATTTAGTCAAACCAGTTTGAAAGATACTACAATCACGAAATAGGACGAAATGTGCATTCTGGATTCCACTGCTAGTCACCATCCGCCAATTAACTTCTAATCACGAAGGTGTTAGGTTCCTTGGTCAAGTTAAGGTTAAGCTAAGGACAGATTAGGGTGTTAGGTTGATTAAATTAGGAAGATATTAGGGTTAGGGTTGATTTAGAGGGTTTGGATTCGCTTTCTCGCGCATCTGGGTTTTTTATTCCTTTACGTTCCCAGTGGAACATAGGGTCTCGAGCTAGGAGCTTAAAGTTTTGGTAGCACTACTGTTTATTTTTTCGGGATGGGGTTGCTAGCCTCATGCCCAACCTTCCGTCTTTAATAGTTGTATTACTGGCTTGGCGAGGTAAAGGAGTGCGTCGGCCGCGGATCGCACCCCGGACCACATGCATGGTCGGTGGGCATTCTACCTCTGGTTACTGCATGGTAATTGATACATCCGTTTCCAATGTACCACTACTCCTTAAATTTACTATAGTGTTTTCAAAGGACATTATAACTAATAGATTTTTAAGCACAGCCAGAGTACTGCTTAGTGTTCATTTGACTCAAGCAATAACACGATGCAAGTGGTAGCGACTTGAATTTTCTAGTGTTTTTAGCTAAATAATTTGCAATCAGTCGGGAACACAAGGAGAAGTTATAACTTAGAGGGTAATAGGTTACAAACATTGTAAACCATTTGTCCGACTAATATTAGTAACAGGTTTATTCTGGACAGTGTTCGTACAGTGTACAGAATTTTCAGCAGAATTTATTACACAATATTTTCACGTCGTCCAGGAGCTTCAGGTAAAATGATAACTGACAGTAGATTGCTTGACACAGTGTTGTCTGACCAGAAGCTGAAACCAATCTCATACTATATTTATTCTGTATCTCCTTTCAAGGAATGCACGACATTTAGTTGAAAGCCAATTTTAAAAAAATACTTCAGGAGTACATTTTGAGACCCAAGTACACAAATGAATGAATAAAGACTTCAGGTAGTTAATTTTATTTTTTAGCCAGTGCCACATTTTATTGAAAATCTCAGGAATAATTATTTATCTATTGGGATACGTTGCCACCTATAATTATTCTGTTTCACAGGTTTAATAGAAACTTGGGGATCACCGGATTGTAAACATTCCTACTAAACATGCGAAAAAGCATTATCCAGCTCGATGGCATGGCAGATTATCCCAATATATGAGATGACTGTTCATCAGTCGTGTCTCCCTCCTTCACAAAATGTATTCCTGAACGTTTTATAATTGACATTCAACACAATGTCGAAGGGGGAATTTCTCGAAGGAGACAAGGAAGAGATATCATAATGATACATTGGTTTGCTCTTCAGGTTAGATAGACACGAGTGTGTCAAGCGATCTACTGTCAGTCACTTAATATTTTATTTGAAGATGAATATTACTACTAGAAGTCATGTTTTAAAACATTAAAACAAAGTGAACAAGAGAAATTATATGCAGCATAAGGATGGAGGCTTTTAGTAGCCCAAGCTTTAGGCAGGCCTCCGTACTAGCTACCACTAACCACGACAACTTATCAAAAATGTGCCTTATAGCGTGTCTTTGTCCAGAAAAAGAAAAAGATTAACAACGACTGATCTGAATACTAAATAGAAAGGCAGATTAAGGACTATGCACACAAGCTAGAAATTAGTGACAGAAACAACAAAATCGCAAATTGGCAGAAGTTAGATTTCATGGACCACTAGACACTACCCCTGTGGCTGGATGGTCAATGAACTAGCCTCGTAACCTGAAATTCATGTTCTCGAAACTTGGTTGTGCTATGATTGCGTACTGATGAAGAGTTCTTAAGCGGGACGAAATATATGCCTTTCAATACTTCTTGCGTTTTAATTGATTTTTCTTGATCAAACTAGGAGCTAATCAACCCTTCGAAAATTGACTTTGTTGACAGTCGATATAAATTAAGGATTAAAGGTCCTTGCAAAGTGGGAAGCGGTGGATGGATGTTTTGTCCTAGAGTAGCACTCTTCGGCAGTGCGCAACAATGAAGCCACTAGATTTCTAACCCAAAGTCTTCAGGTTACGAGACCAAGCTTGTTGTCCATTCAGCCTCTTGGATCGGAATTCAATGACTGGTAAACTCTGGCTGTCAATTCGTGATAATGTGCCACCTTCAGCTAGTGAATGATATTATTTTTTTGATTACAGCTTGATTCCACATCGTATTTTTTGGTACAGGTATGGAATTTTCAGCATGTGATATCGGTAGCCCAAATTTTGCAGGCCGACCATAGATATCAGGTGTGCGTCGGCAGGGGATCGAACCCCAGACCATGTGCATGGTCGGTGAGAGTCCTAACCACTGTGCCACCGACGCCACCGCCCCACCTTTTGCACTGTCGGGGAGTCCCAGTTTGATGCGAAATAGCTCCCCAATGCATCTCGCTGGTCTCCAGATGACTTCGGCTTGTGATGATATCTCCACAAAAATCCCTAGTCTAAAATTAGGGGAACATCGAACAGTAAGAAACACTCAACAGACTGCTCAAGTTGAGTCTTATACTTCTTAATGCTGAAGTTTGCGCTCAGTGTTGTTATGCGTTATGGAGACCTTTCTGCCAGTCAGTGAGTGTGTAGACATTTTTAAACCCACTCTTTCCACCGGTTAAACTTTCTATAAATTCCTTAGTAATGTTCAAGTATTGGTTTTGTAGAGATTTCGTTCGTTTGATTGGTTGGGGGATTTCATCATGAGCTGACATCAGTTACAGAACCATTGGAAAACCTGAGATTACTGGACAGCTTTCCCGTCCCAGTTTGAGATTCTTCATCAGTACGCACCCACCGCCAGTGTTCGAGGCCAGGTCTCTCTGGTTACAAGGGGAGCTAGCTAGTAGACCATTCATCAGTATTTTGATTTTAAAAGAAATAAGCAGGCACCATGAAAGGAACAGCAGTTGGCTTCTTCAAATTGACATTTAACTAATGCACTGATCAACTCATTGAAATGTTAATGTGTTTACTGCGTAATTTATGCCCCAGTAGGTAGAGTTCTTAAGCATACGTGCAAGTCTATCAGGTGACAACTTATTTGAAAAACAAAACAATGTAGATTTAGTGACGAACTGAAGAGTTGTTGAAAGCCTGAGAAGCACCATATGGCTGTTTCAAACATTCGACGCTGAAACGACCAATTTTTAACCACAAATCGCCCTCATCACCAATCCAGTATCAATCCTAATCAGTGAATATTCTGAATAAATATTCACATGAATCAGAAATGACAGAAATCTTAATGAATTAATTACTGATAAATCTATTTAGCCTAGCCCAGAGATAAAACGACTAGAATTGAAAATGAAAACAAGACACGGAGTTTAGCGAAGATGTGCTTTTCGGCGAATTCATTTTCCTTCTCAGCTGTACAATCACATATATATATATATATATGTATATATATATATATATATATTGATTTGACACTAGTAACTAGTGTGATGCGTCTAGTCCTCTTTTTGGTGCAGACTGAATTCTATCAGTCAGGTTGTAATGTGGCCACCATTCTAGGTAGCTCACCATCACGGTGTACATTGTTTGTGATGATATTACATGGTTGGAGGCAATCGGCCAAAGGAAGCCTTGGACCTAGGTTTCGTGCTAGTTGGCACTCGTCAGCAAGGCGTATCTGCAACCTTGAAGGAACTCATGTCCCTTCTGAGATTCGAACCCGCGTCACCCAGTGCTGCAGTCAGAGCCCGAATAGCTCAGTGGTAGCGTCTCTGACTGCAGCACTGGGTGACGCGGGTTCGAATCTCAGAAGGGACATGAGTTCCTTCAAGGTTGCAGATACGCCTTGCTGACGAGTGCCAACTAGCACGAAACCTAGGTCCAAGGCTTCCTTTGGCCGATTGCCTCCAACCATCTAATATCATACATATATATATATATATGTATGTATATAACGACTTTCAAGGAAACAGGATAGTAAGAAATTTGATGAGATGTTATATTCATAGTTTTGAATATTAGTCAATGCAAAAATCAATTTCTACTCGTTTTTCTAACTTATTATAACCCTTGTATTTCTTTAGAACTCTTACATAATTCCACATTTTCCTTTGTTTCTATGTACGTCTTGATCACAGCTGATTTATTAAGTCATTCATCTTCTTAGGTAACTCTAATACACTTGTTCAAGGGCTTCAGCAGCACATCCCTACTTTGTCCCCTTTATCTGACCCCACGATTACTCATAATCTCTCATCTCCTCCTCGCACTATCTCTTCCATGTCACTCTCGCATCGACAGCGCACTCATCGCTTCTCATTGGGATTCCACTCTAGTAATGGCCTGATGTGCCATGTCATTCAATGGCCTCCTCAAAGTAGGCCGGATCCATCTCCATTTTCTTCTAGATATTTGTTGATCAGTCGGATCATGGTTGGTTATTAATGTGTGGATGGGGGTGTTTGTCGGTAGCACAGCGGTTAGGACTCTCGCCGACCATGCACATGGTCGGTCGGGTTTCGATCCCCTGCCGACACACACCTGATATCTATGGTCGGCCTGCAAAATTTGGGCTACCGATATCACATGCTGAAAATTCCATACTTGTACCAAGAATACGGTGTGAAATCAAGCTATAATCAAGAAAATAATAACAAAAAAAAAAATTATTCATGGATTGAAAGGAATTGAATATCACAAATCGGAGTTCGTGCGAATTTGATTAATTTCACTACATGTTGCATTATGAACTATAGTGAGCTACAGAATTTTTGAAACCCTGTTTGACTAAATGGTAGAAGTGATCTGATTCTTATCTAAGCATCCTGGGTGTCTTCTCAGGTCAGATCGTCTGTGCGTGCGCATCTGAGGAGCACCTAAATTAGAACGAAACAGCCATCTAGTGCTGCTTCCATTTCAATGGTTTGCTAACTGATATTAGTTTGCGACAAAATCTACAGTCACATAACCATCATCCTCGTGTAGTGCATCTTCCAATATTTCTATTTTTGCTTTAACGGATGCACAGCTGGATGGGCTTGAAAGCTATTTTGCTCTCCTTCCTTGTGCTGCTAACATGCACAGACTGTGAGTTCGTAGTACAGCCACACTGGCCAGATTAGTTCTGAATTCCTTTCTCTGAATAACCTCAACCTTTCATTCCATTCCAATATATTGTTCATCAGAGCACATTACTAATTAACTGACTCTTTTCGGTCCGCGTTTTGTTATCAGAAATTAGAAGTTAGGTAGAGTAGTGATCGATTGGGTAATTAGCACAACTATATTTACACAAAGGGCTGCTATAATGTAGCAAACCAATAGCCCTAGTAATATCTTACAACTCATCTTTGACCATCTTAGTTAATCTTCCTAATGTCATAACAATAGTTCCTCGAATTTTGTTTTTACCCTAATTCGATGGTTATTGTAATATAATGGAGATAGTAATCGTTTAAATTCTCCTTAAGAACAGATTAATCATTCAGCATAGCGTATAACAGATGTCATCATCTATCCATTTGCTGTTATGAACTTTGGTTTTCACTACAGTTGGCGCTTTATTAGTGCTCTGTAAACAAGAAAGATAGACATCAGGTCATGTAAATATGTGCAAGAGACGTGTAGTGTTGAAATTTGCTCCAGTATTGAGTAGTTATTGCAAAATAAACTTTGCAAATTAAATTTTGTCAGCTTGTGACATTGTCCTTTGGACATGAATATATAATTAATATCTGTCACATTTCGGATAAAAACCGTTCATTAAAAAGGAATTTATGTCGGAACAAGTGGGTTTTTTTTATTTTTATTTTTTTTCCCTTCACGTTCCCCAGTGGAACATAGGGCTTCAAGCTAGTGGCTTGAAGTTTCTGTAGCAGTGTTTATTTTATAGGATACGTTTGCTAGCCTCATGCCCAACCTTTCCTCTTCACCAGCATTATTTCTGGCTTAGTGAGGTAAAGGAATGCGTCGGCCTGGAATCGAACCCCGGACCACGTGCATGGTCGGCAAGCGTCCTAACCATTATGCCACCGACGCACAAGTGGGTCAGAAAAGTAGAAAATATATCGGTTACAAAAAGGAGATTGGTGGGACTATGTAGTGTTGACATTTTTAATCAACATCGAGCTATGTCTCATCTTTTCTTTAGTAATGTAGTACAACTGATTGCGATTCATAAAACTATTATACTACTGATTGATTGATATGAGTAGGTGTTTGCCACTCACATCAACCAGTGGGGCTTATCGGCCAGCCAGATCGAGGTGTATGTGTGTGTGTGTTAACATTGGACAGCCGTTATGCTGTTTCGCAGCCAACTCAGATCAGTGAGCCGAATGAATTTCAACCATCCGACTTCTGGTTAGCCACTTGAACGAACTGGTTACACTATACATCAAATTCCGCATCAAATTTCGGTGGTTTCTCGGAGAAAACTGTGATTAAATCTCACAGTGAAATGTGTAAACTACAGATTAATTTACAAAATTGTGAATTTGACTAATGACGATTTGGACATTTCAGAGATGTGCACTTGCTAATATCAACGAGACAGTTACATTTATCCGATGTAGGTGTCGTTACGAGACAACAGAGAAATGCCAGAGATCCGTCGAAAACCATGGTGTACTAGACAGCTGTGTCATCTTGGGTATAAGTCAGGACATTCTGTTCACGAGGTCAAGCTCCTTGGGCAGGAATTCAGTGAGCCGTGAGTCCAAGCTTCGTTCTTGTAGGCTTGCCAGACATATATATATATGGCCGGTCGGAAAGAACTAGCAAAAGCAGTTCTGAAGACAAACCAATAAAGAAGCTATTGCCTAGCAGATATACAGAATGAAATGGAGATGGATTAGACGCACTTACTGAGAAGACTGTCGAGTAATTTCATGTGCTAGACAGATCCTCGGCAGAACCTTAATGGGGAACGACGAATTAGGCTTGAGCCAGTTGAAGTCCTGTGTTCCATTCGGAACCTAAGGAAATAATGATAATAATACGTACAAATGAAAAGTTGTCTCTACATTGGGCATAGTGGGAAATCACCATTCTTCTTGTGCATACACACTACTTATTCAACTTATACACACTTTGTTTATCCTGATTCAAGTGGTGAATAGCTTTCTCTTTTTTCTCAAGAGTACAAAAATAAACTGAATGAATGTTTTACAACTTTGTGCACTTTCTAGATAGACTAATCTTGCTAAAATCAGTCAGGCAAATTTGAATAAAACAATAGTACTTCAGTGATGGATCATCATTATGTCTACACTCATTTAGACGTACTATCAGTTTGAAGGTAATTTCTGTCCCCACAATGGTAGTGATTGTGTTCACATGAAAATATATTACAATAGTTGAATGACTTAAGAGCATTTCACAATAAATTAAATATTTGTCAGCAGACAAAAAACAACAATACACTTTTTTTCTTTTGTGATTAGACAATGATTTACTGCGCGTTAAAAGTGCATACTAGTTCGAAAATGGTTCTCATGACAGTTGATAAAAAAAGGGCAAAACACCCTTCAACTTTTTATGTTGGGTGTAGATTTATTTGTTTCAAGTTTGATTACGGATTAATGTTAGTTAGAGAGCCAGGGATTAATGGACATCTGTTTCGTCCTAGTTTGGGACTCTTCCACAGAAGCTGGAATTCAAAGGCTATTAGATCGGGTCCCAGTGGCTTATTGGTCTATGAGTTTGCCTTTTATCCAGAAAGTGCTGTTTTCGAGACCCCACGAGTATGTGCCACTGAAGACTCCTGAATTAGAATGAAATGGATGTCCAGTTTGGTTAACTCTAAACGACCTTGAGCAACCAACGAGGTGAGTTCATAGTATATAGGCAGAATTATGGATACCGTACACGAACCAAGTAGCAGATTTCATCCAAATCTAGTATTTAAGTACTGTTTAGAGAACAGAGCCATAGGAAGGGGGGAGGGGGAAGACGCATTGATGTCGAGGAATAATACATGTACAGAGACATACAGCCTCTGTTGATGGGTTTACGTGCAGATGTCCAGATTACCATGGCAGAAAATCCGTTCGACTTTGTTAATCCTCTGGATGGGATTCACACAAAATCCATGGGAGGTTTATGGAATCACTAAAAAAAGAGGATCACAGCAGTGATCCGGTCAAGTAACATGCTGATGTAAAGTTTTATCTGGACGAGTTAATGTATAGAAACTGGTTTGGTCTATCTATGAGGTCTCCAATGAGGAATCGAGAGGTTTTCTTGCAACACATACAGGAGCGTTAACCTATCTAACTATTTTTTTTTAACATAACTCTTTTGCAAGCATCTTTTTAAATCACACGCTTTTATTTTGGACTCATGTGATTGGATAATAGAGATTCCCTAAGGTCCTTGTTAGGTAGTCTCATTTTCGGTCGCCAGGTTTTAGAGTTGCTGAATTTTGAGATACACGGTGTGCCATACACTGCTCACCTTGTCAAAAGACATGTGGTACTCACAATTGATTATATAGAACTTTAATCCGGGATCACGTGATTGGTCTGGTTCACACGTTAACATGGCTCTTCAGGCTGTATTTGCGCAGAAGACGTGTTGGCGAGTTATTCAAAAGCATTAGATCAATTAAGTTCAAATACTAGCTCACTCATAATAACATGTTTCACATGCCATTAACCTTGTATCATTCTAGATACAACCCTATCCTGAATACCATAATTTGCAGTAGAAAATTATATCATTCTATTTCACAGGTGCTCATCAGCTGCAAAACACCTGAAATTACAATTTTTTTTATCCTTCACGTTCCCCAGTGGAACATAGGGCGTCAAGCTAGTGGCTTGAAGTTTCTGTAGCAGTGTTTATTTTTACAGAATGGGGTTGCTAGCCTCATGCCCAACCTTTCCTCTTCACCAGCATTATTTCTGGTTTAACGAGGTAAAGGAGTGCATCGGCCGGGGTTCGAACCCCGGACCATGTGCATGGTCGGCGAGCGTCCTAACCGCTATGCCACCGACGCACCGAAATTGCAATGCCAATTATAAATAATGACATTTCATACTTCAATGTTTGACGCGTAATAGAGAAAATATTCTAAGATGAACGCATTCGGAATATAAGTATTACAATCATTTTAGTTTAAGTTATAAGTTTATATGCTGTCAAACAATGAAAAAAAGTGGGGTGGGGGATGAGAGAAGATAGAAAGACTGAATAAACAGTGTTAGCTTGTACGTCAACAAGGCAACTCAAGAAGGTTAAAGTCATGTTCGTCTAACAAGGTAGAAGAAGAATTAAGCTTTGTTCAAAAAAAGCCTTAAAGAAAACCGGTATCCAAACGGATTTATTCTAAAGTACAGAAAAGAAAAAGATAAGAAAGCGAAGTATATAACAGTTGAAAAGAAGAAAGTGTTCATTCGCCTCCCATTCAAAGAAGAAACAGTATCACAAAAGGTTGACAAGAGGATGAAAGGAACAATAATGAGATGCTTCCCTGCAGCTAAGCTGGTGACACTATACATCACTAAATGCTATATAAGCCAATCGAAACTGGATAAGTACCCTACTGAAGTTACCTCCAACTGCATTTATAAATTTGTGTGCACCTGAGGCAGCAAGTACATTGGAAGGACAGAAAGAGGGGCTTCTATCCAGTTTTCAGAACATATTCCAAGAAACTTATGCTTAAAAGGAAGCAAATAATTACAAAGTACAATTACCAGACACCTTGTGGATACGGATCATTTTGTCAATATTAAACATACGAAGGACAGTGAATTTACTACGATTTGTTGAAGCAGTTGCAATCAAACGTTTCAGACCAAACTTATGCACACAGAAAGAGAGTATAGTTAATCTCTCACTGCCTTAGCAACCGTATTACTTTCATTACAGTGATTAGTCATACACACTAGTGAGCTCAGATCACTGAGCAAGTTTTGAATTTGATGAACTTTAACCTTCCTGAGTTGCAATTCTGACGTAGAAGCTAACACTGTTTATTCGGGTTTTCTATTTTCTGTCTTCTCTCAACCACTCCCCACCCTTTTATTTGATTGTTTGACAGCGTATAAACTGATGATAACTTAAACTAAAATAATTGTAATACTTATATTCCGGATGCGTCCATCTCATAATGATTTCTTTATTACCTTTCAAACATTGAAGTATGAAACGTCATTATTTATAATTGGTATTGTAATTTCGGGTAGTTTGCAGCTGATGAGCACCTGTGAAATGGAATGATATCATTTTATACTGCAAATCTGGTCTTTCTTTCCCGATCAAAAATTTATCAAGGGAAACAAATGTGTGAAACTATAATCTGCATTTCACTTACCCACCTCGGCTAATTCAAGAAGACAGGATTGTTTGATACAGTATGGATAAGTATTACAGAAAACAGGCCAAATATACAGCACTGCATACAACAACTAACACAAATATAACTGCCTCTATCAGTATTAAACATGTAGCCAGGCTATTCAGCTACACTAATACTAGTTCACTTATAACCCTATTTCTTTTGAATAACTCAGTAACATGTCCTATAAGGAATATAGGTGTTCCTTACTGCAGAAAATATAGTAATATACGTCTAGAAACACAAGATATGTTGTTAAACTATAAAAATACTTAAGAATATTATATATATATATATATATATATATATACGCATGTTAGAGTAGCTTAGCTACATGACATAAACCATCTTAGTTAGTCAAATGCACTTTAATCAATGCAGTGTTGTATCCTAACTGGAATAAGACTAACAATAGACGGTATATTGCTAATTCATTCAAAAAATATAGCATTATGAGTAGAGTAAACTAGGATTTGAACACATTTGTTCTAATAATGTATTTGATTAACAGCCTAGCGACATGCTGTCTACTTACAGTCCTGGAAACACAGTGTTGACAATTAACAAAGAACTGAAATTTAGATAAAGTGCAGGGCTATGCGAAGAATAATCGATACAGTAAACAGGATTTTGTTGTCAAGTTACTCAAAATAAATGATGGTTGAATTGAAATGACTATGACTTCTTTTACAATCAACGGTAAAAACTTGAAGCAAGTCATCGCCTTCACTTATCCAGCTATCATTGTCATGTGACAGTAGGTGGATGGAGACGATCGGAGGAAGCCCTGTCCAGACCTAGGTTTCGTGCTAGTTGGCACTCATCATCAGTCTGTGACTACAAAACTGAGTGACTCGGGTCCGAGTTTCAGAAGGAATATGAGTTCCTTTAGGACTACAGATACACCTTTCTGATTGATGATGACGGATTTGTGTTATCTTACCAATCAGCATGAATTCAATCTTTTCGGCATTGATTCAACTGATAAACCATCCTACTTTGGGAAATACTTTTTTCGTGATACTGATTTTATTGAAACCATCCGAATTCTCAGTAAGATTTCTGAACAATAAGCATCAGTCAGTATTCAATGTCTGCTACAAATGTTTAATTCTGACCAAGGAACAATGTGATGACCTTCTTACTCTGGCAAACATTCCACACTATTTTAAGCGGGAGATATCATAAAGTCTATTCAAAAGGCGAGGTGTTAGGACGGACCAAGTAAGTTTCTTAGCCGTAAAATCATGATTGATGTAATCATCAATCCCAATTTCGAGTATTTATCTACCTATCCACTACATTTTATATTGATGTGTTAAGGATAATTTAAGCTTTTGTTGGAAATAATAAAGGTTACTGTTGTTTCCTCAGATAAATCTGACTTATGAGTGTGTGTGTGTGTACCTTCTCAGTGTGGGGGAATACATCCAAGTGATCAGTTGGCTACACAGTGTCGTGACTGGAGGTTCATTCTAGCCAAGTTAGACAACAAGAACGACGACCAACAAATCACTAACACGCCTTATCAACACTACTCGGTTCAACTGCTTTTAACGTTAAGCTAAATTTTCACTATATTTTCAAAATATTTTCACACTTAATGAAAACTACTAAATCTAGTGGTCTGACAGGACAATTGTGCCCACACTTTCGGGGTTAGTTTTCTTTGTCATTCAGTGCATTGATTAATTAATGAATTCCGATGTGGCTAAATCAAGCTTATCTTACACTATTCTCTTTTGTTTCTAAAATTAAATACTTCCCTATAATTTAGGAAGGCCATAAAATGTGATAGTGAAGGTAATGTTTTGGATATTTAGTTTTCGTTACTGACTGTCTCACGCTGCTTTTCGTATTCACTGCACTCCACCACACACCCCACCCTTGCGTCACCTGCCGCTTCCCTACACTATTCACTTCGACCAATTGCACTGTCACATATTTTTATGTTAATAAGGTGATATTAAAAACAAATTCAGAAACGAATTTATTTTGTGTGAATGTCGTTTACTTCACATTTTTGCAAACTGCACAAAAATGTACAACCATTTAGGTTTACATTCTATCTGCCTGCTGTATGTATGTATGTGTAATGCGTGGGCGTGCGTATTATAGACGACAGACGGGTTAATGTTGGACTGCGTGTTTCTTTCTCCTAAATAACCTACAGTCACAATATCTAAAATATCTAATTTTCTTCGTATCATATATGGAAGGGAATGAAAGAGGAATTTTTAAAAATATGTTCAAGGCCAAAACAATTTTCATTGTAGGTAGGTTGGTAGGTAGGTGGGTAGGCTGTATAAGTTATGGTGAAATGTTGTCTGTGGCGAATAAAATGTCTCTTACCATCACCATCATTCTTCTTATTATTATTACGATTATCTATCTATTAGTTTATCTCAATAAAGTAAACTAGTCAATAATGAATGACCTCCAATTCACTGCACCGTGTATTGTGGCCTGTCTTTTCCAAATGAATTTATAAGAAGATACTAGTTTTCTTTATTTTTTGAAAGATCCAAAACAGAAATTAGCATTAAAAACACAAGTAGGAATGTGTAATCCTATATTGATCGGTGGAAAATTGTTTATTGTCTGTTGATTGGTTGTTTATTATTTCTGGTTAGTCTAGTTTCGCCACATTTATCCCATACAACACGATTAACGCAGTCACTACAGTGGCAATTAGATTTTCTACTATCTTTTGAATGGAGGTTTAGATATCAAACATATTATGAGTACATTTGCAGTATTCATAGTTGTAAACTTTAGGGGCACAAAGGATGAGTAACTTTTATCGCAGTAAAGTGTATTAAAGCCAAAACTATCAGAGGATTTTGTAACATTCTGTCATATCAGATTCAGGTTCAGATTTCTTGATTAAGGATAGAAAGCTTGGAGCCTAGGTTAATCCTTTTCTAGTAAATTTCTAGAAGCCTTTCAGAAACCCTTCTTGAATTAATCAGTTGAGGTTTGCAGACACCACCACTTCTTCTGGGAGTTGGTTCCAAAAGTTTATGACTGGGTGTGAGAACCATTACTCCACAGCAGTATGATTTCTTCTTCGCTTTTGTATTCTCCTACTGTGTCCTCTAAGGTGTTCCTACCTGGTGGGAAGGAAAAGAGAGAATACATCAGGTGCGTAGTCGTTATTTAAAATTTTAAACATTGTAATCAAATCTCCTCTCTGCCTACGGTATGACAGGGAGAAGAGATTTAAACTATCTAGTGTTTCCGCGTATGAAAAATTAGTCATGCCTAGAATCATACGTGTTACCTTTTTGGGATCCTTTCTAGAATATGTGAATCCCCTTTAAGACAAGGACTGACTGCCTGGAAATAGTTTCCCAGTCTTGACCTCATCAGAGATTTATATAAGGAGGTAAACATATGTCTGGTGATTCTAGTAAAGGCTCTGTGAATTGCCCATAAGGATTTGAAATTATTACTATTATTATTGCCTTATGTTCTGGGTAGAACATAGGGGTTCTGCGGCACATCTCGTTTTCACACACTTGTCTGAATTCCCATTCAGCTAACTCCACGATTGTCCCCCCACCTCGTACGATCCCCTCCATTTCACCCTCAAACCTACGACCAACTCTTTGTTTCCCATTTGGCTTCGACTTGAAGAACTGTCTTGCATGTGACGTGAGTTAACGGTCTTCTCGGCGTGTAACTAACACATCTCCATTCCCTCTGGTATATTTTTGGGGCAATAGAACCTCGGTAGATCCGTTACCACAGTTCGCTGTTGTTCGCTAATCTTTTTCAGCCGTCTAATCTTCATTATGGAGTGAAGAAAGTCGTTCGTAAAAGTTTGAACGTTGTTCAAAGTGCTATTGTTGACACGTCAAGTCTCTGAACTGCATAGAAGCAGTGACTGATTTGAAAGTAGTGTTGAGTATTCTTTGTGCTGATTGCAGCAGATTTCCACACTAAATTCAGATTAACGAACGTCTGTCTTGCCTTTCTGATCTGAGTTGATTTTGACATTATTCGTTCCGCCTAACTCTAGATAAGTGCAAGAAGTAACATCTTTCAGACTTTTCTGTTGATAGAGATTAGTGCTTGTTGTTGTTGTTGGTTGGTTATCTTCATCATCACTGTCTTCTCCATATTCTTTTGAAGTCCTATCATCTCTACTTCTGTTTCCAGCTTGTAAGTTTAATATTAATCATCCGCGAATTCCAGACCTTCTAGAGTCTTTTTATCTGTCCGTCCTATTCTTGTCTTGTCGCTCTCTACGGTTTGTCGTATAATCCGGTCCATCATAATTAGGAATATCATTGGTGGTAATAGACAGCCATGTTTTACTACTGTCTTCCCTTGAAAGACTTCGGTGAGTTTTCCATTGGGGAACATCTAACATGGGGAATCGTTGGGAAGCTCTTGCATGAGGTTGATAAAAGTTTTGTGCACTACACTCGGTAGTGTTGAAGTAGTTTCCAGATGACTTTCCAAAGTCGATGAAATTGAGGTCTGCTCGATGATAATGATGATGCATAAAGTTGCAATTTCATCTGCACGTGATTTGCATCTTTTTTTACCCCCCCTGAAATTAATGCGACTTAATGTTTTGCTTGGCGTGAGCAACATAATGTTTATTTGCCTTTCTCCTCAATCTGTAAGTATCTTTCCTTCTTTCAATGTTCTCATCCTTACTTTTGCTTCCACTGAAAGACGACATGTCGTCTTACTGACAGTTTTTCACCAGCCCATGTTGTTTCACCGCTCCGATTCCAGCTAAGAACATTTCAATGTCAATTATACTTTCTAGAGGACAATAACTGATATTTTATTATTATTTATTTAATTAAAAACAAACCTGGCACATTACGGGCACCAATAAATGCCCCACACCAATACTCTTAGCTAGTGCAAGGGCTGGGACACTGCCAGAATGCTCACATCGAAGCAGATGATTCTCTTACGGGGCTACCCCCAGAGCCTTTGACTTGATATCTGATCACCAAGGTAGTGGAGCAATGACAGGAACTGTCTTCTCATGGTTTCCAGTGACTAAAAACAGGTTCATAGGTCAATCGATCCTATCGGTTTCTGAAGTTCATATGTACACCACAGGATTGGAATCACGGTTTTCTAGCTACCCAATGTAGACCACCATGTCTATCAGTCCAGTTGTACGTGCCAGATGTTCACATTCTTCCCTTCAATTTTGTGAGAAACACCCCCTTCAAGATGTGAAGATAGTCAATAGAACTTACCTGGAAGGGGCGTCGGCACATGGAGGCATTTCGAGAAGATTACCGGAGTCTATCTACTCTCGGCCTTGCCAGGTAATTTATCGGGGTTTTAACTGATATGGTGTATTTCACACAAAATACTGAATTCTCTGCCAGTAGAGATGACTAAAGTACACTGTTAGTGAAATTTTTTAAATAAGAACAGAATAACTATATATCTCTATAGCTGTATACCATACAGTGCACTTTTCCTCTACAAGATTAATCAATCTTTTTTCTATTTTTTGAAATCTGCACTTTCGTCATCATTATACTTGTGGTAAAACAAAGAAAGATATTCTTTATATTTCAATTATTTTTGGAATGTGGTATGATTAATTCTTCATTTTTATCATTCATACTATTTATACATAAAATAGAAAATTATAATAGTTCAAGTACGCAGTTGAACACGTGAACCGTATAAATCTACATCAAAAATGCTTATTATTATTATCTATTTATTTATTTATTTTAACAAGCAAACTAAATTAAAATCACGTTTTCAATTTGAAAGATTTCAAATTCACCAGGGAAACGTTTTGCTGGATGATGATGATGACTGGTGGTGAACTGCAGAATGTCCTGCTTTTCGCCCTGCTTTGGACTCGTCAGTAGAGTGTATCTGCATACGCCAGTGATGAGTGCACGTCCCACTGAGGCTCGAACCCTGAATGTATAATCTCAAACGCTAAACCATTGGCCACTAAATCACTTGGCGTTTGAAACGATGAGCGCTGAGTTCAAGCCTCATTGCAGGAACACTATTTCTCCAGTAACGACCTGCTTCGAAATTGCTCTACAGAAAACTTCCATTCATATACATTGCATATAAATTCTCTTATCCAACATGTTGAAATTTAGTAAAATATAATCTCTAATAGAATTAGTTTAATCTGAAGGGGATTTTAAACAGTGGTTAGGACGCTCGCCAACCTTGCGCACGTAGTCCGGGTTTCGATCCCCAGCCAACGCACATCTGATATCTATGGTCGGCCTGCCAAATTTGGGCTGCCGATATCACACGCTGAAAATCGCATAATTGTACCCAAGTGATGTGTGGAATCAAGCTATAATAAAAGTCTCTTGTGCGTTGGTGGCACAGTGGTTAGGACTCTCGCCGACCATGCACATGGTCCAAGGTTCGATCCTCCGCCGACGCACACCCGATATCTATGGTCGGCCTGCCAAATTTGGGCTACCGATATCCATGCTGAAAATTCCATACTTGTACTAAAAATACGGTGTGGCATCAAGCTGTAACTAAAATAAAATAAAAAATAAAAAACCTGCCCATTCGCAAATTCCTACTAAAACAGAACTTCGGGTAACTTAATGTACAGAGTCAGACGGCAGTGAGCATCAAATTAATTATCAGGTGTTAAATTCACAGGGATATGAGCACTTACAGGGTTGGTCAGGAGCTGATATCTTTTAGAGAACCATTGGAAAACATGCGAGTACTAGAACAGTTACTCACCCATGACACAGGCTGGCAGTTGCGCTATATAAATCACAAATTGGCAAAAGTTAGAATTCATGAGCTGGCCAATGATTCGGATCCCAGTGGCCGACTGGTCTACGGGCTCACCTTGTAACCGGAAAGTCCTGGGTTCGAACCCTGGCGATGGGTACGCACTAATGAAGAATTGCAGACTAGTACAACAGGAACAGTTGTCTGGCAGTACTCCCAGCTGGCATTCCACTGGTTCCCCAATTGATGTCAACTCGCGATCAACACACCTGTAACCAACTCAGATCCCTGCAAACATTTCTTCTTCTTATGATGATAAAGGCCACCAGATGCTTTATTTATCGCTGAATAAAATCACTATGGCACAGGGTTGTTTTACTCTAATAGTCAGCGTAATTTCACAGTATTTTATTACTTATAATTGTCAATTGTTAATTAGGTTATAATAAACAGATTAAAACAAATGAGAAATTCACTCACTGCATTGTGCAGCGTTCACAAATATTATTATTTATAATTGATTTCTTATTGTTAGACAAAGTTTACTATTTTAATAGAGACACACAAACACACAGGCATACACACATGCAAACGAATACATATGTACGAAGATACGGCCCACTTTGTCACTATAACTTATTTAAAACGATTCAATCTGACTTGGCGTTCAAAATGGTCCAGGAGATTCGTAAACTCTGTGGTCTGGAAAGCTACATCCTACTTTGTTTCATGCCATAAGGTCATATTGATGTTTGTACGCATGTGTATATGCATTATGCATATATATATACATACATGCACATACATGTTTCGATTGGTATGTGCGCAGGCATGTTGCTACATGCGCAAGTGCCCACATACTTAATCATCATAATTTTTTGATTATAAATATACGATGGTGAACATTGTAATTACAATGTAACGATAATGTTATTATTATTATTATTACTATTAATATTAATTATGCAACTGAAACCAATCATAAATGAGAACTATTAACATGAATTTATGTATATATATATAATCAAGGTTTGTGCTAAATCTAAAACCTACAAATTGATAGACTGGCTGACTGACTGACTGATTGGCTGATTGACTAACCAGCTAAACTGACTAGTTGTAAAATGAACTCTAATATAAATTAGAAAAATAATAATTCATCACATCATGTACACACACATATCGATCAAAATTTGGTTTTGATGATTATAAGTGTAGTTTGAATACAGTGTAGCGTAATTACGTGTAGAAACATGCTTTGGTCTGTCGTGTAAAAACACGCACACCCACCTCCACACACACACATACACAGAGACACAAACAAACAAACAACTGTCAATGAATTTAAAAGGTTAAAATGCACAAAATGATATCATGTATTTGTGCATACAGAATCCATGTTAAATCCATTATTATGATAAAATCAAGTTGTGAATCAAATGACAAACACAATTGAGAGTTAATATGTTAGGTAGTTGGAAGTTCTGTGGTTCACTGATGTAATACTAGATTACCGACCGATGTACACTCCTAAACCTCATTTAGCCTGTTGTACCTAGATATCTTTTGTTAAACAAGCTATCTGTGACACAAACACGGACCTGGGCTAATAAATGGTAGCATTCTTACTTTCTGTTAGGAAGGAATGCATATTCAATTCTTTGCTTACTCTAACTGATGTTCCTCATTCAATGTGCTGTTCTTTCCTCCTTTTCTGTTTTGCTTTCATCTTATATGACTTACTCGTCTCATTCTGACGAAGCCAATTTTGTTAAGTATGCAGATGACCTGACTGTTTCTACGCCTGTTACTTCCAAGTCAGACTGTTCTAAAATGAATAACTTTTTATTGGGGATCAGTTAGTGGACCCTGTCAAATAGTCTAAAGCTAAATCTCTCCAAATATCAGGTTGTTAATTTCACATTCAAACACAAGCACTACTTACAGGAACTGGTTATTTCGCATAGTTCCACTATTATAGATGGCACACAAGTTGAAACTAAATCCAGTGTTAAATACATTCGATTGTCTATTTACTCTTATCTTTCCTCGTCTTACAACATCATGTTGGTTTCTAGAAAGATATTCCGTTTGACGTTCTACGTAAGGAGGTTAAGACACTCGGCTGTCACTCATTCTCTACTGTTACAGTTTGTTAATTCTTGTAGTCTGCATAATCTTCGCTATTGCTCCTGCACACCTTAATCTTTCCCCGGTTACTTAACAAAGACTTCGTTTGTTACACTGAGAAAGGCACTAAAAGCTGTCAGTAGGGCGTGTGTGGTGTTGTTAAACCAACAAGATACATGCACACTCCTGTATGAAATCAGCAAAGATTACCTCATGAGACACTGAGCATCCTCTCTCTGAACAACTCCCTACTTTCCTCTCATCAGGTAGGTGAGACTAGATGCAAGAAACTACAGAAGACTATGTGCTCGGACGAATAAGTACAAAAACTCTACACCATCCTATTTAGTCAGGACACATTGTATTTGTATTGTGGTTAATATTTTCACTCCATTTAATTTAATATTCATTTTCCTATGGAACAATATTATCACGGAATATACACACTTGATCATAGGGAATAATAAAAAGACCGTTGCAGCGAAGAAAGTTTTCTTCTCGACGAAATCATCAATCAGGTAGCTGTACATTCGTGTATTCATAATAAATGGGTGGGAAAGTTCCAGAATAATTTCCGGTCAGGGGTCAATTTAATAAAATTACAATTAGGAATTAAAATGACATAATAAACAAGGGGAGGGATGGATAAAACTCAAACAAAGTGGCATCATAATTACTGAGAAGATTGACATATTGTACAATTCGGGGTTAGAAATGTAGAAGTAACAAAATAGATAGACAGGATGTTTGGATAAAAAATCTAGTTGGATCATAACTAATGTGACGAATAATTGTTTATGCAGTTAGGGATTAAATATGTAGAAATAATAAAATGACAAAATAAATAGGAAGTTTGGATAAGAAAGGCAATGGGATAGTCATTATTAAAAGAATTACCTGTTGATGATGCCTACGGCAGGGGAAAAGGGTTGGACGTATTTCTTTTGGATACATAGCGTGGGTTTGAGCTTTGGGATAGTTAGTGCCTCGGCTTCGCCCGGATGTCTTAATTTTACTCCCTTTGATAGGTTTAATCGAATCTTGTATATTATTTTGAAGGATTTCGAAAGGCGCTGAATCTTCTGAATTGACCAGATGTTCTGTCACTGAACTATATACACGTTTTAGTTCTCCTCTTACTAGCCAGGCTGAACAGTGTTCGCGAGCGCGTTTTCCAAGTTGGCGCATGGTACGGCCGATGTACTCAGCTCCACACGAGCAAGTAAACTGGTCTATGCACGTTATTATCATCATCAGTGTGAATGGCCTGTTTTAATTCCTACCTCTGTAATGAGAATATTAGATGCAATACTGTACTACATGCTGAAAATTCAATATTTGTACCAAAAGTGGCTGTTTGGAATAAAACTATTATTATTATTGTTATTAGCAAACCTGGTAAAGATGGAAGACTGGAGCATGGGACTAGCAACCCCAACCCGTAAAAAATCAACACCATTGCTAACGAAACTTCAAAGCTTAAGAAGCCCGAAGTCACATATGGCAGTTAGAACTCAGGAGGAATGAAAAAAGTCAGAGGTAATCAGCTGGTAGCCTTGAGCCTGAATTTTTCGTGATTTTATTGGCACTTTTGAGGGTTAGGATGCATCTACAACGGCGACGGAAGTAATATCTCTTCAGAGGGTACACGAAATTTGCTGCACCCTAATGAACTATCACATTTGAAAATTAATCCGGCGATCACTAGTGATGTCCGACTCAATAAAGAATGAGGTTAACCTGAAGTTCTAGTGGGAATTCGTGACCAGCGGGATCCACCAAGTTGGGTGGGAGGACAAGTACTCAGTCCTAGTGGTCGAACGGTTAAAAACAGCTTGCCTCGTAACCTGGAGTTCCTCAGTTTGATTATTAGTGGGATCATGGATGCGAAGTTATGAAGAGTCTCGGGCTAGTACGAAACAGTTATGCAGTACTGCAGTAGTTCATGGTTCTCTACGTCAAGTTAGTTAGTGACCAACCTTGAAATCAATCGAGCCCATGCACAGGGACATTTAAAAATCTGCATATAGTTGAGAATCACTCAGCGAATTCCACGGTGCATTTTCAAAGCCGGCTAAAACTTTGACCTTTCTGTTATATAATGTTAAGAGATTTAGCACAGAAAACTATCTCTCTTATCACTAGAACAGGTGACATCTAACACGAAAGTGTAGTAATCAGCAACAAATTCAGTTGTACAACACACAAATGAATACCTACTGGGATCCAGTCGGACAGCACGTTTTCCTATCTAGACCTCAAAACTATCCTTACACCGATAAGTTCAACAGAACTAGTTAAAAAAATCCCCTAACAGCCGTAGGAGGGTCAATTTTATAGATTCATCATGCTAGTCATGTTTTGTATAAGTGCCTGGGAGACACAACATACATATAAAGTCAGAATTCTGACTAGTGAAACCTGTTATACAGAGTGACTATAACACACTGGGAATGGTGCCCATTTGACTCAAGTCTATAGCGTTCGTTGGTCACAGAGTTAAAAAAAATAACTTGTCTGTGGAATAGTGTTATTCCAGTGAAAGCAAAGAGATGAACGGAAGAACTTTTCGCACTTATGGCAGTGTGTAGGCGGTATCTACTTCCCGATTATCCACAATGTGGTGGTCGATTCCTTCTCGGGGTACCTGAAATCAAAAAAGCATGACTTCGCATTACTGAATATTCCACACATCAAATGCTTGTGGCCCGTCACACACACACAATCTGCTTGCAGGTAGATTTTCTTCTACACTGAAGACGTTACCACCGTAGGAAATTTTGGGATGGATCTTATGTAATCCTCCCACCCCAGAGTTGACTTGCTGGTGAAAGGAGAGAAACACCCATGTACACCAGTGTTAAAACCTCTCACTTGGACTGTCATCACAGGGTAAACAATTCACAGTATGCTAGTAGCCTCCATATAATTGACCTTCCTGGCATCTTAGAGCCTGCAGGAACATTTTTTTATTTCTCTGCCTTCCGAATGGAACATAGGACTCCAAGCTTGAGACTACAAGTTTCAGTAGCAGTGGTGTTTATATTTTACGGGGTGGGGTTGCTAGTCTCATTTCCCAACCTCCCTCTTTACCGGGCTTACCACTGGCTAGGCCAGGTTTAGGAGTGTGCCGGTGGGGAGTCGAACCCACCACCGATGTACGCAGAAACTTAAGTTACACCTAATATAGTTCAGTGAAAGAATGTTAGCCACCCACACACGGCCCAAGGTTCGATTCCTGACCGATGCTCTCCTAAGCGTCAACTAGGCAGTAGTAAGCCGGGAAAAGAGGGAAGTTTGAGCGTCAGGCGAGCAAATCCACAAGGCAGGAGAAACACCACTACCGCTACAGAAACTTTGAGACTTCAAGTCAGAAGAGCTATGCACTACTCGGAACACAAAGGGATGGAAAAAATAGATGGCTTGTTGGGCCATTGTGACATGCAAGTCTGACCACTATCACCTCTTGCTGGTAACTATCACAGTGATATTAGTCGTTAAGTGTTGTCATCAAGAAGGAAGACAGAGTGAAGTATTATCATGTGCCATATTTCTACTCAATTTTGATATAAGTACAAAGCTTGGGCACTGTGGTAGGGTATAACTCCATTATGGGTAAAATTTTATTTTGATAAAGTCTCACAGTGTTATACAGTAATATTAACTGATGACCACCTTTCGAGCACAATTTATTGCCGCTCATAATCACATCAAGGCACTACTCACACAGCTTCATTGCTTCATTTATACACATGAGTAAAAATTGATGATTAGATAGTTGAATAAAATCAATGTAAGATAAAGTACATTCAGAAATAATATTAGAGTTATCAATCAAATGCAATCAGATGGGAAATAAGATGTTTTTATAATAAAATAAATAAATAACTAGTTAGAATGTTATAATATGAATTGAAATACATTTTACATTATTTATTATCCTCGTCTGATTTGACTGGTAATGATATCTTCCATATCCCTGGATATTGAAAAACGTCTTATTTCCCATCTGATTGTATTTGATTGATAGCACTAATATTATTTCTGAATATACATTATCCTACACTGATTTTTATTCAAATGTCTAATCAACATTACTCATGTATTTAAATGAAGCAAAAAATTGTGTGAGTAGTGTCTTGATATGATTATGAGTGGCAATAAATTGTCCTCGAATGGTGGTCATCAGTTAGTATTACTATATGACACTGTGTGAGATTTTATCAGAATAAAATCTTATCCATCATGGAGTTTTACTCAATTTTGTATGCACGGACAGGAATACAACACATTCGGGATAAACAGCAAACAAGGTAAGAAGCGTATAATACATTTCCACTGTGGGTAGACAAATTGAAGGCCATCAATAACTGACGTACACTTTTCTTTCACACTGACTATTACTACTTACAAGTTGTAAGTAGACAGCTAGCCTACTTGAAATCCGACTGTGATTGTGTTATTGCTTACGACAGCTTTGACAGCTAATTAGTCATAAACACGTATATATATATATATATATATATCAGTTTGAATGTTTGTTAACCTGTGCACACACATAAACTTTCTGATTAGAGTTGTACATTGTAAGGCAGGTATTGATTGATTTAAAGTTTAATTATCAAATTTTTCAGCAAAACGGATGATTCATTAGTGTCTGAGAAAAAAGATAAATGTGTATTGTTCTTTTGAATAAAGAAAGAACGGACATACTAGCAAAGCAGATAGGATAATGCTAGCTGCTCTTATTTAGTAGACTTTCTTCAACTGCCCACATCCTAAACAAATTCAAATTATAAGTTACAAAATAGTCAGAAGATAAGTAGTTCAGCGAAGAGTCTCTTTTTGGCGGCGAATTCATTTTCATAGCTGTACAATCGCAAATATATATGGTTGTTTTGTATGTGTGTGTACATTAAATTTGTCAAACGAAAATACAATTAGTAAGTTCAGATGAATTGGATGCTGATATAAGAGAGTAGTAACAGAAGTGATGAGTTGTCACAAACGATTGTTAAAGAAGAGTTGCGTAATAACATGAATGGTTTAATGAAAGAGTTGTACTCAGGGTGAACGTGGAGACAAAATATACGGAATTACACAAGCGTTTTAAGTAGAAAAATAAGCATACAAACAAAAGTCAAGTCAAAACAAACAAACGAAGAAAAGTTAAGTTACTATCCTCTTATATCAACACTTAATTCACCTAAACTTAATAATTGTAATTTCGTTTTATTACGTAACTCTTCTTTAACAGTCGTTTGTGACAACTCATCACTTTTGTTACTACTCTCTTATATCAACATCCAACTCACCTGAACTTACTAATTGTATTTTCGTTTGACAAATTTAATGCACACACACACACATACAAAACAACCATGTATATTTGCGATTGTACAGCTATGAAAATGAATTCGCCGCCGAAAAGAGACTCTTCGCTGAACTACTTGTCTTCTGTCTATTAATGTTCGAATGGGAATTTTTCATGAATTACAGAATAGTGTCTGGACATACGTTTTATATCACAGTGACTTCGAGTTATAGATAGAAGAAAGAAGAGGCAATACAATGCCAAAGATGATGTAAGCAGACGATTTACTCAGTCTATTCATATAAAAACTAGACAAGTCAGAGATAGAACCCAAGACAGAACCACAGAGTGAATTTTTTTGCGTATTACGATGGAGATTTCAGAAGGGGCGGGGTGAATAGTAAAGAAAAATTATAAAGTAGATTAAAAATAATTCAATTTAGTAGATTTGAGACCGCAATAGTAATGAGTTCAACTCAGTCAGTAAGTGAAAATCAATATCAAAATTGAGTGGAATGTTATGCAACAGAACAGAGCACAAAATCACACGAACAAACAAAACAATTACGGTTACCAGGGTAGTGAGAGATCACACTGTATACATAGGTTTGGTTGAGGTATTTTGATGATAGTAATGGCTTCCGCTAACCAATTACTGTCATTATCATTGTTATTTCCGTACAAAAATCAATAATATTCATTATATGTTAATTAGACTACACTCTAATTAATGAAAGGACTATGTTGCATTTCTTTTTCTTGCATCAGGCAAGTGGAGAGCAGGAGGACACAAGGTAACCAATGTTTTACCAGTAAGAAATCCAATCGCCTGGATTAAGATAAAAAGGATTTGTGCAGATTATTCAGTAATATCACTTGTTAGATTTTCGTCGCGAATCAACATTAGTTAGAGAGATCATTGAAAACTGATGGGGAGTAGTGGAGAGTGATTTCGTCCTACTTCGGGAATCTTCAGCGGTACCTACTTAGGCCCTTACCAGGGTTCGAAACCTTGACCTTCAGGTTACGAGGTCAAGATCGTCAGCCATCCTAATATGACAAACTCGTAATAAAGCTCTACTCTCCATCACCAATCCCTTCGATGAGCATCCACTCCACCTTCACTGACATGCCGGACTCCAATGGTCGGTCACCACTACCTACTCCAGCTTCACGACATCCATCCAACTAGGAACCATCAATGAGTTGGATATGGAAGATATTCAGCTGAAGCATCTTCAAAAATAGAATGAAACAGCTAACTCACTAGCTAGCCACCTAGCCAGTTATCCAGAACACCTTTGGTTTCCAATCATCTCTCCAATTGATATTGATCAGTCAGGAATGAAAATCGAACTACTCAGATTAAATTAATCCGAATACCCACAAATCTCATAATCCAATTATCATTCATTAATGCTTATAATGTGTACACAACAAATACAATTTATCATTCTGTGAGATGTCGATATTTGTTCAAAGTTCAATGAAGCAGGTGACAATCCATCCACAAGTCACTGGAAAATTAGTGTAAATCAACAGTCTACAGTTGTTGTGACTTTCAACTTTCTCTAAGAAACGTCACTTCATGAAGATAGTTGTCTGTCGATCATTCTAGACATGGGATTTCTCAACGAGGATATAGGTTGTCAGGTGTACACATTTATGCATATCTCTCCACAAGGTGTTCTCATGTACACCTACTTTCGATATAATTTCACGCTGTTCATCTGGGCGCTGTGAATTCGACAGTGATGCATGAGTTTTGTTTAAATTTACTTCAAGAGAGAGAGAGAGAGCTTATTTGCCAATTACCATTCAATATCTCCTATGACTAATTCGCCTCACATGTCTTCTCTCACGTATGTTGTGAAACGTCTTCCCCGAGTCACTTAACTTAATAAATAGTGATAATAATAATAGCAGTTTTATTCTGAACAGTGTTTATATGCTGTGCATAATTTCTAGAGGAGTTTATTCCGTGGTATTTTCTCTTCGTCCACGATCTTCAAATAAAACATTCGATGATTGACAGTGGATCGTGGACAAACAGTCCTGTCTATCTGACCTGAAGCGCAAACCTGATGATGATGATATCTCTTCCTTGTCTCCTTCGAGAAATTCCCCCTTCGACACTTTGTTGAATGCCAATTATAAAATGTTCAGGAGGGGGACACAACTGGGGAACGGTCATCTCATCCATCGAGGTGGATAATGTATTTTTTCTCATATTTAGTAGGAACTTGCATGTGAATGTGCAGGTTGTAAATGTTTAAAACACTCATCAGAATAAACAATAATTCTGTTGGAGGTGATATTTTACTAAAAATTTCAACAAGTCGAATAAGAGGAATTATAGAAAGGTTCTCAGTAGCCCAAGTTAGAAGCATTCCGCGAAATTTTCGAAGTAAGCAGTATCACAGCAAAATATACTTGTGTTCAATATGAAACATTTATTCACTCACTGAGGTTTTGTGGATAATGGTTTGGTGTTTGAAACGATGAGTGAAAGTTCCGAGTCTCAGGGAAATACCACCACTCACTAGTGATTGTAAGCACATCCAGATGAATCTTGGTTTCCAGTGAAAGACACAACCAACTAAAATGAATTCACGTTAATCCTTAGATGTCGTCGAAACGTTCGTACTTATGAGCCGTTATTTCAACGGAGACGGAACATCTAGGCAAATACAAAATTTTCAGGTGTTGGTCTGTAAGGATTCGATTTATTCCATGTTTGATCACGGAATGACGTCAGTCAGCTAACCAGTGATAATCAGTAGGGAGTATTGAAATGGTGTTTGGCATTAGTTCAGGACTAGTAGGGTCCTCTAGTTGGTGATTGCGCTAAAATCGCGAATTCACAGAAGTTAGAATCCATAACCATGGCCATTGGATCCCTTCTGAAGTGGCTGAATGGTCTGCGTAACCTGATAGTTGTGGTTCCTAGCCGTGGTGGGATCACTGTTTAAGATTTCCTTGTGTTTATAATGATCTCTCTGGCTGATGCTGGATCTTGACAAAAAGCTATGATTGATTTAGGACAGAGAGTTCGGAGTTGTATGAGTATTATTACTATTATTGTTTTTCTTTCCCTGAATAAGGAAGTTATCATCGTTAAAAATAAGAAAATCGATTGAGAGAGAGAGAGAAAAAAAAGACACGACTAATGTACTTTGTGTCTCATGTCCTTCGTTGTTGGACATTTATTTATACTTGTCTGTCTCTGTCCATTGATTTAGCCATCTGTCTGTATATAGGCTTATTTGCAAAATGATCTTATATTTTGATAGAGTTAGTTTACTGAAATCAATAAATAATGATAATACTACTACTAATGATGCTAATATTGTATACTTTATTTTATGGATTTCGTGTGTCAGCCAGTCATTCTATTCGTCTGTCCATTTATGTATGTATCTATCTGTCTGTGTATATTTGTTTAATCAAGACGACGTCAAAATTTGTGCGTCCATGCTTACGCTTTTTTTTATTATCGTCTCGGTGTAAGTGTTAAGCTGTATTGGTTTAAATTGTATATGCAGTAGTTGCAGTAAAATTCAGTGTACTAGTGTGTTGTCTCGTTTGGTTGATTGATTGATTGATTTAATGAATGCACACAGTAAAATAAAACCAAAAGTACGCACGCCTTATTTGCATACATCTTAATTTCTATGATCAATTTGCATAGATTGGACAGAATGGTAGTGATTTTACTATCAATAGGATAACCAGTCGGTAGCAAGTTCGAGACGAGCTACACCTGTTTCAACCCTGACACAACAAACTGTGCCGGTTAGCCTGTATGCATTGGAAAAAAAAGATTAATTAACACTTGCCGGATAGTTAGAAATCAGAACTCACCCTGAATACAGTGATACAGGTGGTGATTACTGATGGAATAGAAGTAAATCAACCTACGGCGAGTAGGGAACTGACTACACTACTCACACAGAAAGATTGATTACGAGTGAAGGCCTACGGAACTCTGACTTGACGAGAGAACGATGGAAGTTGGTTGGCGCTAATGCCTCAGGTTGTACGCCATGAGATGATACAAGAATGTCGTCACCAGCTAGCGCATACAGGTGTAGCCAGAACAACCGACTTCTTGAGACAAAGAATGTGCTGGACAGGTATGAGAGAAGATGTGGCAAAATATGTACTTGGATGTCCGTAATGCCAGTTGATGTACCTGTGGTAGCAGTTACATTGGGACAACAGGAAGAGGGACACACCTTCGATTTTCTGAACATGTGTCAAAAAGCCTACGTTCCAAGAAAACAAACGCATTCAGTAGTGCTATTGTCAAGCATCTTATTGATACAGTTCATGAGGTGGACATCATGAAATCTTTCAAGAATCATCAGTGGATAATATATTTCAATTCTCCTCAAGTTTATCTATTTAAGTGTTCAGAAAGACGCCGTTATTAGTCTTTCCTTGACCTGGTAACTGGATGATTATGTAATCCTTCTTTGTAACCTTTTCCTCCCCTTTGATATACTGTAAGTCTGCTTGTCTCTTGTTTCCCTGATTTGAGTTGAACTCAGTACATTGTCACCCAATTTATTAATTACTCATCTCTCGTCATTATTACGTAACCCCTTTGCCATTGTATGCATACATCAATTTTTGTTTAAACTTGAACTCTCCGGGTTAAAACTGTTCATTGAGTTCGGACCCTGCTGTCAACTAACATCATGTAAAATCTGTTAGTATGTTAAAATTCCTCTGTACATAAACTTAATAATAATAATAATTTCTTTAGGCTGCACTCAGCTGACGAAATAAACAATGATGGTACTATCATCTTATTCTGCACAAACCGCTACTGTTGTTTTTGCTTCATTCAACACCGCTTAGTATAACTTGCGTTATTTCAACTTCAATAGAAACTAACTGTTCTCTGCATCCTAAGACTCGCACAGAGATTTACATATTCACCTCCACCTGAAATCTGATTGACGGTAGACGTAGTTCCCGTTTTCATGTTAATTGAGCATCTTCGATATAATACACATCATTGCTGGTGTAATAAAGCCGATGACTACATCTGCCGAATCGACTGCTCAGCAAAATAAAGTTGTTACAAGGCTTACTAACTTGATTTATAATGGCGATATACTCTAGTTTTCATAGAAGATTTAGTAAACTAGTTGAATTAAACACACTCTACAAGAATCGAATTCAGTCAACTCAGAGGCTTCTAAATTCACCTGCTAGTGTGGAGCCAGGTATATCGGCCGTACTCAGCGTTCGCTATCCAAACGCGTCAACGAACATTTACCTTCATGGTTTTATAAAGGAGAAAACCGATGCCCCCGCAGCTCGATCCTTGAACATTTGATCGATTCAGGACACCAAGTCAAACCACAATTAAACTTCAAAGTTATCTACAGAATACAAGGCAATCTTGCTAAAAGTGTACGGATCAAACTTCTCCACATCGCAGAAGCAATGGCAATTCATCTGCTAAATCCTGAACTCAGCATACAAAAGAAATTCGTTCATTCATTAAATCTACAATGGATGTAATCTTTCTTAATTTCAGTCTTACTAATTGTATTCAGTCTTTTGCATTTTATTATTTCACATCTTCATTTGTATTATTCTCTACCCCACCCTTTTTTAATCTCTACCCTCATTAACAATGTTGCTAACTCGACCCACGTCAAATTTTCAAGTCAACTGTATTACGTCATCCGATTAACTTACTTAATTTTCAATTGTATTATTCTCTACCCCCACCCTTATTTAATTTTAACCACCACTCATTAACACTGTTGCCAACCTAACTTACTCTGAATTCTACTCAACTGTATTACTTCATCCAATCCACTTAATCAAGTATATTTTATTTTCTATCTTAACGTTTGTCTCCAAGCCAAATAATACTTATATTACGTAATTATCTAAACTTTATAAATCTACTGTACACGCACACAAATAAAATTGTATATAAATGCGATTGTACAGCTCAGTGAATGAATTCGCCGAAAAGAGTCTCTTCGCTGAACGCCTTCTTTTCTTTTATATGAGTGAATGGGGATTTTCAAGTTACAAAATTATCTAATCACAACTAGTGCTGGTTTGTACGGAATTGGTTGGTTTAAAGTTAAATCACGGACTGACGTCAGTTAGGGAACTACTGAAAACTAGGGAGTAGTGGACAGCTATTGCGTCATAGTTTGGGGACTCCAGTGAGACCACTGGGGTTCATCACCAAGTCGGATGTGAGGACAAATACTACCCGGTGACATAGGCTGAGCTACCTTACGTGAATCGGTAGAAGTTAGAACTCATGTTCGAGTGGTTGAACGGTCAACGCGGTTGTCTTCTAAACTAAAAGTGCCGGATTCGATCCCCGATAATGTAGTCGGTGTGTACCGCTTAAGAGTCCTGAAGTGGAATGAAGAAGCTGTCTAGTACCCCATGGTTTGAAATACCCTTGTTCAGGAATGTAAGCATCGACGAGAAATTAGTAGAAATAAGGCGAATTCTCTGCCAAAAATATATATGTATATATTTAATTAAATGAATGCTAACGAATCTGATTAGCTGAGAAAAATCGAGGTTCTGTACAATGGAATTATTTTCTGTTTTTTAGGGGCAAATACAGAAAATGGAGTTATTGTTGATTTGAAGGAGGTTGGGAGTGATTGTTTTTTTTCAGTGCACCGGCAGACAAGCAATCAGTTATGAAGCTTTTTAAGGAGATTGTTGAACAACTCTTGGAATGAAACAATAACTGCATCTGAAGTTTTTAGTCCAATCTCGTTTGAATCTATGCCAAAATGAAAGCAAAAAAGGAGAAAATGTGATTCGAAAGGTTATAAGAATTACAAAATGTTCCATTTTTGCACAAATAACAAATGATACTCAGTTGTACACAAGAGATGATAATCGTGACTGAGTAAGCTGCTCATTTTGGCGCTTTGAGAACCGATATTGGCATAGCATTCCAGTTTCAGTCGGGAGGGGGGGCGGTGCGGCAAATGAGAGGAATCGCCTTCCGATGTTTAGATAACTTCAATCTGACTAGTAAACGCTATTAGTCGATGTAAGGATCATATTGTACTGATCGATCGATCGATTTGGTAGTATTTAGTAGGCTCCTTCAACCAAACAGAACTTTACTCATATATATTTTACTACCTAACTAAACCACACTATCCTTTCATCATCCTAAATAAGCCTAAAAATTTCCAACGTATTCAACAATTAATTATGTTGTGATAAATTGTTGGTATAGGTACCACCGGAGTGCATCGGTAGAATGCTCGCCAACCACGTATCAAGTCCGGGGTTCAATCCTCGGCCGATGCACTCCTAACCTTCAATTTAGCCGGTAGTAGATCCGGTAAACAAAGAAGGTTGGGCGAGAGGCTAGCAACCCCACCCCGTAAAAATAAATTCACTGGTACAGAAACTTCAGAGCTGTAGCCTGAAGCCCCGTGTTCCACTCAGAACGTTGATGCAAGCCAACTTGGTGGTGCCAGTGTTTTTTTGGTATTGTAACAAGGAACTGAAGTCCAGTGGAATATGCAGATATATGCAGAATACCTTGGGCCGAAATTTCATTACCGGGAGCCGTGAAACACAAAAGATCACTAGACACCATAATCTAATATTTGTCTACAGAAGTGAAAAAACACTAACTTCAACTATTTCTATTTCCTACGATTAAATTCAGTCAGTATTCGACGGAAGGACCCAATCAGTAGGAAGCCATGCCTAGACCTAGGTTTCGTGTTTGTTGGCACTCAAAAACAGTCAGTAGGGCGTATATATACAATCTTGAAGAGGAACTCATGTCCATTTTGAGATTCGAATCTGGGTCCTCCTATGCTGCAGTCAAAAATATTAACTAATGCTATGCGCCTATTCTTTCGTTTGGTATAGACTGAATTCTATCAGTCAAGTTTGCAAACTGCTGTATATGGCATGATCAACAGACTTTATTTGTCTGTTAGGGGGACGGACACAAGAATAGGATACAGGTCCCGGGGTTCGACCCCCGGTGGGATCGTTAGTGCGCATTTTTGAAGAGTCCCCGGTTGGGATGAAATGGCTTTCTAGTGCTCCCTGGTCTTCAATAACCAACCTGTAACTGGTGTCGTTTTGTGACAAAATTAATATATTGAAATAAAGCTTGATAATCCAAATTGCTTTCAGATGATTGGAGGCGAGTGGTAGGAAGCCCTGACTAGAACCTGGGTTTCGCGCCTATTGGCACTCGTCATCCGGGCTTATCCGTAATCTTCAACAAGCGCGAAATCTGAGTCTAGACAGGCTTCCTTGAGATTACCGGCTAGTGTTCAATGAAAGTAAATGCCCCATTTGACTGGGGCGAATGACGAAGAGTATTACTCGCATAGCCTTTCAAAGGAAACTAAAAAAAACCAGTCATGGGGATTAACAGAAAACAATCGAAAGACAATTGCCAAGAAACAACAAAAACAACAAAAGTGAGACATAAACAACACAAAGTAGGGAGGGTAGAGTAGGAAAGTAACAGAGAAGGGAAAGGTAGTAGTTGTAGTAGTAAAAGTAGAGGCTTAAGTGAATTTGGCGTACAGCCAAATGATCTTTGAATTTATTATGCGTATGTGTGTAAGAAACAATAATCATACTTCTATAAAACAAAACCATTAGAGATAACCTTGAAACTAGATAGATTTCAATGCGTTGAAATTAGAACACTAACGGAATTCATCATTCCTACATTGTGTATAAACAATCTGTCAGGACTGTCAATTATAAACACGGACAATGGAGAAATAAAATTACCATTATCAGGTTGGACATTTTTCCTTGTCTTAGAAGAAACAGAGCTTTTTGAATTCATCTTCGTGATAGACACACACACGCTATTCACATCCATTAAGAGTCATTAGTGTTATGGTAGTCGGTAGCATAGCGGTTAGGACGCTCGCCAACCATGCACATGGTCCAGGGGGGGTTCGATCCCCGGCCGACGCACTCCTTTACCTCGCTAAGCCAGTAGTAATACTGGTGAAGAGGAAAGGTTGGGCATGAGGTTAGCAACCCCATCCTGTAAAATAATAAACACTGCTACAGAAACTTCAAGCCACTAGATTGAAGCCCTATGCTCCACTGCGGAACGTGAAGGAAAAAAGAAGAAAAGTGTAATGGCAACTGAAAAAGTACTGGGTTAGGTATGCATACAAGAAATCTTGTTAATACTCCTAAAATTTCGATACTACATGACTAAGTGTATTTTGATGATTAGGATTCCGCTTTTTTGTATTTTGCTGCATAATACTGAACGAATGAAATGAATAGTTGAATACCACTCAGATCTAACAGGTAGATCTGAGTGGTTTCAACATGGTACTTTGCACAGATCTGCACCAGTTCCAGTTGCCACTCTCTATGTAGCCCACAAAACAACAGAAGACAGGTTCAAAGGAAAGACTGAGAGAGAGAGAAACAGAAGTGTGGAAGAAGAACAATAGCGCTTTGTAGAGAATATGAGAAATCACAAAGAGTGAATGCATCTGCGCTATCATCAATAACAGCGACGATGTTGAGCCAGCCATATCCCCCCAATTGTCTTCAGCCTTCATCGGTTCTTACCGTCAATCCCGAGGATCCCAATCAGTCAACTTGGCTTAAACTGAGTGCTATGCATTTCATTGACACTGATGAAGCCATGTTTTGGTTTGACCACCAATATATAACTCTTTCAGCAACTAACATTGATCGTCGAGTAAGGCGATCACTAGGTATGCGAAACACACATGTCCTGACCATCTCAATCAATGTAGCTTCACAACCTCATCGATTAATTTTCCCTTCTCACCGAACACTCTACGTTTAACTTCAATACTATTCAACACATACCACCCAACACTAGAGGTAGAGTGCAGGCATCTAAGATCAAAGACAGTTAGTCTCTTCGTATATCCCACTTCCGATGGCCATGTCTCACTCAAAGCCAGTCCATAAAGGAGGATGGAGAAAACTGCTGAGCAGTATACACGTCCTTTGGTCGACAGCCAGCAGGATATCACGTCTACTAAGCCAGAGATGGCATAAGTTGTTGGCAAATGCTAAACGGGCAAACGGCAGTTCTAAGTGATTTAAACTCTAGACGACCATTTCGCTCATTTGGGGTCAAGATCATCATCATCATCACCATCAGCAACAGCTGCAGTGTGTCTGCCCGGTTTGAGTCGGTTCAAATAACCGAAATAGCCAGTGAGAGTTCGATTCAGATGTACGTAACTACTCATCTCAATCAACCAGTAGTATATAAATGTGTGCAAATTTTCTTGATCACCATTTATGGTATCAAGCAGGTCGATCACTATTGTGTGTGGTTTGAATAATTTCAACTTCTAAAGGTGAAAATTACCTTCTCGAAATGTGTAAACTGCACAGTTCACGAATGAATCGGTAAAATGCGAATTTGATTTAATTCTATTTTTATATGAAAAAAGTATAACAATTTGTTCTTGATAATCTATTTGCGCAATATGCATTTCGAACAACAGTCTGATTACACACACACACACATTTACTTGTCAAGTCAGTATATATGAAAAATGAAAGGCCAACTGACATACACAAAGTGACAAAAAGGATTTAAGTGACAGCTGTTAGTACTCTCGCCGACCTTGCACATGGTCCGGGGTTCGACCCCCTGCCGACACACACCCGATATCAATGGTCGGCCTGCGAAATTGGGCTACCGATATAACATGCTGAAAATTCCATACTTGTACCAAAAATACGGTGTGGTTTCAAGCTATAATCCAAAAAATAGAAATAAATAAAATAATGTACTCGTGTCCGTTTCGGCAGACTTTATAGACTATATTGAACGATGTGTCAGATACTGCGTGGTGAGTATCTACAATATGTTGCAATATGAATGAATTAATACCTCTACGTTCTCCTTTGCTCAACCAAACTGGGAGGTGCTCTGAAACGCGGTTGCAGGATATGTTTCTCGATGAACGTCCTATGTACCTAAGTCCACAAGAGCAGGTGAACAAATGAGTACACATGGAATTAGACAATCGTGGTAACATTTGTAGTGAAGATAGTATAGATAAGGAACACAAACAACTGAAAGAAACCTTCATAGAGAACGGGTATATACCACGCTTTGTACAGGCCAATAGCAAAGTACGTGCGAGAAATATAGAGATTGATATGGTAGCTAAAAAAGTGTTGCACCTAAAGTTAGAATTTAGGGGTGACACTGAGAGTGAAATACTTAAAAATCGTCGGACCAGGAAAACGTTTTTTGCTGCCACTTTACGAGTAACCTACTCTAGCCGTACACTGGTGCACATTAATGTCAAGGAAATGTTACCCCGATTGTCTAATTCCATGTGTACTCATATGTTCACCTACTCTTGTGGAGCTAGGCAAATAGGACGTTCGTCGAGAAAAATATCCCAGTTTGGCTGAACAAAGGAGAATGTAGAGATATTAATTCATCCATAATGTAACATATTGTAGATACTAACCACGCACCATCTGACACATCGTTCAATATAGTCCAACAAAGTCTGCCGAAAGGGACACGAGTGCATTTGTGTAGCAGTACATAGCATAAAGTCAGAACTTTGTGTCCAAAAGCAATTTGTACGATCTCTTTCGTTACCATGGTCTTGACTTTACTAATTAATAAGAATAATTAACAACACCAGGTTTGGTTATCAAATTAGATAAAGATTACTAAGGTAGGTTAAGAGTAATAACAAACTGTTTTTGTACACACAGTGAGGGCTTACATTTATGAATAGCTATCGCCTCAGCCTATTTCAGTAAGCGGCCTTGACCGCTTTTATAAATAACCCCAAAAGCTGTTTTGACAGCAATCTTATGGTTAAGCTATTGACGAAGTTGGTAGTCTGCCAACTGCATTTATTGATTTTTCACGATTCATCTAGTTTTCTAACCACTTTGGGATATGCAAGTGTGATTACTCCTCCCTATGTATGCGTGTCCACACACACACATAAATAAATTGGCAAACAGTGTGAGATGTGACATAATCACTTATGCACTTTCGAGGTTTGTAGTGAAGCATATTTCTGGCTTTTTCAGTGATTACAAGCCGGACTGCATAACCGGTCCTACGGATGACCGAGTTTATTCTCTGTCTCACAAGGCTGCCTACTATCGCCAATGATTTTCCTGATTGCAGTAGGTTGGATAATGCGACAAACAGCGGGCAATGAGGAAACAGGCATAAAATGGACTCACACAAAAAACTTGGAGGATCTGGACTTTGCCGATGATATATGTCTGATTTCCCACAAACTGGAAGATATGCAAGCGAAAAGCAACAAGTTGGCAGAAGAAGTATCAAAGATAGGACTTCAGGTGAACACAAATAAAACAGAGGTGATGAAGATTCCTGGGCAACACCACCAACAGCAACAGCAACAACAATAGAGAACAATCAGCATAAATGGAAGGAACCTGAAAGAAACAACCTCCTTTACCTACCTGGGAAGCATCGTTTCAACTACAGGCCGGCGGAACTGACGAGGATATCAAAGCGAGAATCGGAAAAGCAAGACAAGCTTTCAGTACTCTTAAATCTGTACGGAGATCAACAGCACTCTGTATCAAAAATAAGATCCGGATTTTCAACTCCAATGTGAAGTCAGTGGTACTATACGGATCAGAGACTTGGTGCGTCATAAAGAGCATCTCAAACAAACTACGGACCTTCATTAACAGTTGTCTTCGCTCAGTACTCAAGATCAGATGGCCAGAAAAGATCAGCAATATGGACCTCTGTGACATCACTAGACAAGCCATTGCTCGAGTGGAACCCGAAAGGGAAGCGGCGAGTTGGTCGTCAGTGCAAGGGTGACTTGGAGGAGGTCATGTGACGAGGAGATGAAAACGTGTGGGCAGACTTGGAGCCAGGTGAAGACTCTAGCAGAGAACCGAACGCAATGGAGACGCTCGGCTGAAGCCCTATGTTCCTCTAGGAATTAAAGGAAACAATAATAATAATTCTCTGTCTAAAAATCCTACTATGTATTTTCCCATTGTATGGTAATAGCATGAAGACATATTTCCTAGGGGTCAGAAAAGATTGTAGGTTTAAAGACTAATTGACTTCTACACTGTTTTAAATTTTTTAAAGGGTATCCGTTTTCAATAAGATTATTCATCATCACTTTATTTTCATCCTCTATAATATCAGCTGTATTTGAATAAGCACTTCACTAAGCCCTCTCTCATCCTGTAGTGAACAGAAGCTGTGAAAACTTAAACATTGCCTGTCCAAGTGGGCTTCCTATAAACTGATCGCTTTATTGAACCATCATATCTACGACATAGAACCTGGTTCAGTCTTTCTTCTTTGTATGCAAGACTTATATGATTTTGGACGGAATTGGGTCTGTCCAGTAGACGATTCGCACCTACATATCTTCTATAGAAAGGCACTTTTACAGTTAAATTAAAGGACAGGTCATTCTGGCTTCAACATCCACCTTATTCATAAATCGTAGAATATTGATTACTCACAAACTTATGCAGTCGTCTAACGACTCAGTAAGAGTAATCATCCAATTTGTGAATGGTGATGGTCAGAGATGTCAACACTACAGCCTTTCTTATTTCATTGTGCGTGTACAACGGAAGGTAACCCTGGTCGACTTCCACGTTTCGGTGATTACTATGGAAATGTCACGTTTATTTTTCCAGTATACAGATGATAATGAACAGTACTAGCAGAGACTGATAACTGACGAATTCACAGCACTGACACAAAAGGCTTGTTTCACATTTCCCCAATTCAATCATTTTTCGGCACTGTCGTGATATCCAACTATTTATCAAGAGACGCATCTCCTCTGCAGTACTTCACTCCGTCCCATCTGGTGACTGTAAGACATGGATATAATAACACAGGCAGTTTCTCAGCATTGGTGTCTCTGTCATTAGGTATAGCGACATGATACGTACTACTCATGAAGCTAGATGTAGGCAGAGTTTCAATTAGGTAAGGCGAGAAGGTGAATTCATGAGGACATAAAACTGTATCATTTCAGATAGCTATGAGGTGTTACTTATTTTGTGACACCACGTTTCTAGACGAGCAAATCTTGACAGAAAAGGGTTAAGTGTGGTCAAAGTGAGAAATGGTAACTAATCGCTTTATATTTTTTGGGATGTTTTATTTATTTATTTTATTTTGATTATAGCTTGAAACCACACCGTATTTTTCGTACAAGTATGGAATTTTCAGCATGTAATATCGGTAGCCCAAATTTTGCAGGCCGACCACTGATATCAGATGTGCGTCAGTAGGGGTTCGAACCCCGGCCGACCATGTGCATGGTCGGTGAGAGTCTTAACCGCTGTGCCCCGCTATCAAAGTACTCTCTGACTGACTAGTTTCAACATAGAACTTTGCACAGAAGTGCAAAGTGCCATCTAAGGTGACCCACTCCATTTAGCACACAGAGGTAGACAAAAGAGAGAAAAAGCGATTTAGAAGTACTACAATAAGCTGAGATGTGAGGAAGAAAGAACAGTGACATAGAAAAATCATTAGGGTTTAACCGATGTAGGAGATCGCAATAAGTGAACGCATCTGCGCCACTGATAACGATTTTAAGCCATATCTCCAATCGTCTCCAGCCGTCATTGGTTCTTACCGTCAATCCCGAAGACCCCAATCAGCCAAACAGCCTACACCTCCCGAAGTGCCTAGCTCAAACTAACTATAAAAGATTTCATGTTTTGGTTTGACCACCAATGGGTCTTTTCCGACCTAATTGTAAGTCAGTTAACATTTCCTGTCGAGGAAGGCGACGTCTAGGCATACGTTACATATGTCATAGCCGTCTCAATCGATGTAGCTTCACAACCTCATCGATTGACTTGCCCTCCTTACCGAACACTCGACGCCTTACCACCCAAGTAAGTACTCTCGATAGATCGCTACTTGGAATCTGGTTCAATGTAATGTAACTTGTGATGTGAGGTCGCTGATTGGTGCAACAAAGGTGTATTAGATGACAGATTCTGAAAGCGTAACTACCACAAAACATTGTGGGATCATCATGGTACATAATAGCACGAATAGTTGTTATAGTGACTATCATATATCGCTTGGCTGAACAGGGAAGAACGCAAACATATGAAGTTCACCGCAAAACAGCCAAATTAATCGACCTGTATCATAATTACACAAAACTAACCGTGACACTGCTCGCCCATGAGAGAATTTGACTCGGCCAGCTCAAATGGACATAAACCTTCGTCAAGTGCTCTGGTTAATCGTGGATCAAGAGGCAAACGACCCAATATCTCTAGATCTAGTGGTGATGATGATGATGATAACGATTTGTTATCACCATTTTCAGTGCACAGGGAATTTGCACCACCTGTGGTAGGCGGAAACACTGGACCTGAGTGTTTACATGACGGGCATACAAACTCGGTCATATTCTCCACGATACCCAAAATTCGGACTGATAGTTTTCGGCAGAAATCGATTTCCTGGCGAAAAATAAGGATGAAAAAACAAAAAATACACGTGACCACTACTAAAAATCATGTGGTTATTTTAAAAAGAAGAAAAACTGACTAGTACTGGAACTTTCGCCGTACATACACATGATCCGGGAGGGGCGATTCCCGGCCGACGCACTCTTAAGTCACACCTAGTTTACTAGCCAGCAGAAGTGAGACGAAGACTTGGGATAGGAATGTTTATTTGGAATTTGGTATGTACACCTTATCTTCAACGCACCATTTGCACAGACCTTCCGTGTTGTGCTACTTCCGGCCTTTATATTGTGTTTCTTTGTGTTCCTTTCATGTCTCTCATGTATTTCCACAACACTGTGGCATTTGCTTCCTTTGACAATAAATCTATCTCCCTGCTATTTGTTGTGTTATGCCAATTAACATCTCCTTATACACATATATATATACTACTGATAAGTCTTATCAGTAGCACACGCCACATAAGGAGGCTAGGAACCTCAGAGTCTGGTGTCCCATTTGGGATGCAAAAGAATGAAAAAATTAAGCCAAATAGCTTCATTTGAAACTAGGTACAGTGTGTATGAGTTTGTGTGTGTACGGAAGTATGGACCTTAGACAGAAAGACTTGAAGGCATCTATAATCTCTGGGATTTCTGTTGAACTGATAGGTTTAATTAACAAACATGGAGGCAAAAGAAACGATTGGCAGCTTAACGAAGAATTATTTAAAAGCGAACAGATCAAAAGTCATTTATTCGTTTGCTGCTTTCACTTGCGATAGATGAGAATTTCTAGAATTTCAAGCATGCAAAACTTATTATCTATTGATATTCAGAGAAACATGAGTATTTCAAGTTTCAAAGAACAGTTGAACTGGAAGTTCAGTTATTCTTCAGTAATGACCAGTCAAATTTAAATTTATCTCAAGTAGTATGGTCATTCTTTTCTTCTCTTTTAGCTTATTCCTTTGCGTCTCGAGTAGAGGTTTCAGTAGCGGTAGTGTTATTTCTTCAACGAGGTGAGGTTTGCTTCGACCGGGGGTTCAACCCTGAGCAACGTGTGTAGTTGGCAAGTGTTCTACCCCTGAATCATCGAAAGCCACAATAATTCTACGAACCGTAATTTGCTGAGTAATTTTTTTTAGTGAATCATAATTTGCCAATCAGAGTACAATATTCGTTCAGCGATAGAGTGCTTGCCAGCCACGAATATCGTCCGGGCTTCAATTTTCGGTCGACACACTCCTTTACCTCTCTCTAAGTCGGTAGTAGGGCCGGTAAAGAGGGAAGGTTGGGCATGTGGCTAGCAACCCCCCACCCCGTAAAAATAAAACCGAAACTTCAAAGCTCAAAAAGCTTGAAGCCCAATGTTTCACTTGAAACGCAAAAGGAGTTAGAAAAAGTCCGTCAATCACGTGGAAGGTTATGGTTCGACTCCCGGCCGACGCACTCTCAAAAAAAGAGAATGAAATACGCGTAGAGATAGTACACAAAAATAAAACAACATATTAATATCCAATGTCACACACTGTAAGCATAAAATTAATCAACCATGACTATAAAGAATTATTCGGAGAGCCCAACATCCAACTGCTTGTGACCATCAGAGAGTGAGTTACAAAGCAAAAGTTGATAGGAGGCGGAAAATATGATGTGTGGACGGAAAATTTATGTTGTTTCGTTTATACGTGCCTTTCTGCATAAGGAAACACAACTTTTCCATTCAGTCACACACTATAGTAGAGAAGGTAGTGGTCATTTTTAAATTACTAAAACAATACTGGGTTTTAATTTAGCGTAAAAATCACCCTTTCTTTGGATGTCAGCAAAAAAATCTGTTTGTACTACAAGGCCGTATATGAAAGATACTAATAATTGGATCAAAAATTCACACAACAGTACAGAGAGAGAGAAAGATATCAGGGGGTGACAGTAAACTAGTCATTGTACCGACAGAAATATCATCAAAATCGGGAAATTTATGGGCAAGGTCGGAGTCATCCAACGTCATTTAATTATAGGAACTATGCAGGAGAAGTATTATTATTATTAATCGTTTAGGTTATAAGTGGAAAATAGAGTTTCAACACCACGTCTCCACTTTGTTGTATTCTGCGACGTTCTCTCTAGCTGGACCCACGGTTGTCCATAGTCTCCGATCTCCTCCATGTCACCCTCGGACCCACGCCCAACTCGTCGTTTCCAATTCGGGTTCCATTAGAGCGATGGTCTGATGCGCGATGTCATTCGACGGTCTCCTCAGCGTGTGTCCGATCCATCTCAATTTTCTTCAGCATATTTATTGAGCAATAGGCTCGTGGTTAGTTTTTCCCCATCGTTTCTTGTTGATAATTCCTTCTGACCAGCCGACCATTTGATCTTCATTCGACAGCGAAGGCTGCTGTTGAACCCACCTGTTGGAAATGCTCTTCTTGACGGGTGCGCCAACTTTCTGACCATTATACAGGCGGTGACTGACTGAACATTGATGTTGAAAATTCGAATTTTGTTCTTTATGCCACAGAGTGCAGAAGATTTCCAAATTCATTTCAGACTGATGATAGTATGCCTTGCCTTTTCAATTCTGGCTGACTTTAACATCCTCATCCGTTTCGCCTGTGGTTGAAACGATGCTTCCTAGATAAGTGAAGCAAGTACCCTCTGCAGGAGAAGTAAGCATCACCACATAATCAGACGACTTCAATGAAAACAGTATCCTTCTGCAATAAAGGTTTTTTCCAACTGCGGTCTTTTTCTGTAAGAAATAAGGTTTCTACAAATTTTATTATCATTGATTTAATTCCTTTGCATTCCGTGTAGAACATGGGACATCGAAGCTTGAGCTTCGAAGTTTCAGTAGCATTGGTGTTCATCTTTTATGGGGGAGGGGGAGAGGAGTTGCTAGTCTCATACCCAACCTCCCCTCTTCACCCGGCTTACTACTGGCTAATCGAGGTTTGGGAGTATATCGGTCAGGGTCGATCGAGCCTCACATCACGTTCGTGGTTGCCGAGTTTTCCGCCACTGAATCACAAAGTGTCCGATTCGTTTTTGGGTTCTTCTTTCCTAAGAGTTGAAATAACACAAAACACACTACTTATTTAATGCATTATTTGGCAGAAAAGAAGTTGGAATGACACAGAGTCCTATTTTCAAATCCTGTTATCAGTTTGACTAATAATTGCCTGATACACGAATTCCCTCGTTAATGAATTTGAACAAAGCAATAATAACAGCAACAACAACATATGGAGCAGGATAAAATGGATCCCTGTGTTTCGTTTCGTCAGTATCTTATCAACTGCATACAGTCTGGATGATGGAAGTTAGCAAAATATAAAAATACTGCTGTAGTAGTGTGACAGAAGTTTCTCCAGTCGGGGGAGAAATGGTAGCAATAAGATATTGAGAAACATAAATTATAACGTAAGTCACATTGCTCACTACAAAATTCCTCATAAACAAATGAAGTATGAAAGTGTTTAATCGTGAGTAAAGCTCATTTAATTAGATAAAAGACATATGAAGCATAACATTTTAATAAATGATGATTGAACTAAGTTGGTCTGGAAAGAAATTTAACATTTACAACTTTATAAGAGTAAAATAAGACTAGAAGACGAGTTGGAAAGGTTGACGAAGACTTGTCACAGCTTCTTTTTGAATACACAGGTCAGATTTTAACCGCTGTGATATCGATGGTCTCTGCGAAATACAAGAGGCTTAAGTTTGCCTGCTTACTTATTATGTTGAAGGAATTCTAGATGCCTACATATGTCTCATGATGTTGCTGCTCAAATATTTACTTCCTCTTAATCGTAGACTTTTCCGTACGTTTTTTATTATTCAATAAACTTCGATCACACTACACGTATAAATACAGCAATACTTTTATATTTTCTACCAAAGAAGGACGGCTTAGGCCTCTATAAAAACTGGCGTGGAATAATGCTATTGTACACGCCAATCAAAATACTAAGTCGCGTCATTCTGGGAGGAATAAAAGATGCACTGGATGCAGAACACCGCCCCACGGAACAAGCTGGATTCAAGAAAAGCAAACCACATACGGATCAAGTCGCAACTCTACGCATCGTCGTCGAGTAGAGCATAGAATAGCAGCTGACTGTGAAGTGGCTTGGGAACTGCTTCAACACCACACAGTGCTCCATATCTTCATCAACCTCATTCAACAGTCGGCTATATGACAATCCCACATGTAAGGAGATCAGTGACGGAAAACTCACCTGAAGACAGAAGTAAGACAAGGCTGACTACTATCACCAATGATGATATTCCTGATGGGGATGGACTGGATTATGAGTAAAAATTTGGGGAGTACAGTGGGTCGATAAGAAGACTATAGAAGATCTGGACTTCCCGGAGGATTTCTATTTCATGTCACACAAATTCAAAGACTTACAGGTGAAAACCGACAAGTTGGCAGAGGAAGCAGAAAAGACAGAACTTCAAGTGAACATGGAGAAGATGCAAATAACTAAGCAACAGGGACAATCACTATCAAGGGAATATAAGCCTTCAAGTTTTGATCTTTGGAGTTACAGTAGAAACAGTGTTCCTCTTTTTAAAAGGAGTGGAGTTACTAGCCTCATGCCCAACCTTCCCTCTTTAATGGGCTTACTGACTGACAAGCAAGCTTTTGGGGGTTGTCGACCAGGGGTCGAATCCCGGACCACATGTGCGGTTGACGAGTATTCCACCTCTGAACTACCAACGCAATTCCCGTCTTGTAGCAGTTAACAACTTTGAGTTGAATCATTTATATGCCTTTCTTTCTCTAATAAATATTTTATTTGAAGAGTAGATATGAGGGAGGGGTATGCAGTAATGCATTGTTCCAGACTGATAATATCTGTTTGACGTTCGCTGTGCTTCGAAGTTTCTCTAGTGATTGGGTTAATTTTCCGGTATCTTTCTCCGGGCTTAAGGCTGGCTAGTAAACTAGTGAACTAGACTGCAATTAATAATGGAGATCTGCTACAGTCAGCATAAAAACAACAAGATTATGATTTTTAAGACTAAAGTGAAATCGGTGTTTCTGTATAGTTCAGAGACTAGGCGCGAGTGTGTCACCAACAGGCTACCCCCAGCTCTCACATCAACAGCTGTCTTCACCGGCTCGATATTGGAGGTAGGATGACCAAAAAGGATGAGAAACAGAGAACTCTGGGAACGAACCAACCAAGAGCCCAATGTTCAACAGATATTCCCAAGAAAATGGAGATGGAATAAACACGCACACACACACACACTGAGGAGACCGATGAGAAACAGCTGCCTGGTTTTCCGATGGTTCTCTAACCAATGTCAGCTCAAGATTGAAATCATGTAATCAATCAAATCCCTGCGAACCAACACTTAAATTTCAGAGGACTTGTGTCATTCTACTTTTCCCTTTAGTAAAAAATGTCAGTCTACCTCAGATGATAATAAATTAATCAAGTAACAAAACAATTGAAGTAACTTAAACAAAAAATGTATAAATATTATTATTATTATTATCACTGATAAGTAGAAACCGAGAAAGAAGGATAGAAAATGTTGAGCTTATACAGGATCTGTAAGTAGGCCAGGATGAAGTAGTGTGCAATGCCCGACGACGACGACGACGACAGTGAACAGGTAAAATAAATGTTTTCCTTATAACACTAACTCTTCTCCTCCTACTCTCAAAACAAATTGGACTTACCTACCTACCTACACACACACACACACACAGGATATCTATCTTATCTCTTCTATCCCAGTGTTGTGTGCATGTGTTTAAGAAACAGAGGCAGTTAGCATAAAATAAATAAACATAATGGCACAACAACAACAGCGAAATGTCAGACGAAGTTACTGGACCATTTCAGGGCGGAAACATATTTTGGTGTCCTTGTGTGTGTGTGTGTGCAATAATGAGACAAAGGAGGAACCATTGGAAATGTGAAAGGCACAGGCAGACAGTTAAAGGGTGGATGGGGTGGAGGTGGGTTTAAAACTGTAAATCACACATCAAGTGACAAACAAGGGTAAAGCATGAGACAATCAGCCCTTGGAAATATACTAGACTGACGCATCACATCACTATTCATACCTTTCTCCCTCCCTCCCACCTCCTTCTTTATCACCCAAATGCACCATTCACACAAGTACAACAGATAAAATCCAATACCACCGCTAATCACTGTTATTACTATTATTATTGTTACTACTACTACTACTACTACTGGATTGAACATTTGATATTGTTCAACTGAAGCAAAAACGATATCACTTAATAAACACACAGGTATCCATCACACATTTATATAACATAAAAACTTAAATCAGAAGACAAAAAGTTTTACGATGTATTGCACTTTTAATGCAAAAAACATAGAAGAGTTAACTTTCGTCTGAATAAAGCAAAAAAAATAACAGCGGTTTTGTGCAGAATAAGATGATGGCACCATCATTGTTGATTTCATTGGCTTCTCATCAGCTGCATACTACAGCTTACGGAAATGAATTCAGTTTATGTATTAGAATAGAGAGGTACTATGGCAATGTTTGACTGTGAAGGGAGTGCCAAGAAAGTACATTGCACTAATCAAGGCACTCTACTCAAACTCACGTAGCTGTGTAAGGGCTTATGGGGAATTGTCATCTGAATTGATAACAACCAGTGGTGTCCGTCAAGGATGCCCACTTTCCCCTTTTCTGTTTAACTTCATCATAGATATGCTAATGGAAGTATCCTCAACTGAACTTAACGACTTAGGAATCGACTTGTTAGCAGGGAATAGTCTTATGGACTTAGAATATACAGATGACATAGTCCTGTTAGGGGAGGATGCTGACAAAATGCAGAGTCTTCTGAACACATTGAGCAGCAATCTTTGTGTTTGGCATGCGATTCGCCCCTGTAAGATGTAAGATGCTGCTACAGGACTGGACTACGTCAACTCCTAGCTTAGTGATAGGGAGTGAAGTGATAGAACATGTTGACCACTTCACCTATTTGGGAAGTTGTATTAGCACCAATGGATTGATTGGCGACGAAATCCCAAAACGCTCGAGCTGCTTGCGCTAACTTACACCATCTCTGGCGTAGGCGTGACATCCGGCTATCAACCAAGGGACGTGTGTACTGCTCAGAAGTTCGCTCCGTCCTTCTCTATGGTGGTGAGACGTGGCCATTGAGAGCGGAAGACATGAAAAGATTGTCTGTTTTTGACCACAGATGTTTACGATCTCTTTCTCACGTTAGGTGGCATAATAAGGTAAGTAATGTTGACGTGGGGCGTAGAGTGTTGGGCAAAGAGGGAAAATCAATCGACGAGGCTATAAAGTTACATAGATTGAGATGGCTAGGTCACGTGCTGCACACGTCTAACCATCGCCTCCCCCGACGGGCATTACTAGCTGATATAGGTGCAGGTTGGAAAAGAGTAAGTGGTGGCCAAACAAAAACATGGCACCAATCCATGAAACCCCTGACAGTTAAACTGAGTCAGGTAGGGAGATGCAGACTTACAGGTTGGGGCCCTCGGGACTCTAAGAAGCAATGGCTGGAGACAATAGGTGACATGGCTCAAAATCGTTGTCAATGGCGCAGTTGTATTCAGTCTCTGTAATCTTTCATATTCCTTTCTACCACTACACATTCTGTTTCACTCTCATACTTGTCAAAACTCTATTGATTCTCTTCACTGATCTTCTTGTCTACCTTTGTGTGCTCTTTGGAACGTGGCAACTCGAACTGCTGCACTTCGGTGCCAAGTTCTATGTTGAATCCAGCCAGCATTAGAAGAATTGTAATCTACTTGCAAATGTTACTTAGTGTCAGTTGACAATAGGCTACAAACTTAATAAACAGTGCTCGGAAAACTACAGTTATATAGTTTATACCTAGAAAACTCAAGTTTAAACAAAAACAGTATGATGTTTGGATACAATGACAAAAGAGTTACTTAACAGAGGCAAGAGGTGAATAAGATATAATGAGTAACGAATAAATTAAGTAATATAATGTGGTAAGTTCAACTCAAATCGAATAAGCAAAAGATAAGCATTTAATTGGTGGATGGTGACTAGCAGTGGAATCCAGGATGCGCATTTCGTCCTATTTGGGACTCGTCATGTGGATGTACCTGCATTTCCCAGTGAGTGATGTTCCCACCAGAAACATTGAAAACCAGTAGGAAGTACTGGAGAGCTGTCTCCACTGTCCTAGTTTTGGACTCATCAGCAGTACGCACCCACTGGAAGTGTTCGAACCCAGGACCTTTCTGTTACAAGGCAAGCGAGTTCGTGGACCAATAAGCCACTGGGAACCGATTATTATTACGACTGCACCCTCAAACCCTTGACCTAATTAGAAGAGCTGACTGACGTAACACTGGTGTTGAAAATCCAAAATTTGTTCAGAGTAGAAGACCTCCAAACTGATTTCAAAATGATGAAGCTCTGTCTTGTCTTTCCAATCGTATCTGGTTTTGACATCATTATCCATGCCGTGTGGCTGTGGTTGAAACGATGCTTCTTAGCTAGACAAGTGAAGGAAGTGACCTCTTTCAGATTTACTCCGGTGGAAGTGACTGGCTGCTGGTTATCTTCATCGCCTCCGTCTTTTCGATGTTCACTTATTGGAGTCCAGTCTTTGCTGCCAGCCTCTTCTGCCAGTTAGTCAGTTTTCACTTCTAGATATTCCAGTTTGTCTGGTATAACACAAATCATCGGTGAAATCCAGATCATCTAGAGTCTTCTTACCGGTGTCATTCTTCCAAGCTACTTATAAAAATTGTAAAGGCTTAGGAAGAGGTTGTGGAAGCTGCTAGTATTGTTCACTGCTACCAGAGTTGTATGAAGGGTACAATTACAAGTTTTCTAAAACGATGCCCAGATTTTGGACAAAAAAAGAGAGAGGAAGAGATAGCAAACTAAATAAAACACCTTTAAATAATTCGTAATTAACATTTATTATTACCCCTTGATTACACACACACACACACACACAAACAAACAAACAAACCAACAAACATAGAGGTAAACAGCAAAGGAACATAGTACTTCTTTTTGTATCTCTCTCTCTCTCTCTCGTGTTTTTCAGAAATTTCACTTACGTAAGTAAGCAATACAAAGATAAACAGAGAAAAAGGAAAATAATTCAGTTTTACTAACAGCTTTTATGCCACAGAGGGTGAATAAATTGATACAGAGAAAAGGAAACGAACGATTAAAGACTATGCGCATACATCAACATTTTGATCGACTCCATTCGCGCGCGCGCACATACACACACACACCTACTACTACTACGCTACATTCTTGAATATTGAAAAATGAATAAGGTTTCGGCGAGAGAAAAAGAAAACAACATAAGCGCATATTATAATTATTATTTGCTTAAATTACTTGGCATTTCTTACTAATCGTGTTCGAATTGTTGTTGTTTTGGATGCAAATGCTGAGTCTCTGTTAACATGTCGGTAACTAGTACGAACGCCTCGAGTATGTCTGCGGGAGCTCACATGATGTATGCACATTTTGCCCTCCTTGTGACTCATCATCTGGGTGTACCTACAGCCCGAAGTGTGACTGGTGATGTCCCCACTGGGACTCGAACCCAGTGCCCATCGTTTTGAAACGCCATAGAACTATCCACGAGGTCAGTTGGGTCATCTCCTGTTGGGCGGCTGTAAGTTATTATTTATTTTCAGATTAATTTTGTATTTCCGGTTGACTGATCATGCTGGAGGGAAGTACACGGTCTCTGTTGACATATCAACCCCTGCTAGTATGGACACTTGGACGATGTCTGAGGATATACAACTTACCTGCTCCTGTGGAGCCAGTTACGGAAGCCGTACAATTAGGCGTGTTTCCCGTCGGATTTCCGAACATCACCCTGCGTGGTTAAGTAAAGGACAAACAAAGTCTATTCGTAGCGCTATTCTGTCTCACTCATCTTGTGGATACAGAACACAAGATTGATGTTAGCCAGGCTTTCAGAGTCATTTACCGCTTATCTACGAATCTCAATTTCGCCTTAAGATTTTGACTACTTAATATTGCTGAGGCTGTTGGGATCCATATTAAGAAGCCTGATTTATGCGTTCAAAAGTAGTTAGTTCAGACATTATCCTTACCTTGGCCATCTAGGTTTGAATGATCCTGAATTTTTGTGGAATTTTCTCAGTTTTAGTTGATATTCTATTTGCTATTATATCTTCATTATTATTACGACTACTATTTAAGCATCTCTAGTGAAGTGTAATTGCATTGCGATCTTACTTTACAAATCGATATTATTTAAAAAAACACTAATAATGCCATTGACTACTATTCTAGAATATTCTGTGTATATAAACATGTATGTTTAATTGTAGAGCCAGAAGAGGAGGAAATTATCGAAAGGGATATTCTTTGCTCAATTATTTTGCGCTTTTTTATTTGATTGGCGCTAGGTAGCTGTGCAGTCTAGGATGCGAAGTTGAGTGATTACTCGCTCCGACTCGCACTGGGAACAGTATCACTAGTTAGATAGATGCAGGTGTACATTGAAAATAGGACAAAATGCTCATCCTGGATTGCAATATTAGAATCCACCAATCCAATAAAACTAGTTCATATTTATATATGTCTTGTGTATTGTTGAAAGTCTGGTTAGTATTATCCTAGAAACACTGAGTGTCCTAATCATCTCAACTGATTGATTCACTTTCACAAACTGACTTGGCCTCATTACCTAACACTACACCTAACCTCAATATTACACACACGTAATATTTAAACCACCCAACACGCAAAATAGAAGGTGAACATCCTAGGTCAAAGACAGCTAAACTTTACAGGTCTTCCTTTTTCAATTATAATATCTCAGGCATAAAGGAGGAAGTAGAGACCTGCTTAGCAGTATACACGTCGCTTGATCGACCAATTCTATGTGTATCTGCCAATTCACTTGCTCATGTGGAACGAGATATATAGGTAGTTTGACGGATGTTTTATCTAAAAAGAGCCAGAAAACATTATCCTGCTGAGCTACGTAAAGGTAACAGTGGATCAATAAGGAGTGCTATAATTGAACATATATTCAACATTAGTCACTTCATATGTAAGGAGAATTTATTCAAATTTATGTGGGAACGGTTAGCTTTCGTGTACTTTGCACTGCCGAAGCCTTAAGCATTCAGATGGAAAACCTTGACTTATGTACACAGAAGAAGAAACTTCTTCACCCCACCCCACCCTTATTAACAACGGTACTGAAAATCCTGGATTCTAAATACCAATGATAGAGATACAATTCACTACAATATGAAAATAATACTAAAGTTGAAAAAGACAGCGAATTATGCACCTGGGATCATGTGGGAAACGAAAAGTTGGGCGTTAGTCAGTGACACGAAGGAGATGAGAGCTTATGGGCAATCGTGGAGCTAGCTAAAGATGACTTCAGAGTGCAAGATGAAACGCTGCTGAAGCCCTGTGTTCCACTCGGTACCAAAGGGAATAATAATCACAATATCGTGTGTGCGGTATCTCCTAGAAGAATATGAAAGGAAGACGAAAGAAGCATAATACAGAAAACACGTTAAAGCAGGGACTGTACATCATTCTGTCAAATAAAATGGTTGACGAGCTTGTCTTGTAACCGGGATGTCATGGGTTCCAACTCCGGTGAGTGTGTATGTGCTGCTTATGATCTCCAAATTAGGACGAAACAGCTGTCCAATACTCCCTACTTGTTTTCAATCCGTGATTCCTCTACAAACTAACATGAAAATGAACAATCCGCTACCAAATACTACAATGTCCTATCGTCACACTATTATTACAATAACAACTAGTATTATTTTGTTTTGCGTACGTAACACAAGAAGTACAATAACACCTTTCTACTTTACAATAATTAATACGGAGGGAATTTTAATTGCTAATTGCTTAAAATGTAGTTTTTAACTTTAAAAGCAACCAGTACACGTGGCGTGGAAGTAGCAAATTCCTGATCCATCTTTTCAAAGCAGCGTGTATTACCCCGTTATCACGTGTCTGTGAATGTGCTCCTTTTGGTATGTATGTATGGATGCATGTATGTACGCGTGTACAGGAAGCTTCCAAAACAAAACTGTATACACACAAAGAAACAAACAAACAGATAACGGAAGTGTGTATAGGTAGGAAAAGTGTGAGAGACACGGAGAGAAAATAAACTGTTCAATTTCAGTCAATATTCTGACCGTAACAAACTGAATAGAATATGTATATAGTACTATTCTAATGCATGGCATTTATAGTGAATTTGATTCATGAAACTGAGTGGAAGCAGTTAAAAGGAGGTTCCTTTTATGGAAAAAAGGTGAGGCTTTTGTCTTGATAAGTTACAAAGAAGTTGTAAATTTACTGGGTTTATTAATAATGATGGTTTTACAATGTATTTATTATTCGGTGATTAACCCCGTACAGAGGGACAGTAACTGCATTAGCACCGCAAAACCCACAGTTTTTCAATGGTCACCTTAATGAATCATATGAAATGATTATACTGTTTGTTTGTTAGGTCAATTTCGAGTTTCTCGTCGATTGATTGGACGCAAAATGTTCAACCCAATCAACGGGAGCATCAAAAATGAATGGGAAGCAGATAATAACTGGTACGGGTTCGTTGCACCAGAGGTGATTCCCATCGATATAACATCAATGAGAACCTGAGATTATATCAGTGTACTGATGATACTGTTAAATTTATTTTGATTATTAAGCGATTTAGAGGTACAACCTTGTCTCATTATAATCTGTTCAGATTAAGCTAAAATTAGATGGACAGTATCAAAAAGTGAACAGCTGTTTGTTTTGGCATATAGTATTCTATATGTCTCAGAAACTTTTCTGTTTTCTTTCCTCCTTCATAACTTGCTTCACTCTGATGAAAAGAACTTTGTTAAGTATGCCGATGATCTAACTATTTCAATGTCTGTTAACTCCCAGCTAGACTGTACTAAGATGAACAGCTTTCTATCAGGAATTAGCAAATGGTCTTCGTCTAACGGCCTTAAACTAAATCCTTCCAAATGTCAGACTCTCAATTTCAGTTTCCGATGTAAACGAAAGTTAAATGAAGCCGTTGGTTTCTATGACCCTTGCAAAATTGATGATACTGATATAGAAATCAAGTCTGAAGTTAAGTATCTTGGATTAATTCTTTCTTCTGACCTATCCTGGTCCTCTCATGTCTTAGCGATTTCTAAAAGAATATTTCGTCTGACTTCTTTACATTAAGAAGTTAAGGCACTCAGGCATAACCCAACCACTCCTCTTACAGTTTTTCAACTCGTGTATTTTACCTATTCTTCTTTACTGTTCACCCTTATTCTTTCCTAGATTGCTTAAAAAGGACTATTTCATACTTTGTAGAACTCTGAAGACTGTCAGTCACCAGGGCGATTGGCATCCCATTGGGCCAAATCGTTGACATCGTCACTGATAGGCACTTGATTTCATGCAACAAATTTGCTAAAGGAATTTTGTCAGACTGTGAGCATCCACCGCAGCACCCGCAGCTCCAACCTTGTGTCGCCTCACGTAAAACAGAAGTCTTTTCAAGAGACTTTATGCACGTGCATCTAAGTACAAAAATTCCACTATACCATATTTGGCACGTACTTTATGTGATGAACATAGTGTTAGGCATGAACTAACTAACTAACCTTCTTTGTACTACGAAATAAACCATTTCCTCCACCCTTACAACAACAACCTTCATTTTTATTGTCCTCTCAGTTTTTTGTTTTTGTTTATTTTTTTTCATAAGTGTGAACGTCATTTAAGCTGTGTTATAACTATTAATTTTTTATTTCCCCTCACTATAGTATATCAACAGAACATGATCAATGTACAACTGATATCCAGTTGATAATAACGATTGTGTGAAAGGGTTGGACGAATGGAAAGCCCGAAAATTTATCTTATAATTTATCAATCATTTTAGTTAAAGAAATTCTTACTTAGAAGTAAACAATTGGGCTATTCAAATACATTAGAATAAATGTGCGTGTGGGGGATCTGGTTCACTGACTTAATCGCGTTCCATTTAAATTAGCCTGGGCAATTGGGTAGCAGTATCAGGCCTCATACAATAAATGTTGCTGACGGCCAAGTAAGTGAAAAGTTTGGCTCAGGTAATAACTGAGTTCTAACAGAATGTGTCCAAATATTGCTTCCCTAATTATCATCAGCCTTAATGGACTGATTGCGGACGAAATCTCCGTACGGATACAAGAGACTGGTGTGGGATTCTCTAACTTGCGTGATATCTGTCCATCGATCAAAATACGTGTATACTGCGCAGTACTTCGCTGTCTCCTCCTCTATGTCTGTAAGACATGACTATTGAGAGTGGGACATATGTGAAGAAAGGCTGGCTGTCTATGACCGACCGACAACCACCACAGGTGTTTGCATTGTATTTCCCATGTTAGGTGGTATAATATGGTGAATACTAATGAGACTAATCTTAGAGTGTTAGGCAAGAGGGGTAAGTGCATCGATGAGGTTGTGAAGTTATGTCGATTGAGATGGCCAGGGCATGTGTTGGGCATGATGAACCATCGCCTTCCTCGTCGAAGAGGAATGTTAGCTGACATCAGTTTAGGTCGGAAAAAGGTTAGGAGTTGTCAGGGCATAACCTGTCATCAGTCCATGAAGTTTTCGACTATTAGTTTGGGTCAGCCACATAAGAAGGTGCAAACTGTCTCACTAGGGTCTTCGGGATGCCAAGGGCCAATGGCTAGAGACAGTCGGAGATGTAGCTGAAAATCGTCTTGAATGGTGCAGATGCATTCATGATATTTCTATTTCACTAATCTTTCTACCGTAGATTTCTACTTATTATAGTACTGTCTACTTTTGTAAGATACATAGAGAGTGACAACTCTGTGCTGAATTCTATGCTGAAATTCAGTCAGTCAGTCAGCCAACCATAATCCTATCTTATGCGGTCAACCTAAAAAATAACTCCTTCAAAATATTCTGACAATAAGAACTAAGACTGTTCTATCAGATTCTTTCGGTAATTACGATCAGATTCATTGTACACACAACAATCTATGATATGCACACACCTGGTTCTCATGTAGGAAATGTTAGCAGACTTGCCATACCATGTTGAAAGATACGAGTCAAATAAGTTATTGTGACTGCGTCGATGCAGGTGAGGTGAACGGGCTAACTCAATCAGAATCTACATCAAATCTTCGAAATTTATCAACAAAAATAGTCAAGAATCTAATGGAAAGCAAAGAAGATGTGCATTCAAGTTGGAAAGGCATCCTATGGTGAAGTTGTGTTATGCATAATTTTTGAAGACAAGTTGACAACCCCTAAACCTAACTAACTCTAAAAAAAGGGAAGCTTGAGTATGGGGGCTAGCAAGTAAAACACACATCACCATTACTAGAAATTCAAGCCTCAATCTTGAAGCTATGTGTTCCGCCAGTACGGCAAAAGGGTTTAGAAAAAAATTGTTTGGAGACATTAAACATCGACAGATACTCTTCTCATGTTCACTCTGAGTGTGTCTGTGTTGGTAATTGGATGCTTTTATTCTTTCTTTCATTTGATCACGTAGTCTTTGGCGTTAACCTCTCTCCACGTTTATATAGTGTTACTTTGCTTGTCTCTTGTTTCTATGATTTGGAGTTGAACTCAACACATTGTGACTTAATTTATTCGTACTTAATTCATCGTATTCACCTCTTGTCTTTGTTAGGTAACCCCTTTATCATTGTGTATGCATATATTGATTTTGGTTTAAATTTGAACTCTCTAGAGGTAAAAACCATAAAAGTGAAATTTTCTGAGCACTGTTCATTGAGTTTGGAGCCTCCTTTTGTCAACTAACATCCGGTCACATTTGCAGGTATGTTACAATGAGAAGCCAATGAAATAAACAATGATGGCGCCATCATCTTATTCTGCACAAAACCTCTGTTATTTTTTTGCTTTATTCAAACGTTTGGAGACAGCTGTGTGTTCACCAGTAAACCTTTGGGATTTAGATAAAACAAGTGTTTATGATAACTTCTCGTGGATAATTTGTCAGTTCATCTTTTAAATCAGTTAATTACACAAGTCACAAATATATATCAACATATATGCTAGTAAGCAGAACAAGTAAAACTGTATAGGTACACTTTCAGAGACAATATCAACTGCGGTTTTTCACACTGAAAGACTGGACTAGACAACATGATTTGCATAAGTATTAAGCAGAAAGATGAAAAAACAAAAACAACAACATTAAATTAATAGGAATTCTTACCTTTCTAACATCACACAAAGCGACTTCTTGTGGTGTTGTGATGATTATCACTCCATCTAAACAGTTGGCGGCTTGAAGATACTGAATGACTGAAAGATGTTCATCTGATGTTCCCGGAGGAGTGTCAATAATTAAAAAGTCTAAATTGCCAGTTGCATCCAATTTACCATCCTCTTCTTCAGTCCAAGCAGTATCAGTTAGCAACTGGCGAATAAGTGTATTCTTACGAGGTCCACGCCAAATCACTGGGTGATCAGGACTGGGCAGTAGAAAGCCAATAGACATGAGACTAAGATTTTCCGTAACGAAAACAGGAGACCAACCCGATTGACTTTGATGTACCTGTGTGATGTTTAAAAATGGTTGGCCGAGTAAAACAGCTTTAGATTTTTTTTTTACAAACACGATGATTAACTTTATATCACAAATAATTTATTTGATATTAATTAGACTCGCTTATATGTCCACACGTAAGAGTCTATTTATCTAACCAGACCACTAGTTAAAAGCCTCACCATATTGTTGAGAGCAAATTCACTTTAAAAATCAAACCAAACATTAATACCGGAGGTTTAACGAGGCGATGAATGCAGAACTAGTCTTTCCTGATATAGATGACTGTGTAAGCCTTTTTCTGCTATTTTATTCCCTTGCGTTCCGGGTGGAGCATAAGTCTTTAGACTTCAGTTTTGAAGTCTCAATAGCAGTGGTGCTTATTGTTTATTATGGAGCGGGGTTGCTAGCCTCTTTACTCAGCTTGCTACCGAGTGAGAGAGGTTTGGGAATGCGTCGGTCGGGAGTCGAAACCCGACGGTTGGCGGGTGTTCTACCACTGAACCACGTTGACATGGAAGCGGTCGGAAAATTTTACAGCTATTGTCAGATGCAACTGTTGCTCTCCTAGTTGGAATTTTGTGTAAACACTTCACTTAAACAAACCGGTAAGTTATTTGTCCATAGGGTTGAGTCGACTTGTATGAAGAAGCCCAAACAGACTCCAAGTTCACTATTGAGAAACTTCCTCACATTAGATTTACTTTTCACCTTCATGTTGTCTTGTAAACGCAGCCAGAGTTCATCTGCAAATAAATGACCAGAAGGTAGACAGAAATTTAGGTCCCGTGAATAAGCCGTTGCAATAACAGTCACAACTAGTGTGTTTCCATAGTCTTAAGATAATTTCTTTTCAATCACTTAGACATAAAATAACCTGAGGGCACAATTAAGGATGATTAGAGCTTAAGCAGGCACTCCTGAAGTAGCAACAGTCCTGCGTATACTTACATCATGTTAAGTCCAAACTTAGACGGTATAAGAGAGTCAGTATATCACTGCTATATTAAGGGTTGATCCTGGTTAGAGTGTGTGAGAGAGAGATAAGGTGTTATTCTCACACAGCCATTCTGTGGTCTATAGGCATTCCATGTCAGCGGCTATGCATAACTCTCACCTAAATGTAAATAACTAACTTGTCCCCACTTAGCTCTTCTTAAGGATTACAAGGTAGACATCACTCACAATTGGTTGGGACCACTTCGTTGATGATAAAAAGTTTGCCTTGTTGCATTCGAAGTAGATAGTGATATAGAGAAAAAAAGAATGCACTCTGAAGATTACATTGGAGTGTGTTATAATATTATAATTTGTGTAGAGGATGCAATATTGTTTGGTCGATTCAACCGAAGCCAATCTTTTTGATGGTCGGCTACAGTCACCAGTTTTACATAAGACTTGATATGATGTCAAGTTTTAAAAGAAATTAAGGAACTTTCTAAGTACAAACGACTGTTCACTCGCCTACTTTTTATATGCATTTTTACTGTGTTCAGTGCCAAGCTGTGCCTAAAAACTTTATCACGATGGTACATTATTATTTTCTTATTAATAATATTTCCTTGTGTTTCCAGTGGAATATAGGGCTACGACGATACGACTCCACTTTGTACTATTTTCTGAGGTACCCTTTAGATGGCCCCACTATTGACCGTAGGCTTTTATCTCCTCCTCGCAACACCTTCTGCATGTCACCCTGAGACCCACTCTCAACTCGTCATTTCCCATTCAGATTCCACTACTAGACGGCCTGGTGAGCGATGTCTTTCGACACTATGGGTCTGGCTCATCTCCATTTTCTACATAGCTGTTGAGCAATATGTTCTTGGATCGTTCATTCCGACAGTTTCTTGTTGTTAATCTGATCTTCAAGATGGAGCTAGCGAAAGCAGCTGTTGAAAAAGGTGTAAAATAACCTTTTCGTGATGCGCGCTAAGTTTCTCATCCATATAGAAGAGCTGACTGACTTCACATTTGTGTTGGAAATCCATATCTTGTTCTTTACGCTGAGACGGAGTGCGGAAGATTTCCAGACTGATTTCAGTGTGATGAAAGTGCATATTACCTTCCTGATTCTGATTTTCACTCCCTAATACGTTCCGCTTGCAGCAGAAACGATTCTCTCTCGATAAGTTGAGGAAGTGACCTCAGTCAAATTTCGTCTCTTGATATTGATTGGTCCTGTTGTTGTTGCTGTCGGTTGGTTGGTTGGTTGTCTTCATCATCTCTGTCTTCTCTGAGTTCCCTTGAAGTCATATCTTTGCAGCTCACCCCGCCAGTTTGTTAGATTTCGTCCGAACATCTCCGAGTTTGTGCATACACATACTAAAATGTGTCTCTCAAGTAACCCTATCAGGATGTAAGTGGAAAGAATCCGATATTTGGCCAGAACTTGAAGCAATCGCTTCTAAGTGCCTAGCTTGCATACAGGACCCAAGTGAAGTGGATAGAACAACACCCATCATGTGAAAAATATTTCTGTATCTGGTCACCGAGGAATCTCTGTCATCAGTGTCCATCCTGAAACTAAGTGCTATATATAAAGCACCACAACTCCATTCAATACCACTCAACAGTTGCTCTTGTTATTACTAGGCTAGACAGTTTGGTCAACACTAACAGTAATCAACAGGAGAAGTGTTGATTTTTCGACACGTCCGCCTAATTAACTTGACACAACTAAATATTATGTCTACCTCTCCACTGATTCCTTTGAACCAATCGCATTGGACAGATACCCTTGTACTAGCTAGAGATCTGAATTCACAAGTCAGGTGTCTACGCTCAGGAGAATCCTTCAGATGAACAATAAAGCCTAGCTGGCATCAGATTAATTATTGTGGATTGTCTTTAAGAGTTACACATAGGTCGCTCATTTTTGACATTACCTATCTCCGATGAAACCATCATCCTAAACTCTTTTGTGCACTTTTTTGGATTCTCGTCATAATTTAGCATCGACCAAGAGTAATCCAACTAAACGTCCTAATCAAGTCGACACAAACTCCACTTCCTGTTGAAGCCCAACAGAACACCTCATTCGATTCGATGTCGGCCACTAATACTCCAGAAAGAATAAACGAACATTAGCAACACTTACAAGAAATCACGAAAATAGCAACTAAAAGTATTGGTGGTCTCAAAGAATGCTTGCCTCACTAACAAAAACCGCGTTACAGTAAGCTCCATTTGAAACCATTTAATAGCCGTCGATTTATTCTGACAGATGACGAGTACAATAATCTGTGTAGGACTCTTTCTTACACACAAAATCCCACTGCGCTCACTAAGCGAATGACTGTAGGAGCCACTGATAACAAAGCTTGACTGTAGTAATAGCTGCCGACAACCGAAATCTTTATATTCAGCAAATCCAAAATATTAGCAGCAAGAAAACTGGCCCATCAAGCAGATGGCGTGTCGGCCAACAACCTTCAACGCTTATCAGAGCACCTTGAAAGTAAATCTTAACTGATCTACTTGTAGAAGTATAGTCCTCTCGTCAGTTAACACTGATCCATTTAACGACGCTCCGATGAAGAAGAGGCTCAAAATAATTCGGGGGGAGGGGACATATAGCACTCGATCTAGACGACTGAGGTAATTTCTCTGACAACTACTGGGATATCAGTCACTTCAGGAATAATGCACATTGTCATACTTGACAGACTTCACAAAACGCAAAAAAAATGCATCACAAACAACAGAGACTTATTCCCACGTTGTTGGTGTTTTAACCATGTAATCAACCACCGCTTATTACTTGAAAACCGTTACATGTACAGCAAACTAATAGTTGTTGCGACTGGGTTGCCTTTGGTAGATATGGCAGCTCTCTAAAATTACTCATTAGAGTGTTGTTGTGCAGGGTATTAGCACCGGAAAGGCTCTACACAAAAGCACTTTAGACAGTTTACGAGTATCTCACTCAGCGCTCAGTTATTTTACAACTATCCGGTCAAATCTTGATCACAGTTCATATGAATCTAACACTCCACTTTCAAATGAGAAGAAGGGTAAGACAGGGTTGCCACGAATAAGATTCTGGATAATACTACAAAGACACCGCTTAGACCGACTAATTTGTGTGCGATTATTCAACCTTTAGTATGCTGAATAACATACCGAAGATTCCAAAATGGCACTTATACAGTTAGAAATCAGTGATTGCAAGAGTGATACCAAACGCTCATCATATCACTCACTGTCCCTTAGTTATGCGACTAGTGTCAGAAGCAGAAAAGTGGTCAGTCGACTTTTTTGTGGTGTAAGAGGAAAGGCATTTCATAGTGTCCAACACTTATATCTCATGCGCTCAACAGTTGACAGGAGAATAGGTTCGTACATACATTGTCACTCCTCCTGTTATCCATCCACGACGCCTTTGACTGTTAATTTGAGCTATTCACGGACGGAGGTGTAGATTACCTGCAGGGTTGGGAACATAAGGATGGTAGGCTTGGCTAGAAAAGTTCTTAATGGCATATATGCATTCACTTTTTGTGATCCCCCATATACACTAAACCGTCATGTTTTCCGTCTCACTATTCTTTTCCCCTCATAGTTCTGCTTATTAAAGTTCAGCGGTATAACGCTCGCCAACCACGACGCACGAGGTCCGGAAATCGATCCTCAGCCGACAAACTCCTAAACCTCGCCTAGTCGGTAGTAAGTTCGGTAAAGAGTGAAGGTTAAGTGTGCGACTAGCAACCTCAAGCCGTAAGAATGGAAACCACTGCCACTGAAACCTAAAAGCTCTAGCTTCAAACCCTACTTTCCAGTCGGAACGTAAGGTAAAAAAATAATCATCATAATGGTTCTCTCAAATCCCTTTTCAATTTGAGTAGAATGAGAGTGGATAAATTAACATATAAGATAAGTTTATCTCAAATACCCCACACATTGATGATGCCGTATTAATAACTGGATGACAAGGTTTCCAGCAAAATTCTCTGCTGCTCACAGTCATATCAATTTAGTCACATGGCTTCACGATTTGTCTTACGAATATTTTCTCTCTCATTCTTCCCCTTGTTGATTGTTGCCATTTTCAATATTTCCAGTATTGCCGTTGCGTCATTTTGACTGTAGCTGTGCAGTGTTCAATCGGTGAACACAGATTCAGCGATTAACCTCTGTCTCTCTCTCTCCACCTAACTGTATTACTTTTTAATATTTTCACCCTGTCACACCCAACCTATTGTATGATTGGCTGCTGGCTGGATTCAACATAGAACTTGGCACCGAAGTGCAGCAGTTCGAGTTGCCACGTTCCAAAGAGCACACAAACGTAGACAAGAAAATGCGTGAAGAGAATCAATAGAGTTTTGACAAGTATAAGAGTGAAACAGAATGAGTAATGGTAGAAAGGAATATGAAAGATCACAGAGACTGGATACATCTGCGCCATTGACAACGATTTTGGGTCATGTTACCTATTGTCTCCAAGCATTGATTCTTAGAGTCCCGAGGGCCCCAATCCGGAAGTCTGCATCTCCCTACCTGACTCAGTTTAACTGTCAGGGGTTTCATGGATTGATGCCATGTTTTTGTTTGGCCACCACTTACTCTTCTCCAACCTTCACCTATATCAGCTAGTAATGCCCGTCAGGAGAGACGATGGTTAGGCATGCGCAGCACGTGACCTAGCCATCTCAATCTATGTAACTTTATAGCCTCGTCGACTGATTTTCCCTCTTTGCCCAACACTCTACGCCTAACGTCAACATTACTTACCCTATTATACCACCTAACGTGAGAAAGAGATCGTAGACATCTATGATCAAAAACAGTCAACCTTTTCATGTCTTCAACTCGTATTGGCCATGTTTCAGAGCCATAGAAAAGGACGGAGCAAACTGCTGAGCAGTACACACGTCCCTTGGTTGATAGCCGGATGTCACGCCTACGCCAGAGACGGTGTAAGTTAGCGAAAGCAGCCCGAACTTTCTGGATCCGTGCTGAGATTTCGTCACTAATCAATCCGTTGGTGCTGATACAACTTCCCAAATAGGTGAAGTGGTCAACATGCAAGTGAATGAAATGAGACGGTCGACCTCGTTTCTAGATTATTTAACTTACCAGGGTCAAACATTTTAGGTGTAGCTAAATTTTTACATTCTGGTAATCTAAATAACCCCGATGTACTAGTTTCATCAATGTAATTATTTACCTCATTAACAGTCAAGTCATTACATGGTTGGTATTCGGTAAATTATATGATTATTCTTAATGGGATCTATCGGGTCCTTAAGACGACAAAATTTATCTCTGAGAGAGATTTCGTTGGTTTGAATTCCACCCAAACTAACTTCAGCCTCAATGAGAACCTTACGTAAGGCCTTTGACGTTCCTTCTTTATACGACTGCGCTACTATAAAGGCTTTGAATTCTATATTATTTTCTTTCAATTTGATTATTGGTCTTATTTTGTATCTATGCTTCTTCATTCATTTATGAATAAAATTTTGATGGGTAGTACTTATTGAGTAGTAATGTTTTCCCTATTTGTTCGTTTTCATTATATAAATCTACTGGCTTACTAGTTAGGCTCCTGGTTCAATTTTTATTATTATTGTTTCCTTTAATTCTTAGAGGAACATAGGGCTTCAGCCGTGCGTCTCCATTGCGTTCGGTTTTCTGCTAGAGCCTTCACCTGGCTCCAAGTCTCCCCACATGTTTTCATCTCCTCTTCACATGACCTCCTCAAAGTCACCCTTGCACTGACAACCAACTCGCCTCTTCCCTTTCGGCTACCACTCGAGCAATGGCTTGTCTAGTGATGTCACTTGATGGTTTCCTCAGAGCATGGCCAATCCACCTCCATTTCTTCCTGCTTATTTGTTTCACAATCGGTTCCTGGTTGGTTCGCTCCCAGAGATCTCTGTTGCTGATCTTTTCTGGCCATCTGATCTTGAGTATTGAGCGAATACAACTGTTAATGAAGGTTTGTGGTTTTTTTGAGATGCTCTTTATGACGCGCAGTGCAAGTCTCTGATCCGTATAGTGAGTGGCACTGACTGACTTCACATTGGAGTTGAAAATCCGGATCTTATTTTTGATGCTGAGTGCTGTCGACCTCCACACAGACTTGAGAGTAGTGAAAGCTTGTCTTGCTTTTCCTGGTTATTATATAGACATTTAACTAAATCTATATTTACTGATTGTCGATGGGATGAGTTAAAGTCAAGGTATTTATCAGATTGTGTGACGGCTTCCTATAAATGCTAGAATCTAACCCACCATCTTGTTTGCACTTTATTTATAGTCAGTCTAGCATGACCAACTGATTCTGCTCGTTTTATTACTCAGAAGTGAATTAGATCCCATCTAATATTGAGTTTATATGTGTGAAAAACTGAAGGGGATATGTTCAGATTTCAACGCAGTAGTCAATGTATCATCCACATATCTCCACCATAACCTAGGAGCAGGATTAAACGTTCAAAGAGCTTTATGCTCCCAACTGTTCATAAATATGTCTGTTAATATTAGGGATATTAGTGATCTCATCGGCACCCTATTTGTACATATATATATATATATATATATATATATATATATATATATATATAACTTTGAAATTTTAATACAGTGGTGGTTAGACATAACTGAACACCTAATATCATATCATAAACTGAGAGCTAGACAACTGGAGGCGATCAGAAGGGAACCTTGGACTTAGGTTTCGTTGTCGTTGGAAAACATGACTGACAGAATTCAGTCTGCACCAAACGACGGACTAGACGCATGACATTAGTTACTGCCTAGTGTCCGATCAGAGTACACACTACAGCCCTACAGGAGGTCAGTCGTAAAAGTAAATAGCTCAGTGGTAACGTCGCTGGCTGCAGCACATGATAACCAAGATTCTCATCCCAGGAGGGATATAAGTTCTCTCAAGATTGCAGATACACCTTGGTGACAAGTTCCAATAAGCGCAGAACTTAGGTCTAGGGCATTCTGACGACTTCCTCTAACCATCTAACAAAAATTCAGGGTGCACCGTGATGTGGCCACACTTCAAAAGTGACTTACAGAATTTAGTATGAGTCGAAATGAAGGACTAGACATGTGACATTACCTACCACTTAGTGTTCAAACAAACCAATTGATGTTACCAAAGGACAAGGTATCCCATAAATTGACAGATTTATAAACTAGTTACTTAAAAATAATTCAGTAGTTAAACGCATTTCAGACAAATATTCAACGGCGGTTGCTGTCAACTAGAAAGTGCAGATAAAGGAAAATTCGGGACTAAACAAAGTACAGATATACACATTCTCAGAGATGTAACTCTTATCAAAGCCTTCTGTAAGTAAATTAAAGGACGGTATGATTTCCGAATGCTTTTATAGCAGTGCCAACAAAATATTACAGGAAGTGTAATGGTACTACGATGAAAATTCAGTGAACATTAGTGGCATTCATTATCTAGAAGACGGTTAGTACTGAATATGTCTAAATTATTGTGAATACGCCAAAAAGAGATGTTTACTATATGGAAGATCCAGGTTAGGAATCTACATAGCAGTCAGTACATTTATTGATGATTGTTGTGTTTTAGTCTAAGCAGGCATAACTTTTCTCGTAATTCCAGCACATTAGAGTTAATACAACTTTTAGAATAAAAAAGTGGGAAGTCAGGAACAGCAGGGCACAGCAGGTTAGGCGTGAGGACAAGTACGCTCCACAGATGACATTGGCTAGTGGTTGCGCTATGTCAGGAAATTGGCAGAACTTGGAATTCGTGTGCCATTGGATCGAGTCCCAGTTGCTTAATGGTCTATGAGCTCACTCACCATGTAACCACGTCCTGGATTCGACCCCTAGATGTGGGTGCGTGCTGATGAAGATTCCCAAACCAGGACGAAACAGTTGTCTGTCAGTACTACCAGGTTTTCCAATAGTTCGCTAACAGATATCAGCTCATAATGAAATCCTGTAACCAATAAATTCAATTTATTTAGACGCTCTACTTTTTCTCCTCAAAGGAACTGACCAAAACCACTCTCGTAGCATTTATCCCAGTAGCAAAGAGCATGGTCAACTTAACAGGCCTAGAAGACTCTGCATCTAAAAAGAGACTATATTGTATGGTGATCTTAAATCAACTAGCTCCGTACAAGAAGCGATTGAACTCTCTCTCTCAAAAAAAAATTCAGAATTACACAGGTGCATACCCACTAGTAGTACACTGATAAAGAAGTTATATAAAGACGGTGAAATTAAGAACCTGTGTTAGATATTGTTGTTTATAATCGCTTTAATGATTGTTCTGTGTAAATTCCTGAATAGTTGGACAAAATTCAATAGAGAGTTGTGTTTGGCATAAGTTCTCGATATCCCTTTCTTAACGAGACATTGCCAGAATACCTTTCAATAGACAGAACCGAAAGCGGTTATTAGGCCAGGATATATATTAAGTGTCAGATACCGACAACAAGATTTCTATTTCAGAACTTACCATTAGAATGTGAAGATTTAATCAACACATTTTCATTTTGACCGAATGTTGCTTGATTTCCCTGATGTCAGTTTAGCCTTCTAATGAGTGAGAATCCCAAAGGACAAAATGTTTCGTCAGTTGAACTGATCTCTTTGTGAATGCCATAGAAGAGGATTTCGTCTTGTAAACTGAAATGATCAGTTGTCTACACCGGTTAGAAGGAAATACGTTGGATTCCAAAACATTAGTTGATTAAGTCAATAATCCCCTCAATAATCCACAAACCGTTTTGTAATCAAACTATCAGTTCACGCTGCTTTATCTCATTGCTAGTTTGATACTACCTTTCTACCATTGGTCACAATTGGATAACACAGACGACTAGAATCCCGTCAAGGAACTGGCTTTTACTTCTACAGCTTAATCCTACAGGAGAGATAATCGTAGTCTTCTGGAACTCGTAAGGAGAATTTCAGACACTTGACATAACAACTAAGTGGAATTAGGTGGACGACCACATTTTGGCCATGTGTTTATATCCCAGAATTACAAACATACACTTGTGGTTTGAGTTGTCAGGGTCCTGGTTAGTGAGGACAATTGTCTGTGTTTCAGAAGATAAAAAACTCAATGTAAAGTCTGAGGTGTGGTTTTAAGGTTTGACTGTAGAGCAAAAGGGTTGATGGAAGAACTGTATAAAGTATAGCAAAGGAAAGAAATAGTAAAGATCAAGTGAGTTACATATAAAAATAACAACAGCTAATGAACACGTGCATTTGGTGTGGTCGAATGTGCAAGCAGTCCATACATCTTAGCTGCTGCCACCATAACCGTTGGGTGTAGAAGTATCTAATCTACTCAAAAGATATTGCAACTAGCTTGGGGTTTGTATCAACCACTGCGGAATTAAATTGTTCTTGTTTACAATTATATCAATTATTATATCAAACATTTATACATTCAAAAACCAAACAGTATGAAGAGAAATAGATACCTTTTCATCCATACAGTCAAACATGCATGGGATAGAAGGCCCACACAGGTCAAGATCAAGTAATCCAACAGTATAATTATTATTTGATCCACCTTGATCTGAGTTCTGACTACGTTCAAGTCGGCTGAGTCCTCTAGCCAGGCAAACAGAAAGACTGCTTTTCCCCACTCCACCTTTGCCAGATAGGATAATTATTTTGTGACGAACTGAGCCAAGACGACGTTTGATTGCTTGAATCGTTTCCGGTTCACGTTCAGAAAGAGGGAGTTTAGCCTGCCCACTTGAACACATAGATTGATTAGGACAACCTTCACAAGTGGAAGCTTTTCCTGCCTGATCACTCTTTGTGCCAGGACATGAAGATGGTGCATCAAGAGGAACATCTGACATACTTGACAATGAAAATATAAATTTTAGTATATGAAACGTGTGTCAATTCCCATTATATACAGACTTTTAGTTGACATTTGATTATTAATATCTTTTAGACACAAACAATACAATGGAATACAGGAAGTTTATATTATATACTACTGAAATTATAAATATAATGGTTTGAGGCTTCATAAATGTTCTTTCTTTTAATTGACACCAAGTGAAGTCTATGGTATGTTTTAAACTTTGAAGAAGCCCATAAGGGGGAGTGTTGTACATAGTCCTCTTGTGCGCATACATCCTGCTTCTGTTCATGGGCGACCAAGATCTCCATTGTCTCAAAAAGTTGGAAGCACAGAAAGTTTACATCAACTCAACAATCGTAAAATAACCGTTGGGATTAGGTGAACAGAGGAATTCAACCAAGTATTCCAGGAGGTTTCCTTACCCACTTAAATAACCATGTTAGAATATGTTAGTATTTGTGTAGAAAGCATTCTCTGACGCTCGCCGACTATGCACATGGTTCAGCATTCGATCCCCTGCCAACGCACACCTGATATCAGTGGTCGGCCTGCGAAATTTAGGCTGAAAATTCCATGCTTGTACCAAAAATACAGTGTGGAATCAAGCTATAATAAAAGAATAAAAAATAGCTTGCTCTGCGGATGCACTGCTAAATGAACATATGGGTGATCAGACGAGGGTTCTTATTTTCTACACAAATAGAGAATAAACCCCGACTAGTACAAATCACCTAAAGTTTTGCTGTGGAGAACGTCCTACTGACTGTTTTAGAAAGACAATTTCCACGTGTATAAGAATCCTGGTAACGGTCTTTTCAATCTTGGAGATTCGTCCAGATCCATGCACGTGATGATTAGATGGGGAGATTTCACTACTATCAATGGGTATTTCTGAATGCTAATAGTGACGCCATACTGACGCATGCTAGTTAAGGCCAAGTAAAAATTTTGGAGGTGGATTTTCTTATTTGGACTTAATATGAGGCAGTCATTTAGCAGAAGTGAAGAACAACAAACCTACAGAAACAAGACAGTCCTCAGTGCTTAAAAGATAGATTATCCAGACTAAGGGACATCGGCATACACATGATATTTGTTAACCTTAAGGTTTTGTTCAAAATCACTGATTAAAATGTGTTATGGTCGTACAATGAGAAATGTGTATATTATACTGATCAATGACTATAGATAATGTGACATGGCTCAAACTTTATCCAATTGGCACATGTTTCGTCAGTTTTCGTCTTCTTGCATTATCTTTTGTTTACTTTGAAACTGTTATAATTGTTTTCAAGTATTGTTGAGCTATCTGGCCTTATTTACTTTTTAAAATGATTCTAGACCGGCTTGCTTTGGCGGGAAAATTCACACGTCCATTATCGCCTTTCCGCATGGCCCACAGCTAATTGTACGGATCTGTGAATAGTAGATGAGTTCTACTTTCTAGAAAATTGCCGTCTACAGACCAATTACTCCTGTGGGTATAAGAATAAGATGTAGTCATCACTGTTGTATCCAAATATAACAGATAATTTTAACTCAACCAGCTGGTTTGATAGCTAATTCTTGCTCTCTAAATAAAACGTAAAGCTAGTCGACAAGCTAAAACACTAGCAGGGAAATCATCCAGAACAGAGTGTTTTAAAAATTAAACATCTGGTTGCAATTAGACTTTTATGCGTATGAAATTATCTTTCGGTTTTCAGCTAGTCTCTACTTGGAATCTTCCTAGATCAGAAGTCTCTCAACTTCAAAACAAGGAGGATGTCATATTTAGCTGAAATGAAACCAAGGCCGAAACACTTTCTATAACTTTTATATAACATGTTTTTAGTTAGGAGTGACAGCTTCTTGAAACACAGGATCGACTAGGTCGTCCAAAAAACAAACTCTAAATAAATATTGTTCACCAAAAAAGTGCCCAAAAACATGGTAATGTAAAGAGCAGGTATCAAAACCACTCCAAAAACCAGACTAAGTAAGCCATCATCAAAAATCAGATTACTGAGTTATGTAAACACGACCCAATATCCTTTATATGAGGTGGTACTAATCAAATTTATTTCGAGCTAGTTTTTAATTTAAATATCTTAAATCCATCCGTACAAAAATCTTTTGATGAGAGGGAAAAACTACAAGTCAAAATTTACACGATGTTTAAATGATGAACAGAGCTTTATGTAGACAGTGAAATTTATCGGCTACATGGTATTTATCTTGTTTTAAAAGACAGGAGAACTGTTTATATTATCAGCAATGCCTTGCGAAGTCTATTTTAAGGAAACAACAAATCTGTGGAAAGCCTCACGTGTTTACTTTTTATCAACGGTACGGAGCAACTTTGTGTGTGCGGCAAGGTCGCGTACCCAATATCCAATGTATTCATCACGAGCTTGTGTATGGAGGTTGTAGTTTTTGATGCTCGCTCCCTGTTTCGAATTGGCTATAAACTTTCGATGGACTAAAGAATAGACAATATATCTGCCCGGCTACCGTAGCTCTTCTGAATTCGATAAGAGGTATTTTAGTTTATTTTAAAAGACAATTCATGGTTTGCACCACGACACTGAAGCTTTCAAGAATTGAGAACTTCTTTTTGACAAAAAATCCTCCGAATTTGTAAGAAGGTGCCGCAAAAAGAGGTAATAAGGCGGGTGAATGGTATTTAGAATCTATCCACCAAATACCTGGATTTTTTTGTTAATTCGCTACATTCACTCATCAGCTGGCAGACTGTTCCAGTTGGCTTCGGTATTAATAGGGAACGGCGGCGGCGTAACCCGATATAAACGCAGTTTCTAACGTCTAAGTTACTGACCCATCCAGTAACACAAACGTGAATACAGGAAAGGGGAAGGGAATGACAGTGACAGAGGGATACTAAAGAAAGTTTAGAGTAAAATGATGGGCACGTTAAGTTGAACAGGTGAAATATTTGTGGTATCAGTACAACATCCTAAACTACAACTACTTCCTATCTAGATGCGCACAGACCAATTTTGCAAAATGGTCTAGCTTTCTTTTGAAGCTACAACCGATGAAGCGGTTGCCTTCTCGGAGAGAAGTGAGTTCCGCAGTTGACAAACCGTAATAGAAAGAAACTAAACACGGTTTTTACTGACCTCTGGTGGGCAACTCTGGTAATTCACTGTGCGAATGTTTCGGTGACCTTTCACTGGTTTATCTCAGTTTGGATGGCTTGTGATGGGAACTATTCTTAGGGTTGTTATAAAGTCTCCGCTAGTACTGCAGTAGCTGGGGATTTGTAGTGACACTTTTTGCTGCGCGACCATCATACAGTAGTCGCTCCTACCGAGTGAGGTTAATACCTACCCTCTTTTGTGCATTTCTATTTAGGATTGGTGGTGCAGTGGCAATGTACACTTCTGGAGGTGGTTTTGTATGGCAGAGTCAAAATGTTAGGTATAATTGCACCTAGTTACGTGGAGTAGAGGGCTTTCCCGTCATTGATTGCGTAGTTACAGTTTATTTCCAATTTTTTCGTCAGGAGTAGGTTGAGGTCACACTGTGTCCGTATTTAGGAAATGTTTGTTGCTAATAATGAAGGGAAGATTCCTCCTCTAACTGGGATGCGTATGAACATCGTCTGGTGTTTGTTGATGCTAAAAGCTAACCCTTAATATATGGTCTGAATCTTCATTTTGGTTAGGTTTTTCCACAACCTGATGCAGTCTTCCTCACTCCTCACGGCCATCCATAACCTTGTATTTCTTACGTAGAGAAATGCTGGAGAGCCCAAGTTATTTAGTAGGTAGTTTTCGAAAGTCAAACATCATTGTAGACCACTAATGATTATTTGCCAAATTACAGAGGTTAATGATCCACGTTTGGAGTATACTCTTTTACTTTCATGCAAAATTACTTACCCTTTTAGTGGCCTCAGACTCAAGATAGTGCGAAATGCCGAACCCCCCTCTGGATGCTCTCCACTCTTAGGATTCACGAGACCAAAAGCGGAATGCCTTAAATGAGTCTCAAAATAAGTGGAATATTTTGGTTGGAGCAAGCTATCATGTTGTTCCATTTTGCTACCATATTAGTAGTGCAGGACCGATACTTCACGATACCATGTTCATCTTCGCTGAGGGTTTTGTTTTTATTTACATGTAATTATCCAGTGGGCCTTCCATTTGGCATTATCGGCGGCTGCGCTATAAGATCAGTAGTACTTAGAATTCCATCAAAGCCCCCCCGCTTGAAAACTGGACAGCCAGCGTCCAATCCTTCTGTATCAGATGCCTGTCTGATGAGTGACAACACAGCTCACTTAGTTGTTACCACAGTGCATCAGGACACAGCGAGCTACCGGCCTGATTTTTTAGCAACTTGAGGAGTCGCCTAGGAAGTGTTGTTAATATCTTCAAAACCATGCCTGGATTTATTTGCCGAGAATCTCTACGACCTCTGAATGTGCCATATGTTCTTGAGGTGAACGTGTGTACTTTGACCAATTGTTATGCACAGCAAAAGAGTTTGGCTATCTCTAACTCTCCAAGGAGTCAGCCAGCAGCATTTTTGATGTAATGCACACCCTGACAAGTCATTTGAGGTGTGGCTCGGAGTGGACTTTAGATTGATTTATGAGTTACTTGCTGTGATCTCTCTAAATGTCATCCTCTCCTCCTGGACTTTGGTATGAAATCGATCATAGGTGTTTTAATAACATCCTTCACACAATCCCAGTACCCGTTCACTAGTAGTAAATGGTGCTCTTGCTGTGGAAATTCCAACATCACTGGTTCTCACATTCGTTCGAAGTTATTTTTATTCTAAGTTTAGAGTAAGTGTTTTGTCCTTGGACAATCGTTCATTAATAACCAACTGAAACATCATTACTGAGTAACGACTGCTGACCGTTGGGGGATCCTTAAATGACAGAGAAGATTTGTTGCTCAGGTGGATGGTTCTGGTTTGGCTGTGTTCCATGAGCTGGTAAGTTTAATCGCGAAGTTCTTATTATACTTCTGTACAACGTGCTCATAGCAAGCTTTAATGCAAAGTGAACCTATTTGAATTCTCCATGAATGAGATAATCGTATATCCTGACAACCATTGTCGTGATTAATTGCCGAAGCAATTTCTATCAAACACCTGAAACCAGATTTATATGTTCAGAAAGAAGCAGTTATTAGTCTTTCCTTGCCCCGATAACTGGATGTCGTTATTCTCTCATTTGGTAAAGTAATTTTTGTCTTTAACCTCACCCCCTTTTATCATCTGTAATTTTGCCTGTCTCTTGTTTCTATGATTTGAGTGGAACTCAGTACATTGTTACTTAATTTATTAGTCACTCTGTATCTTACGTATCTCTCGTCTTAATTACGCAACTCCTTTACCATTGCATGTATACATTTATTTTGTTTAAACTTGAACTGCCTGTGTGAAAACTGTATAAGCTCAATTTTCTGAGCCCTGTTCACTAGTTGTGGAACCTTCTGTCAACTGACACCATGAAAAAATTTGCAAATCTATTAAAACCTTTTCTGTACATAAACCTCATAATTTCTTTAGCCTGTAAGCAGATGATGAGAAGCCAACCAAATAAACGATGATGCCATATCATTCTGCACAAACCACTGTTGTTCTTACTTTATTCAAATTCATCAAGGGGAATAAATGCAAGAAATTGTCTAGATGGATAACAAAAGCTTCGTAGTTAGACGAAGCTGCTGAAGAAACACAAACAAATGAAAATGTTGGGGATTCTATTTTTACATATTATATACGCAGATGGTCACTCTCCAGAAAGCATTAAGGCCTGCATACTTTGCTGCCCGCAGCATAACGTGCGTCATCCACGAACGGTTACCAAGTATGGGTGATCATGGAGGCATTCAGTAGCTCTCTACCGAAATTTCCTCCTTGTGTATGTTCGCCATCATAGTTGAAGTGCATTAAAGTCATCTTTCCATGATGATCTGGTCAAATCCCGTGGTCCAAACCACTTGAACTACTTCTGTGACCTGCCTTTTGTGTTTTACTTCTCATGTTAAGAATCAGCAAATTTTTTGCCGGAAACCTCATCTTGTTCACAGTGTGAAACACCAATGTGACCCCGGGTAGTTCTAGTAGGATTGCATTATTTGGTAAATCTGACAGCAGGTTGCTGCTTATGTAAACTGAAAGCCCCCTTTTCGTTTTATTCCTGCAGCTACTCCGATTTTCCTACAATAAAATAGTGTCTGACACCGACATACGGACCTGAGCTGAGTTTTCCTGCTACTGAAGTCTTTGACGTTTCTGTGAAGGTATTCGGTAGTTTCTTCCCCCCGCCTCACAGTTATTTTGTTTAGTGATCGCAGTTGTACTACGCCTGGTTATTTATGTGCTGCCTGATTCAACGGCAGCCTACCCCCCTCTGCGTTTTGGGGGTGTTTGGGTGTAGCAGGGATCAACCTTACTTCTCTGTAACCATGATGGAAAGGCTTTGTTTCACTACTTTTCTCAGCTGTCAACATGCATCCCTGGGCATGCTCTCATAGGATCTACTGTTGCTGCTCATTTTGTCTTTAGCTGAGTAAAAATGCTTTGACAGTGCTGCGCAGTGCCCGATCATCCAAAAATACTGCCATAGTCATGATCTGCTGTTCGCAAATAGGTAAAGTGAGCGAGGTAGCACGCATTTTCTCGCTGTTGTAGGGCTTCCGCAATACTGTATTCTATGGCCACTCATATGAGGCAAATAACCGATGAATTAAGAATAATGGGATTAGTAACCAATTAGGAGCAATATCTTCTCAATGACTTGTTACTCCTTCTCTGTCAGTTGGATGAGGGACCTCCTCCCGTGTGTTTGACTAGGTTTTCTGCGTTTCACTTGCACTCTGCCTTCGAGAGAAAAGGTCGAAAAGCACCATAAGTCTTCTACAGTGTTACAAGCTGTCGGTCAGTAATTTCAATGATTGTTTTGGTGGAAAAATCGGTTTCTAAACCGTCACAGCTTCACTCAGCTCCAGCTGGGTGGGTAGACACTATTAATAATAACTTATATTTTCATATAAACATAAATTTACATGAAAATGCATGCCATTTTTACAGGCACGATCAAGTATGATATAATGTCAAATAGTAGATTGTCTACAAGTTAATAATGTTTGAACAGCTAAATATTTGATATATATATAAATACACTCATTGTCTGACCCATGTCGTATCGTTATTGAATTAAACAGCAGTCCTCCAGGTGGCGCAGGAAAATCGACTTCGTTTCGTTTTCAACCCGTAGTTGTAGGCATACGATAACCAACCAATATTGAGGTAAGTACAACGTTAACAAGGGATAGTAAGCTGTTTTAGAAAAGTAAAGGTGCTAAGGTGAATCATTAAAGTGCAATGAAATAGGTAAGTGCAATGTATCATTAATAGATGCATTCATAAAGAAAATGCAATGGGAGACTATAATCCCTAGGCTGACAAAGTCCATTTGCAATGTACAATGCTACCCATATAGGTCCTACTATCATGATGTCCACTTTTGGTTTTAATACAATTATCCGCAAGCCGGTTGTTTTTATTACATGCCTTTTTGTCTATGTGGTGCGCAACCGTACCCTATAGAGAATAGGAATAGAATAAGTCGAATCAAATTCATAAAGAGCTATAAAATGTTAGGTTTAGTATAATATAATGAGCAACTGAAGACGTTATTAGAAAATGTAAGAGGTGAGACATTGTTAAGTGATAGTCGAGGATACGACAAAGGAAAGCATGTTAATTTATAAGATGCCCCATGAATCTGTGCAGAGCCCACGTGGTCGCATCTCAGCAATAGGCTGACCGAATGGTATATGTTTAAAGTTAGAAGCATGATCTGTCTAGGCGATCATTATTATCTTTTTCAAGATAAAGATTCAGGCCCTCATAGAAGTCTCGAGCCGTCAAATTGCATATTGCTGTTCCTGCAGAATGGGGCGATTCACCTTAGTGTCCACCACCATATCTACTGATCAGCATGCACCACCCTCCCTCCTTTTATGATGTCAGGCTCTCATTGTTATGGCTACAGCAAATATATTGCTTGATTCCAGACACATTCGTACCTCACATTCCATTTCCCTAGCTTTCTTAGTGAGTGCTTCCAATAGATCTCCACGTACAGATTTATGAACATATTATATATGTGTGCGTGCGTCCTAATGAACAGATTAGTTTATAAGATGTTAAACCCTTAAAGAGTAAAAAGAATAAGTTTTGTGAATAGTGGAGCAAGATTCAGCAGAACACTATAGTTAGAGTTCAATGTAGGTAGTATGAACTGAAGGTAAGGTCGGTTGGCAGGACTTATTGTACTAAATTATCACGAAAGTCTTTTATGTAGTAAACATCTGACATTGCAAAGTAACTAATCTACACATATTATAAAACGATATTAACACAAAACCAACAGAATTTTAACATTTGGTTAACAATACTGCAGTGTGCGTATACTGAAGAAGCGTAGTTAGTCTTACAGGGAGCCGTAAAGTAAATCAAACTATATATGATAAGAGTGTGCGTTATGCGGGTAATTCCCATCTTCGTGGCTGGTCATAAGCTTCGGTACGCTGTTTATAACCACTTTCTTTGACTTGCTCTTGCCTTCCGTACTTTAAAGATGCCTCACTTAGGGATGGTGGACTCTTCGACTTCGTTCTTATGCTGGATAATCGGTCAGCAAAGGCCACCCAAGGTAACTGAGAGGATTGTTCCACCTCCTCTGTTGAGCCTGAAGTGGGTCCTTTGATAGAATCATCCCGTTTGATATCATATTCTTCTTTCGAAACCAGAATATTATTGCTCGTGGATAACCCTGTCCGAGTCTAAAGCAAAAACCAACCAGTTGTTGTATGTCAAACAGGTGCCTAGATAGAAAAAACGAATTTTCCAGCGCGCTTTTCGATTACTGCGCTACATTTGCATAGTTGCCTAAAACTCTGATTTTTGTGGAATATCTTGTCAAAAAGTTGCAAAAAACTATTACAATTATTTGACTTTGAAACACTGAATCTTTGGATATAATATTGTATATCAATTACACCTATAACTATCTATTTGCCACTCTGTGCTTGTTTAACACTAACTAATACCTATAATTGTATATATATTGATGGATTTACATGTTCAAGTTGGCTCAAGTCAGTGAGTCTATGATTTTGGTATCATTTTGGTTAACTGTAATTGACTGTGATATTATTATTGTTGTTGTCGCTTGTTACCCTTCTTGTTGTGAATTATTTTCCCTTGCTGGTGTTTTTCTGCTTGTTTTATTCCGTTTTCCTGGTTTTAAGGGGAGCAACCCACAAGGTCGCTTCTCTCTAAATTATAAATTAATGTAACAATCCCCCCTGTAAACAAACCTGCTACAGAAACTTCAGTACGATGTATCTCCTTGGGACAAAAGAAAAAGTCTGTGTGGGGACATGGAATGGGAGGCGATCTCGTCCAGGATAATAACCGCCAGATTCAACTCCAAAGGAAGGAAAGTGTCAATTATACAATGCTATGCGGACCTCGAAAAGAAAGAAGAATTCTACAGACAACTACAGGCGACAATGGACAATACTCCAGTTGGTGACATTAAAATACTAATGGGAGACATGAACGCCAAACTGGGACCAGACAACACAGGAAGAGAACTCATCATGGGTAGAGAAGCTATCGGAGAAATGAATGAAAACGGAGAACTCCTCGCCGACTTCTGCGCCTTCAATTAACTAGTGATTGGTGGCAGCGTATACAAACACAAGGATATCCACAAGGCTACATGGGTGTCACCAGACGTGCGGACCAAAAACCAAATTGACTTCATCTCAGTGCTCCTCAAGGAAGTGGAGGCGCAGCTTACTGGACGCAAAAGTAAGAAGAGGAGCAGACGTTGGCTCAGACCACTATCTCGCACAATGGACAATCCAAATCAAATTAAGAGCTTTCAAAGAAACAGGAGCTGCAGATAGACCACAAGCCAAGTTCGATACTCAAAAGCTGAAGGATCAGGCAATGTAATTTATATAATAACTTATCCATGCCTGTACAATTGGTATGTTCCTGCATAAACAGAATAAATATATATATAAAGGACACAAAGGACATCTTCACTGCAGACATAAGGAAAAAGGTGGAGACACAAATTAACACTAGCAAAGAGGTCAGCGTCGAAAAGCACTGGAACAACTTGAAAACAGTGTGGATTCAAACCTGCATGTAGGTTCTAGGCAGAAAGAAGAGACAGGACAAACAATGGCTCACTACGCACACTTGGAAACTAATAGAAGAGAGAGGGATGGTGAAACAAAAGATTCTCCAGTGCACCGATGAGCAACAAAAACAGGATCTGAACGCAAGCTACAAGACACTGAACAAAAGAGTAGGGAAGAGTGCCAGAGAAGACAAAAGAAAGTACTATGAAACCATGGCAAGTGAGGCAGAACAAGCTGCAGGCAAAGGAGACCTCGCAACACTCTACCAAACTACTAGGTACCTATCGGGTAAACGTTTGACACAAACCAAGCCAGTGAAGGATGACAATGGAAAGTCACTCAACAAAGAGGTGGAGCAAAGGAAACACTGGGCTGAACAATTCAAAAGACTCCTCAATCGACCATCACCTACAACGCGCCCAACAATGCCAACAACGGAGACAGAGCTACCAGTGAACACCAACCCCCCGACGAAATCAGAAGTCCTGAAGGCAATCAAGATGCTAAAAGCTGGAAAAGCAGCAGGACCAGATGGAATCCCAGCAGAAGCATTGAAAACGGACCCAGAGACAACAGCGGACTTGATGACGCCACTACTGGAGAAGGTGTGGAAAGAAGGCGAAGTAACCGAGGATTGGAAGAAAGGATACTTATTCAAACTACCAAAGGAAGGAGACTTAAGTCAATGCAAGAACTGGCGCGGAATTATGCTCCTGTCCATCCCAAGCAAAATACTAAGCCACATAATCCTGGAGAGAATCAAACATGCCAACCTGGATGAAACACTTCGACCGGAACAAGCTGGATTCAGGAGAAACAAGTCATGCATTGATCAAATCGCCACATTATGGATCATCATTGAACAAAGCTTGGAATGGCAGTCACCTCTCTATCTCAGCTTCATCGACTTTGAAAATACCTTCCACAGCGTCGATCGAGGGGTGATTTGGAAACTACTTCGCTACTACGGGGTACCACCGACAATTATACATCGCATCAAACAGCTATACGACAATGCTGCATGCCAAGTAATCCACAACGGGAAACTTACGGAATCCTTCGAAGTGAGGACAGGAGTAAGACAAGCTGGCTGCCTACTATCGCCAATGATTTTCCTGATTGCAGTAGATTGGATAATGCGACAGACAGTGGACAATGAGGAAACAGGCATAAAATAGACTCACAAAAAAAACTTGGAGGATCTTGACTTCACCGATGATATATGTCTGATTTCCCACAAACTGGAAGATATGCAAGCGAAAAGTAACAAGTTAGCAGAAGAAGCATCAAAGATAGGACTCCAGGTGAACATAGAGAAAACAGAGTTGATGAAGACTAATGGGAAACACCAACAACAGGAACAACAACAACTGACAACAATCAGCCAGCATAAATGGGAGGAACCTGAAAGAAACAACCTCTTTTACCTACCTGGGAATCATCCTCTCAACTACAGGCGGAACTGACGAGGATATCAAAGCAAGAATAGGAATAGCAAGACAAGCTTTCACTACTCTCAAGTCTGTGTGGAGGTCAACAACTCTCAGCATCAAAAATAAGATCCGGATTTTCAACTCCAATGTGAAGTCAGTGCTGCTATACGGATCAGAGACTTGCACTGCACGTCATAAAGAACATCTCAAAAAAACCACAAACCTTCATTAACAGTTGTCTTCGCTCAATACTCAAGATCAGATGGCCAGAAAAGATCAGCAACAGAGATCTCTGGGAGCAAACCAATCAGGAGCCGATTGTGAAACAAATAGGCAGGAGGAAATGTAGATGGATTGACCATACTCTGAGGAAACCATCAAGTGACATCACTAGACAAGCCATTGCTCGAGTGGAACCCGAAAGGGAAGCGGCGAGTTGGTCGTCAGTGCAAGAGTGACTTGGAGGAGGTCATGTGAAGAGGAGATGAAAACATGTGGGGAGACTTGGAGCCAGGTGAAGGCTCTAGCAGAAAACCGAACGCAATGGAGACGCACGGCTGAAGCCCTATGCTCCTCTAAGAATTAAAGGGTAAGATAATAATAATAATAAACAGGTGCCTATTAGAAAATGGACTGCCACTATAATGAATATCTTCAAAGAGTACCATCACTTAATTTTGGTGTTGAGAAGCGTTGTAGCTGGATCACAGGCTATTTGTGTGCCTCTACTGCAGACGTTTCTGAGTCCATTAGCGATGACGAACTGGCAGTAATTTAGCCATGGAAACACTGATTCCCGCTTAGGGGATTACTAGTGTCAGTGAGCTCAACAGTTCTCATTCGGTTGTCAGCATTTCAAAAACCTTGAAATTGACGCAAGTACTACTCACTGATTCCAACTTGCAATAACACTAATGATTTGTTCACACAAATTAAAAGCGTTCGTGTGACCAATATATAATCTTTGCAAGGACAACATTATCTGATACAATTACGCGATACATTTAGTTATCTCAGCTGATTGGACTCGCCAATTTTTTTGACTCTGTAGTTTCTCAGCCACTCCGAAGCTCTGGGAAAGGAGATTTAGCGGCCCTATCACAAAAATCAATCAAATTACCATAGAAGCTTCAAAGCACGAGAAAACTATCAAAAATAAAACAATGAAAAACAAACTTGTTCTTCGCTAGAATCGGAGAGGAGAAATGACGCGGGCTAGTGAAAACCTTTGAGAAGCCAGTCAGCCAATATATCCTCCATCGATGAGAGCAAGAAGAAGAATGGGGACGTGGTTTGTACGTACAATGTGCAAAGCTGTGAAAGGCTGCCCAGGTGGCCAAACAAATGAGAAGATGTGGTATAGAAGTGCTCGGAATCTGCGACAGCAGATGGAATGGATGTGGACTATTGAAATTATCAACTGAAGAGACAGTGATCTACTCCGGTCACTCGGATGACAACCACGAGAGCACTCACGGCGTGAGTGGCTGTCATGATGTCATCAACACCAGTCAAAGCTGCAATGCAGTGGGAACCAATTTCCTCCTGCAAGACAATGACAACAAGATTCAACTCAAAAGGAACGAAGAGAGGAAGGTTAAAATCATCCAGTGCTGCGCACAGTGCTCCAAACAACTCAGAAGAAGAGAAGAAGGGAGATTTCTATGGACAACTGCAAAAGTAATGGATAGCATCCAAGATGTGATGACATCCAAGTCGTAAAGGGCTATGTGGATGCCGACCGAACTGAGAGCAGACAATACGGGAAGAGAATTCATCATAAGTTGAGAGGCTGTCGGTGAAATGAATAACAACGGAGAATTATTCGCAGACTTCTACGCTTTCAATGATTTGGTGGTCGGAAGGAGCATATACAAGTGTAAGAATATACACAAAGCAACATGGAATTCGCCTGAAGGATTCACCACAAACCAGGCGGATATCATCTCAATCTCAGGGAAATGCAGACGCAGTCTGTTTTACACGATGTCTAGAGGGGGAGCGTATGTGGACTTAGACCATCATATAGTGCGAGGAGCCTCCAAGGTCAAACTGGAAGCCTTCCAAGAAACTGGAGACAAACCTCAATTCAAGTTCGGCGCCCAGAAACTTCAGGATGAAACAACCACAAACGTCTTGGCTGCATCCATGAGAACGAAGTCGGAGACACTGTGTGGCATGGCCAATTGAACCTGTGTGGAATAACACTGAAACTCTCAAGGTGATATTAAAGGAAATAAGTGCATCCGTTTAACATAAAAAGAAGAGTCAAGACAAGGACACGTGGAGGCTAACAGAAGAAAGGAGGATAGTGAAACAAAGGGAGAACTAACACAAACTTGGACAAGAAGGTAAATTCAGTTGAATTTACTGTGAAGTGAATAAAGAAATGACGAAGACTGCCAGGAGAGATAATTCTACAACGCCCTAGAAACTGAAGCGGGACAGGACGCAGGTAGGAGAGACCTCAGAATATTAGATGAGACAATCGGCCGTCTACTCGGGCAAATCAACGGAGATTGAAATAATAAAAGCGGTCATAGGAACCTAATTACCATTGAGGATAGATAGAGAAAACTATGTGCTGACGACTTTAAAGGACTACTGAATCGATCATCACATGCAGTTCAGCCAGAAATACCACCAACAGGTGCTGGTGGTTATCAGTCCTGCAACAAAAGCAGTAATCATGAATGCACTCAAGCTACTAAGGACAATGACCGGATGGAAGTTCTCCCGAGCCACTGAAAACGGACCCGCAAACCGCAGTGAATATGTTCACTTTACTAGCGCAAAACGTTTGGAGGGAAGAAAAGATTTAGGAAACCAGTCAGGCAGTTTGAACAGGTTCGAGCTCGCCTCCAGTTGGTTTAGATCAGAAATAACGTTCACGACTGATGTGTGACCGCCTATTCTGTTAAGCATGACCTCTGAAAACACTCCCTACTGACTCTTTAGTCTGAACCACCTAACCTGGTGGTCATGCTGTTCTTAAAACCTTCCCAGCTAGTGAAGAGAGATCAGAGCACCTATGACTGCTGAGATTAGCGAGATAAACAGTCACACCTACTGATTAGAATAAAGTCTACTTTTCAAGTCTACCGAAGAAGGGTGACATAAGCCTCCGAAAAATTGGCTCGAAGTCGTGCTCTTGTACACGCCAAATAAAATACTGAGGAATACGCAGGACCCATATAGAGACTCTAGAAGATCTAGATTTCATGGACGGTTTGTGTTTCATATCACACAAACTAGACAATTTGCAGTCGAAAACCAAAATATGGCAGAAGAGTCTGGCTGAAAAGACGACTTCAAGTGAACATAGAGAAGACGAAGGTGAGGAAGATAACTAACCAAACAGCAACTACAACAGCAACCATCGATCACTTTCAAAGAAAAATTTTGAAAATGTTCACTCTCTTTGTCTAGGCACCATCATTTTAACTACGGCCACATGACACAGAATGAGAATGTCAAAACCAGACAGGACTCGAAAGGTAAGGGAGGCCACCACCATTCTGAAATCAATTTGGAAACCTTCTGCTCTCTGTAGCACAAAGAAAAAGACTCGGGTTTTCAGCACAAGTGTGAAGTCTGATAGTGCTTTTATTTGGGTGAGAAACATGTCATCCGCGTCACGGAAAGCATTTCCAACAAGCCACTACAGACTTTTATCGACAGCAGCCTTCGCTGCATGCTGAAGATCATATGACCGGTGATAAGAATTATCAACAAGAAACTCTGGGAACAAATCAACCGGGAGCCAACTGCTGTACAAATACTGCGAAGAAAACGAGTGTGGATGGGACACCCACTAAGGAGGTTACCGAAAGACAATTTTTAATAGTCCACATCCATTCCATCTGCTGTCGCAGATTCCGAGCACTTCTATACCACATCTTCTCATTTGTTTGGCCACCTGGGCAGCCTTTCACAGCTTTGCACATTGTACGTACAAACCACGTCCCCATTCTTCTTCTTGCTCTCATCGATGGAGGATATATTGGCTGACTGGCTTCTCAAAGGTTTTCACTAGCCCGCGTCATTTCTCCTCTCCGATTCTAGCGAAGAACAAGTTTGTTTTTCATTGTTTTATTTTTGATAGTTTTCTCGTGCTTTGAAGCTTCTATGGTAATTTGATTGATTTTTGTGATAGGGCCGCTAAATCTCCTTTCCCAGAGCTTCGGAGTGGCTGAAAACTACCGAGATTTTCGCTAAACGCACTTGCTCGTAATGACAGTTTCCTGTATAAGTTATGTTCTGCAGTGCATTCATCCAAATAACAAGGTTTTCGACCACTTTCAATGATTAATATGCCAGGCTTAGTGAATTTCAGCGAAGTACATGGCAAAGAGGTGCAGTAGTTTAAGCTACCGAAAAGTTACACAATAAAGAGAGGGGAAAGAGATTTGAATGAACCATTATGATTATTATTTTATTCCTTTACGTGCCGACTGGAAAGTGGGGTTTCAAACTAGAGCTTTTAGGTCTCGGCGGCAGTGGTTTCCATTCTTACAGTGTGAGGTTGCTGGTCTCATACCTAACCTTCACTCTTTACCGAGCTTACTGGCGACTAGGCTAGGTTTAGATGTGCGTCGACTGAGGATCGATTCCCGGACCTCGTGAGACGTGGTTGGCGAGCGTTCTACCGCTGAACTTCAATAGACAGAACTATGAGCGGAAAAGAATAGTGAGGTGGAAAACATGACGGTTTAGTGTATGTGGGGGATCACAGAGAGTGAATGCATGTGTGCCATTAAGAACGATTTTCCAGCCAAGCCTAGCATCCGTGAGATCCCAACCCTGCAGGTAGTCTACACCTCCGTCCGTGAATAGCTCAAATTAGCAGTGGATGAATAATAGGAAGAGTGACAAGGTAAATACGGATCCATTCTCCTGTCAGCTGCCGAGTGCATGACAGAAGAGTTGACATTATGAAATGCCTTTCCTCTTACACCACAAAAACGCAGACTGACCACTTTTCTGCTTCTGACACTAGTCCCATGACCGAGGAACATTATAGTAATAATAATTTGCTTTATTCCAAAACATTACTTGTGATACAGAATGGAATTTTCAGCATTTTTACTACAGTATTGCATCCAGTTAGTACATTATGAATAAATAAAATTTTGCATAGACAGACATAGATTAAGGAAATCTCAGTTCATTATGACAACAACATATTGGGATGTCGGTAGCAAAGCCAAAGCTGAACAGTGTTTGAAGGTGTCAGAAAAGTAGGTGCTGTCATATTTACTGGCGAGAGAAAGAAACAAAGCAGCACATAACGGAAAAAAAGAGAGAGAGAAAAGGAAAAGAAAGAAGGAAAATGTTGTACCTATAAATGATATGAGTTGGAAGGACGAGGTCCAGTTGTACTACTGACTATTTAATGAATTGTATGAATTATATTATTATTATTACATGAATCATGAATTGTGAACATTGAGTGATATGATGAGCGTTTGGTTCCACTCATACAATCACTGTTTTCTAACTGTATATGTGCCATTTTGGAATCTTCGGTATGTTATTCAGCATACTAAAGGTTGAATAATCGCATACAAATTAGTCGGTCTAAGCGGTGTCTTTGTAGTATTATCCAGAATCTTATTCGTGGCAACCCTGTCTTACTCTTCTGATTTGAAAGTGGAGTGTTAGGTACTCGTACAGTGTCTAAAGTGTTTTGTGTAGAGCCTTTCCGGTGCTAATATCTTGCACAACAACACTCTGATGGGTAGTTTTAAAGAGATGTCCTATCCACCAAAGGCAACCCAGTTGCAACAACTATTAGTTTGCTAAGCATATAACGGCTTTTCAAGTAATAAGCGGTGGTTGAACACATGGTTGAAACACCAACAACGTGGGAGTAAGTCTCTTCTTTGTGATGCATTTTCTTTGTGTTTTGTGTAGTCTGTCAAGTATGACAGTGTCCATTATTCCTGAAGTGACTGATATCCCATTAGTTGTCAGGCGAATTACCCCAGTCGTCTAGATCGAGTGCTACATGTCCCCTCCCCCCGAATTATTTTGAGCCTCTTCTTCATCGGAGCGTCGTTAAATGGATCAGTGTTAACTGACGAGAGGACTATACTTCTACAAGTAGATCAGTTAAGATTGACTTTCAAGGTACTTCGATAAGCGTTGAAGGTTGTTGACCGACACTCCATCTGCTTGATGGGCCAGGCTTCTCGTTGCTGCTAATATTTTGGATTTGCTAAATATACAGATTTCGGTTGTCGGCAGCTATTAATACACTCAGGCTTTGTGATCAGTGGGTCTTACAGTCGTTCGCTTAGTGAGCGCAGTGGGATTTTGTGTGTAAGAAAGAGTCTTGCACAGATTATTGTACTCGTCATCTGTTGGAGTAAGTCGATGGCCATTAAATGGTTTCAAATGGAGCTTACTGTAATCCAGTGTTTGTTAGTGAGGCAAGCATTCTTTGAGACCACCAATAGTTTTAGTTGCTATTTCCGTGATTTCTTGTAAGTGTTGCTAATGTTCGTTTATTCTTTCTGGAGTATTAGTGGCCGTCATCGAGTCGAATGAGGTGCGCTGTTGAGCTTCAACAGGAAGTGGAGTTTGTGTTGACTTGATTAGGACGGTGAGTTGGATTACCCCTTAGTCCATGCTAAATTATGACGAGAATCCAAAAAGTGCACAAAAGAGTTTAAGACGATGGTTTCATCAGAGATTGGTTATGTCACAAATGAGCGACCAGTGTGTGTCTTTGAGAGACAACCCACAGTACCTTTTCTGATACCAACTAGACTTTATTGGTGATTTGAAGGATTCTCCTGAGAGTAAACACCTGACTTGTGAATTCAGATCTCTAGCTAGTACAAGGGTATCTGTCCAATGCGACTGATTCAAAGGAATCAGTGGGGTGTTAGAAATAGTGTTCAGCTGTGTCAAGTTAATTAGGCGAACGTGTCGAAAAGTCAACACTTCTCGTGTTGATTACTGACAGTGTCGACCCAGCTGTCTAGCCTAGTAATAACAACGGCAACAGCAAATGTTGAGCAGTATTGAATGGAGTTGTGGTGCTTTATATATAGCACTTAGTTTCAGGGTGGGCACTGATGGCAGAGATTCCTCGGTGACCAGATACGGGACAAATGTTCACATGATGAGTGTTGTTCTATCCAATTCACCTGAGTCCTGTATGCAAGCAAGCCACTGAGAAGCGATTGCTTTGAGTTCTGGCCAAATATCGGATTCTTCCCACTTCCAAACTTACAGGGTACCTTGAAAGACACATTTTAGGATATGTATGCACAAACTCGGAGATGTTCAGACGAGAGCTTACAAACTGATGGGGTGAGCTGCAAAGATATGACTTCAAGTGAACGTAGAGAAGACGTAGATGATGAAGATAGCCAACCAACCGACAACAATATCAAGAGAAGAAATTTGACTGTGGTCCTTTCCTGTAATAGAACAGCGTAAATAATGATATATATGAAGCACGCTGGGAGAAATTGTGAAAAGCGGAACACAGACTCGTGTCGAAACACTTTATTATTATCAGCCGCCTCAATAGGATAAGGAAGCAAAAGTTATACCCATAAAAGAGCTAGGCCATCACTGTTCAGCAGCCACCAGTTTTTGAACCAATGCCGCTTTTCGAATTCCATCCCCTACACCACCAATGTAAGGAGGATTGGTCGTCGTCGGCTGTCTGCTTATTCTTAGCTGTTTCAAGGTGGACTATGATTCTATGACTATTATTGTCGTACATACTCTCACTTGCTCTGCAGCACACCTTATATGGACCTGCCCGATGTGCTTGAGCTTCATTTCGATATCGGATGTCAGTTCCTGATTGACGCAGCCACACTTTATCAGTTGTGTCGAATGGTGTTCGCCACTGCTTCCTATCTGGATAATGTTTCTGCCGTTTTTGTGCCCTCTCGAGTTCCACGTGTGCATAAATGTGGCACCTGGCCATGTCTCCTCGCAATCTTATTATTATTATTTCCGATGCGGTCAGTGGATCACTCCATCGGGGCATAACCGATGTATCACTAGGCAGGCGTAACTCGCGACCAATACACACATGCGTGATATCTTCCCAGTCGACATGTGCGTACTTCCTCAGTAGGCCAGTAGGCACCGTGGTAGCATGGTGTCCCATGCTGATTCTTCTTTTCTTTCTAAAAATAAGCGTAGTAACGCTTTCAAGGTTCGATTGGTATGCGTCGATGGCACAGCAGTAGGACGCTCGCCAACCATGCACATGGTCCGGGGTTCGATCCGCCGCCGACGCATACCCGATATCAATGGTCGGCCTGCAAAATTTGGGCTACCGATATCACATGCTGAAAATGTCATGCTTTTATCAAAAATACTGTGTGCAGTCAAGCTGTAATAAAATAAAAAAATATAAATAATCCGTTGCCTTCAGGATAGTATGCTGTGCTTATGACATCCCTATTCCAAGTAGGTGACACAGCTCTCTGACTAAGAGACTTTAGAAATTTGTTCCTTGGTCATAATGTAGTTGTTCTGGGGCATTTTAATGGGCAGTTCAACAATTAAACATAGCTTTGGCTACCGTAGAAACGCTAGTTCCCCTAAGGAGTACAGATTCACACCATTTCGTAAAATAATCGACTATGCGTGGCCCCTCGTGACTGTCCTATGATGTCCACGGCGATTACTTCGTTGACATATCCAGCCTTAATACTAGTAAGTGTCGCCCTAGGTTCCCTTTGGGGGTTCTTTACCTCACCACATATTGTAGACCCCTGGGAAAAGCCTCAAAAGTCGCTTCACTTCCGAGGACACCAACAAAGTTTTGCGACTGCTTTCAGCATCTTGTTAATTCCGGCGTGGCCCAAGTCATAATGTACCTTTTCCAGAATCTCTTTCATGAACGAATGATGGACTACAACTCTTTTCAAGTAATTGGGGCCAGGTTGAACACACAAAATACCATTCACAAGCACTAGCTAGTCTCATGAGTCCCACAAACATCTGGTCTTCCAACTTTTCCGTCTGACATCAGCTTCGACTGGTCTTCCAGTCGGATTCGACAAAGCTTGATATAGAAGCGCAGTCTCACCATCTGTAGCCTGGATATGTGCCCATTGTCCCCTATTTAAGCCCGCCAACGAAATAGCACAAATATCAATTTTCTCGCAGGACGGGCAGTCTTCGTGCGGTCTGAAGGAATGTCTGGACAAGCGACAGTATTCGGACATCGCTTGCCAGGACGGAACACACGTTCTGAATCGTATTCCTGCCATCATGTGATCTGTCCTTCAGGGCCTTTGAAGCTTTGCAACCACTGAGGGGCTTTGTGATCCGTTCTCAGCACAAACGGTTTACCAGGTAAATGAGGTCGGTACATGCGAATGAAGGTAACAGCAGCCGACATCTCTTTTCTTGTGATGTAGTTCTTTTCTGCAGGGCACAATGTGTGGCTGCCGTATTCTATGACATGTTCTTTCCCATCTAAATCATCCTGAGATTATACGGCTTCAACAGATGTGTGTCTGGCGTTCATGTCCAAGATGTGCTTGTTGGCTGTTTGGGACGTATCTGGAAATGCTAAAGTAGGCGCCAAGCATAACGAATCTTTCAAATTCTATAAAGCACGGTCACAATCCTCTGTCCACACGTTGGGAATATTTTTGCTAATCAACCTCGTCAAAGGGCCGGCGATTTCTGAGTAGTTTCTCACAAAGCGGCGGTAATATGGAGCTAACCCAAGAAAACTACGTAAATCATTCGTGGATTGTGGTACGCACCACGCTTTAACTGCCGCAACTTTTTCTGGGTAACTTTAAACGTCACGTCCGATGACGACGTGCCCTAAGAAGATAATCTCCGTTGTTAATAGATGACATTTGGTGGGTTTAGCCTCGATTCCTACCACCTTCAAACGTTCCAGGGCCATTCGCAGTCTTACGAGGTGTTCTTTGATGGCGTGGCTGAACACAGTGATATCGTCTCAGTGTTCCATGTAAATTTGTGGAACTAGCCCTTCAAGTACCGTATGCGTCAACCTTTGAAACGCTACTGGTTCATTACTTAAGCCGAAAGGCATAGTCTAGAATTCGTACAACGCAGTGGGTGTGATAAAGGCCGTTTTACGCCGGTTACGAGGGTGCAATTTACCTTACCAATATCCGGGCGCTAAGTCAAGTGTTAAAAACGGGGCCTGATAGTGCTTCTAAGGTCTTGTCTATTCTCTGTTGGGGGTAATAATCTTTCCGTGTCACTGCGTTTAATTTCCTGTGACCAACACACAAGCTGAGGAATCCATTTTTCTTTTGAACTGGACTAAGAGGGGAAGCCCGCGGTGAATTTGTTGGTGTAACTATCTTTTTGTGCAACACTTCCTCAATTATGCTTTCGGATTGTGGACGGAACTTAGACGGAAATCGGCGAGGTGCTTGTATTATTGGGGCACAACTACCAGTCTCATTGGTATGCTGGATAGGTGTTACTCTTCCCAGGTCAGCCGATGACCACGAAACCACCTTAGAAAATTCTGAAATTAGCTGATATATCACTTCTTTGTGCTCTCCTGGAACTTGCGCTAACATGTTTTCCATCAGGACAATATCAGCTGGAGATACGTGGTACTGACCAAAAAAGCAATTATACATTGAGCGTCTGAGATTTAATATCGGTTGAGGCCTTACAGCTGCATAGAAGATCATAGCCTACAATGAAGTCCCGTGACAATTCATTAACTATTGGACGGGGATGCCAAATGCGATCATGCTAACCTTCCTACAATATTGGCAAAACGCCGATTATTTTCATTTGGGACCCATTGGCTATTCAAATTAGTAGGTGGGGGTGGCTGTCACGACTTTATCACCGCAATATCTGCCGGACAACAAAGTGCGAGGTGCAATGGCGTCTACCAAGCCAATGAGGGTTTTTTCATGAAATCTCATTGAAACAGTTGGTAAATGCTTAGCTATACATGGGACCTCGGATTTTGTATAACATCGGGTACAACAAGAAGAGACCCACCATTTTCCTCTGAGACTCGAGGGCTCGTCCACCTCGCCATCGAGAGTGATTTTATCGGGGTGCATCTTGCATTGGAAGCGGATTGGAGGAAGTGTCGAGATCTCCATTCGCTGTGTTTACGTATTTTTGTAAATGCTGAGGATGTACCTTTGGTTCTTGGAGCCGTGACACCATGTTTAGTTTCTAAGAAGCTTTATGAAGGATTCCTTATGTTTTGGTCATCTAAAGTGCCTCTACAAGCGACGTAGGGTTACTTTCGATGACGCGTTCTCTCACTTCAGGAACAAACCTTCTTCGAACTGGTGAAGAATACGGGAGCTTATCGCGCCTGCTGAGTCTCCTTCAAAAGCCATTTCTTGCGGCGCATTGTGCTTTCTCCGCTGCGTTGGACACAAGCGTGAAAGGTGGCCCGCTGCCGGAGGACATGGGGGAGCGACGCGGATGCTTAACGCATGGATGTGAAAAGCTCTTCCATGTCCACCGTCTCCCCGGTGTTAAGGCCAGCCAACTTCAGGCGTTTCAGTGCTGGTGTCCACAACGAGCAGATGGTCTTTGTTGAACTGTTGAATATAGAGCCGAAATTGTTCTTCCCTGAAAGCAAATGAGTCCCCCTTGGATAATATTTTCTGGTGCGGGAAATCTTACTTTGGGGTTGTTACTTGGAGACAGTCCTTTTGTGTCATTGATTATCAAAGCTTTTGGGAATGCCGCTATCATTGCCTTGAATATATCTGTAGAAGGCGTTGAGATCAGCGGTATCGATGAGGTTGATGACTTCTCTGGCGGCACCCTGGCGTCATCCTCTTGCACGTATGTGTACATAATACCAGCATACTCCAAGTTCTTCGCATCTCGCTTCGATTTAAACGAGTTTCGTAGGCTCGACATGTTCTGTAATAGAACAGCGTAAATAATGATATATATGAAGCACGCTGGGAGAAATTGTGAAAAGCGGAACACAGACTCGTGTCGAAACACTTTATTATTATCAGCCGTCTCAATAGGATAAGGAAGCAAAAGTTATACCCATAAAAGAGCTAGGCCATCACTGTTCAGCAGTCACCAGTTTTTGAATCAATACCAATTTCTGAGTTAGAATCTCCACACTTACTCAAAAATATCGAGGGAGAATCGTTTCTGCCACAAGCGGAACGTATGAAGACGGGAAAGCCAGAATCAGGAAGGCAATATGCACTTTCATCACATTGAAATCAGTCTGGAAATCTTCCGCACTCCATCTCAGCAGCGCAGAGAACAGGATTTGGATTTCCAACACAAATATGAAGCCAGTCAGTTCTTCTATATGTGTCAGAAACTTAGTGTGCGCATCACGAAGAGCATTTCCTGCAGGTTACTTCACACTGTTTTCAACAGCTGCATTCGCTGGCCCCATATTGAAGATCAGATGGATGGCGGAGAAGATTGGCAACAAGGAACTATCGGAATGAATGATCCAAGAACATATTTCTCACGAGCTGTGGAGAAAATGGAGATGGGCCAGACCCACACTGTCGAAAGACATCGCTCACCAGGCCGTCTGGTAGTGGTACCTGAATGGGAAACGATGATTTGGGAGTGGGTCTGAGGGTGACATGCAGAAAATGTTGCGAGGAGGAAATGAAAGCCTACAGGCAATCGTGGGGCCATCTAAACGGGACCTCAGAAAACAGAACAAAGTGGAGATGTATTGTTGTAGCCCTATGTTCCACTCGGAACATAACGAAACTCATAATAATGATCGCAGTTGATCACGACTGCTAAAAGACGTGCGAACAATACCATTAACTGTTGTTGGTTTGAAGAACCGAAATATAGAAAAAGAGCTACTTTTTAGATTATTGCTTGGCCAAATTGTTTCGCCATAGTATAAATTACAAATGAAGAGGTTATATCGGGTCGTATGTCTTAGAATTCAAGTCAGTGATGATGTCATAGATAGGATTTACCCCCAATTCACGGGTGAACTCAAGCATACCTCTTGGGAGATGCAACTATGGAAATATAAGGTGCTGTTACAAGTGCCCGAGGGAAATAGGCTAATGGTGCATCATGATTTTTCGAAGTGGCATTTAGTTTTGCTAATGTGACAAGTATGTACCCGCCTCGTTCAGTAAGCAAAAAGCCTGGCCAGATAAGCATGTCTGAAATTAATCATTAGCATGCAAGGTGGAAAAGTTTCTGTCGCACATACGGTGTAGTCGTCTTCCAGCGTTAGGCTTTGTATTGGTGACGATGTGGTAGTTATCAAAAAGCACTGAAACTGTAAAGAAGGCATTCATTACCTTACTTGAAGGGTGAAGTGAATTTAACTTCACTTGTTCTTCTACTACCAATTATCTTTTGTGGGCTTAGGTGCTGAGCACACAGCTCACTAATTCCTTGAAATAGTCTAGTTCTAGCTCGGTGGATAGGCTTACGCTGACATTAGCCTTCAAGTAATGTGAAAAAAGAATACTTATATCTCTTGAAAGATGTAAATCAGGTGAAAGTGGACAGATGAAATCTCAAACGCAATTCAGCAACTAATTCCCAGTTTCACTAAAATTCGATGAACACCAAAACCTTTTTTACCTGAAAGTTAGTGCATGAATAACTGGGATCTTTACTTAGAGTTACTTCTAGGCTGCATAAAGTGATCTAGTCGATGATATACAACACAAGTTTCTGACATTTTTCTGAGAAGGACCCTGATAAATTAACGAATAATTGCTTGAAACGCACTTTCACACCAGCTCCCGAATTTGTAGTTCATTCGTCTGATGAATTCGCACTTATATTAGGCCACCATGCAATTGTTTGGGCTGTTTCGGCTCTAAATACTTCAGTGGCCATGATGGCCAGGCTTTGAGCATGATTGCTGACGGCACTATTGAGTTGATTTCGTATTTTTTACGTTATCTATTGCACAGATTGGTTTTAGTGAAACCTATAGCTTCTGACAAAACTGATGACTGCAAGGGAAAGCTAGGCTACGCTTGGCGATAGAAAGCAGCCAGTTACCAATGTCTTCATAGGTTTCAGTGAAGCTATAGACGAGGTGCCTGTAACAAGTCTGCTCAAGAAAATCGAAAGTTGTGAAATCATTGGATATCTATACAGGGTGATTTACCGCAAAGTATTGTGTTCATTTATCTTTTATTTATCCCATATATCAAGAAGTCGCCTGGGCTCACAAAATATCTTTAAGCAATAGGTTTAAATCTTCCAGGAGATAACAGTGAAATACGCACGCACCCAACATATCTCAGAGGTCTATTAGGTAGGTCTAAAGAATGGACGCGTCCTATGGACACGGCAAAGTGACCACATAGCTCAAGCATGTGTAAGAGTTGGACTTGGATTAACTTCGACCTAAAAGTAACCACTCTTACAAAACTTCTTCACCCCTTATGGCCTTAATAGTATTCTGCCTAACGTGCAAGTACTAACAAACGGAATCAAGGTTAAAAGACTTGAGATGACAAGTGTGACTGGAACAAAATTGTATTTACACAAAAGAGATATAGAATTTGATAAGAAATAAGAGGTACACACTTATCTGCAGGTGAGACGGCGGTAAGCTCAGAGAGTGCGCTAGGTGAAAGCACAGTGAGAGTGCGAAACCGAAACCGTACAGGAGGTTCAGGAATACAAAGTGGAAGTAGGTTAAAGGTCAGGCTGAGTTCATTCAAACAAAAGTTCGAAGGTACAATGCACACTACAGGTTATCCCCCCCTTAGAAGGTTGGTGGGATAACAGCAAGCTTCGATACATAAAAGTGGCAAGGTTGTGTACAATAACAGTGAATGAACAAGAAAGTGTGAAGATAGTAATAAAATAGTATTTTTAAAATATATATATTGTGAAAGGAAAGGATGAAGGAAAAAAAATAAAGACAATTTATAGGCACTATGTACATGATCAATGGAGTAAGATGGAATATAAGAAGGAATAATGCTGGTGCCTTGGTGCGATTTCGAGCTTCTGAGTTGTCTGTTTTTTAACATTTATTTTTACTTATCTTTTTATTTTATTTATTTATTTAGGTTTTTTACGACATACTATTAGGGGCTGGGTTATGTGGAAGTCTGATGGTTTACCTCCATTACCCCAGGTTGTTATAACGGGAAGGTGACTCATTATGTCTAAGTAGCGGTACGTCCAACGTTTGCGTTACATTTTTGCGTGATTCGTTACATAAAATTTATCTTGTTGTAATACTTGCACAAGTACTCTACTACCTCCATACCTATAACTAATAACTCTCATATCAAATATTTATGGTTAACCAAAGTAAAAAGCAACGAACTCAATCCCCTGTAAATCTGATGACTAATCTTAAGTCGCTGATTGCTACATCAAGCAACACACTCCATACAAATGGTTATAGTGAGCCACATAACCCACTTGTATGTCGTAAGCGTCGAGCTGAAACTGAGGATAAAACTGCACTGACAGCTAGTATTAGCACTACTCCCAAAAATTCAGTACCCTCTGCTCATACAGAAACCCTCCCTTCACCTTATGTACTTATCGAAAAGCTCCAGCCTTCAAGCTCTGTTTCAGAACTATCTTCTGAAATAGAACTCCTAAAGTTGTCTATAGGAGAACTTAAGGCCGAGTTAAGGGAAATAAAAAACAAGTCAGTAAATCCAGGAATTTCTGAAACCAATACCAAAATATTCAAATTATCAGATCAGATCAGCGATATCAGATCGCAGGTCTGTGAACTGACACCTTTAACTATCCTCATGAGAACTGTAGACCTTAACAAACTTGACACGGAATCGGTATCTAAGGTGGATAACCTCATTAACTTTGTTACTACAGAAGTAACAAAACGACTCGATGCTAAACTAAGTGCTATTGTCTACAACGTTCCGGACAATGAGGCACTAAAAAGGTACAGCGCATCTTACTTAGTGAGGCGAAAATGCCCAACTCCAAGACTAAGTGCTACAGGCTGAAGAAGAGTCAACATGAAAAGTGTTGTCCTATTCGTTTTCAGTTCGAAACACCGGCTGAGGCCAGAAAATTTATCCACTCCCAACACACCCTATCGCAAGCCAGAAATTACAAACTAATAAAGGTTGCGGTGGACAAGACCGTCATAGAAAGGCGCGTATATAATTATCACACTGAGTCTAATTGTGGAATAAACAATAGGACATTGCAAGCAGCAATTATACCCAACCCTTTGAGAGATACCGTAGAATCCACCGCACCACCCCTCTCTAACCACACAGAATTATCTTCTCAGAGAGCGACACCAACCGATAGGCCACTAAATTGTAATCAAATAGCCAATAAAACTATACCACCTATCACCGTAGATTTAGACATGTCACTAAATAATCCAAGAAAAAAAGTCAAAATCCCCCGGAAGTTGACCCTGTCCTCTCCTAGCCATAAGTCCATTGGTAAAAAAGAGAAGAATATGACCCCAAATCATGCCAACAACAACAATGGCAGTATAAATAAGCCCACATTCCCCACGGTCAATAGTATTGGCACCCACAACGTGCGAAATAGCACCATGGCCCACACTGATAACCAACGCCAAAACAATGCCATCCTCAAGAGTACAAGTGACAATAGTCAGAACTCGACCACCAACAACTCAGGGCATTTACAGTATGGCACACAAATAAATTTTGATCGGATATACGGTACAAGTCCGCTGGGAACTAACCCACAAAGCAGTACACACGAAACCCTTACAAGGACACCACTAGTACCTAACAATAGGTGGAATAATAAACCATGGTCTTCACAAGGTCCCAATCATTTTTTATCCCCTGCGTCCCTGTCAGCGTTGAAAAAACAGCTGGTAGGGATGCTAACACTCCTAAACCGCTAGTGCTGGCTCCCCCTTTGCATGAATATAGGAACAGTCTAGTTCACCCGCATCCACTAAGCACACTTGATACATGCACAAGTTTAGGTCAAATAAAGATCCCTACCCCCGTTTCTAGCTTAACTAAAAATAAAAATGCCTTAGCCTATAGCACATTCAGTACTCCAACGCTTAATTCTTCACCGAAAACAGCACACACCAACTCTATAGACATAGGTGAGCATGATGCTGAAACTCCTCTTAACATAGGGTCGTCATGTCAAACAGTACTACTGGGTGCTGAACCACATTCGGGGCTGATTAACGAACTTAAGTACTTCAAATGCTATTTCAAATCTCATCTTTACCTAATCCTCATAAATGCTAGATCCGTTCTAAATAAACTACCGATGCTCAGAGCACTCACAGTAATATACAAACCCCCTATAATTGTCATCACTGAATCCTGGTGTAATTCTAACATACTGGATGAAGAGATAAGCTTAGATAACTATACACACTTTCGGTGTGACAGGGAAGGTGGTAAGGGAGGGGGTTGTCTTATGTACTTTCTGAATGCACTTACTGTATCACGGCTAGAAAGTAGTACACTTAACATGCCTGAGACTTTATGGGTTAACTTACACTTAAATAACGCAATAGTATTAATTGGATGCACCTACAGAGCACCTGGCACCTTTAGTAATTACGAGACCCAACTTATTAATACTCTAGAACAATTATCCACCCTACACTACGATCATAAGATCCTATGTGGAGACTTTAACTTACCAGAAATCAACTGGGAAATACCCACAGGTCCAACTAAACTTGATAAGTTCTTAGGCACACTGGATATACTTGGCTGGAAGCAGACTGTCACAAACCCTACAAGAGGTAATAACGTACTAGACTTAATCTTCTGCCACAATATAAGTCCCCTTTCTACCCTAGTAGGTTCTGAGTTTTCAGGGAGCGACCACGAAACAGTGCTGTGTGCACTGCCACTTCCGTCAAGTAGCAATGCAACCCATACCCCTACTTCACAACAAATAACTTACAGGAACTACAGTAAGGCAGACTGGACTCTAGTAAAATCAATGCTAAGATCCTCAGAATGGAGTGAGTACTTCTATACTGATAGCCTCTCGAAAGCTCTAGACATCTTTTACTATAACTCCAACACATGCTTAGATGCTGTCATCCCACTTCAAACATTAAAGTTTTCCCCACATAGAAAGTCATTCATAAAGCCTAAGGATCGTAGGAAACTGAAAAGACTGTCAACAAGTTACTTCAGGCGACACGACTTTAGTACACTAGGGTCAATACTTAGTACTCTTAGCTCCATCTCGCAAGCTCATAACTTGCGTATGAGAAATGAAGAATGCACCGCACTAGCCAGCACCACCAGAGTAGGTGCTCTCACAGAAATCCTAAAGAAACGAATGAATCGCCAAAGCCATAAAATTTCTCTCCTTATAAACAAGGGCAAACTATACAGCAACCATGCAGACATGTGTGAACTGTTTAATGAGACGTTTGCAGCTAACTACCTTAAGCCTACAAGTCCACTTCTCGGTTTACAATCTACAATAGAACTCCCTTCTTCTTCAACGCTGAAACAAATCACTACAGTTCATTTCACTTATTCTAATATTAACCAAGCCATTAATACTCTTAAAAGCTCTAGTAGCGCTGGTTTTGACGGTATACCATCGTATCTTTATAAACACGGTGGTTCTGACATTTCCGTTTTATTACTTAAGATTTTTACAATGTCCCTAGAAAGCCAAACCTATCCAGATAAATGGAAAACCACATTTATAGTACCCAAACACAAATCCGGATCAAAAACTGAAGTCAACAACTATAGGCCAATCAATATTACACCCATAGCATCTAGAATCATTGAAAGAATAGTTAAAGATGATATCCTCAAACATATACTCAGCTGCAATATTCTAAGTCCAAACCAACATGGATTCCTAAAATCCAGATCATGCATGACATGTCACCTTGACTTCTTTAACTATATAACTAGCAGCCGAGACAAACAACAACTAGTACTAGTCATCTACTTTGACATCTCCAAAGCCTTTGACCGCGTTGACCATTTGCTTCTAATAAATAAGCTGAACTCCTTAGGAATACGTAACCCATTATTAGGATGGATTGAATCATTCCTTAACAATAGGTCCCAAGTAGTTAGACTGGGTTCTGTAAACTCTAAACCTAGTCCAGTCACTTCTGGAGTAGTTCAAGGTAGCGTCTTAGGCCCCCTCCTATTCACTCTGTATGTCAACGACATATGCAGCTGTTTCTCACTTGGCAAACCATTCATCTTTGCAGATGATCTTAAAGTAGCTTACACATTCCACTGTGATGACTTAGGGTACTTTCAGAAAGCTGTTCAGGAAGAACTAGATAGAGTAACTGCATGGTCCTCCACATGGAACCTAAAATTCAACCTTAAAAAATGTGGTTGGATCTGTCTCGGTGCTCCCTCAATAAATATTAAACTGGTACTTGAATCTCTCGACTTGCCTAAACTCCAAAGTGTTGCTGACCTAGGACTCAGGTACTCTAGTGACTTGACATTTTCTGAGCAAGTGGCGACACAGACGCGTAAATCGAGGATGCTCTTAGGATGCATACTCAGGAATTTCCACAGCTACGAAGCGAAACTATTATTATATAAAACTTGTGTTAGACCACTACTTGAATATTGTCCATTTATTCTCAGCAGCACTCGCGTAAGTGATAAACTTAAAATAGAAAGTGTCCAACGATACTTCACGTCTAAACTACTAGGATTTGACTGCGAAAAGGACTACACATCAAGGTGTATAACTCTAGGTATCGACCCACTCTGGATGAGACGACTGAGCATTAACCTAACATTCTTCTTTAAAATATTGCATAAAATATCATTCTCGGACAGTAAGGAGATACAGTTCTCACCGGAAGGCTCTTACAACCTTCGTAACCAAACGTGCACAGTATCTAGGAAAAACTGTAAGACAACACTCCGTGCAAACTTCTTCACAGTCATGTACTCTAAGATCTGGAACAGTTTACCCCTAGAAATAAGGACCTGTCACTCTATTATAGCCTTCAAACGCTTGCTATATAAACTGCTTCATCCAAATGACTATGCCAATCACACCGCACCACTTATTTCTAAAACGCATGAGCTATTAGAACACTATAACGCCTAGACTCATTACTAAATATTATGACAATAAATAAACCTTAAGACTTCGCAAAAATACATGAAAGAACAACTAGATTATAGGTAGTGTTTACTATACAATGATATACATTTATAAACATTTATATATACATAAAATATTAATGTTTTCTTCATTTTTACATACTTTATCTTTCTGCTATTCTGCTGCTGAGATTACTCTTCTATATACCTCCTGGTCGAGGTCGAACAACCCAACATCTAAACTGAAATGACCATTTAAGTAAATTCAAACTCAAATTCCAATTGAAAACGCTGGCTAACATTCTGTACAAGGAGTATTCTTGATCTGATATAAAGAAACAACTGGTTTTCAAGCAGTTTTCAATGAATTACTCAACTTACATGTACAGTCTGCCATGCTGACGCAAATCGCGCAAATGGATAGTTCTAGAATCGACCTCGGCCCCATTCCATGCAGTAAAACAATCTAACATGACCTAATATAATTTTCGTATCAAAGATCAAATTTCTTTCCTATTATAAAACTACGATAAGACTGCTGAAAAAATGGAATAAATACATTATTGACTCAAAATAATACATCAATAAACTTTATCTCACGGATGCTGTTGACAACAAAGTTTTATAGGAGAATTGACTTCAAGCTTTATTTTTCCCAGATATTTGTATTACATTCATATGAAGTCTGGGTTTTTTGTTAATGCGAAGACAATATTTCTATATCTCTTTATGTGTTACGCAGACAGACTATTTTGCAGACTGTTCCGACTGACTCTAATGTCAGAAAGAACAAACAAACTGTAAATTCAACATACATCGAAACATGTGTAATTTATATAATAACTTATCCATGCCTGTACAATTGGTATGTTCCTGCATAAACAGGAGTGAATAAATATATATAAGTTTCCCCTTAGACTAATGCTCCATCCTTCCTCATCAACCAAAACTAGTAGTAACACCAAAGGCAATCAATATACCAGCGTATTAGGAGGAATAAAGTAAAAGCAACAGAAAAGAATCGAAAAAAGGTTAAGACTTAAAAATCAGCATAAGGTGTTAACAAGAACTTAAGCGGAATAAATGTGACGGAACTAGTGTAACATGGGAGTGGTACGCCAAATTGCTAGCGCTGTGAAAACTTATGCAAGGTACAGAGAAGTGTGTGTATAACCAATAGCTATGAATAAGTACAATCACCATTTGTTAAAAAAATGTTGCGAGCTGTATAATTAAAGTGATGCAAAGTAATTACAAGTATGGGTCACAAAATAAATAAGTTTCATCATGGCATAACTCGAGTAAAAATAGTAAAATCTGTGAAAATAGATTGAGAGGATTAAAATGTACAGCACAGAAGTGACGTATTTATATGCAAAAATATTTAACGGTCCGTTTAACTATACAGTGAAAGTTTTTTTACATTTTATTATATTTTTTTATTTATTTTATTATTTTTTTATCTGGTCCATATCTTTTTTCGTTTGGGTTGTAATTCCACAAGTGTTGGGAGCCACCATACGACAATGGAATGGACTGGTCTAGCTAGCGGTTCCAGTGCAACGCCAAAAATAAAACGTCAGAACACTCTGTAACGAGAAATAAATCTAACAGGATTAGCAACTGAAAAAGTGGCTACTGCCCACAAACGAAACCCAAAAGAGTAAATATCATGAAAAATGAATATAACCTGAGAAAAGACATGCGGGTATGAGCTACTCTTGTGATTAAAAGCGTTTAGTTAACAAATTCACAGTATCGCTTAGGCCAGTGTACACGCCGACCAGAGCGTGTAACCGGTGCTTTACTTGTCTCATCCGGAGAACTGCTAGGTTTAGTAGGATTTTCAACAATCGAACTTGGCTGGGGTGTGGGTGCGGGCGTAGTTGCTGGTTGTGTAGGTGTGAGGGGTACAGATTCTTCGATGTAGGCCGCTTTAAGTCTGTCGACACTTACGGTGTCTTGATGGCCATGTCGATCAATAACAAAAAGTTTTTCTTTCCTACTAACGACCTTGAATGGTCCATCATAAGGAGGTTGTAACGGTCTACGAACGGCGTCGCAACGTACGAAAACGTGTGTACAGTCATCGAGTCTTGCATCCACTTGCACTCTCTTGTTTTGTGTGCGTGTGGGAGTTGGTTGCAGGCGCTGCATAAGGCGCTTGAGGTTGTGAGCATAACAATGTACATCCGTAGCGCTTGGCTTACCACTTTCAGGTGAGATAATTTCACTCGGTAGACGAAGGGTGGTACCAAACACCAACTCTGCGGAGGTGCACTGCAAGTCTGCTTTGAGCGTGGAACGGATGCTAAGTAGCACTAGGGGAGGGGACTTGGTCCACTTAGTATTCTCGGTAGTCATTAACGAAGCTTTCAGTTGGCGGTGAAAACGTTCTGCAAGTCCATTTGCTGCTGGATGGCACGCGGTTGTTCGGATGCGTTTGCACCCTAGCAGCTCTAAGAGCTTCTTGAAGTGGGTTGATTCAAACTGTTGTCCACGGTCTGTAGTCACCGAAGATGGGCATCCGAATTGAGCTACCCAGCGTCCCGTGAACACTCGGCAAATGGTTTCCGCGGTCGTGTCGGAGATGGGAATAGCTTCTGGCCAACGAGTGAACCGGTCGACACATGTCAACAAGTAACAGTGGCCATTTGATGGTGGTAGAGGACCCACTATATCTAGATGTACGTGACTAAAGCGAGCATAGGGTGTGGAGAAGGAACCCACTGGAGTGATGTTGTGTTTGTGGACTTTAGCTCGTTGGCACGGCACACAGGCACGTGCCCAGATACGCACGTCGCGATTTATACCAGGCCAGACAAATCTAGCTGACACTAGTTTGTCCGTTGTCCGGATACCGGGGTGGGAAAGGTTGTGGAGCCTATCGAATACCGTACGGCGCAATGAAGGTGGAACGATGGGACTCGGGGTACCGGTGGACAGATCGCAGAGGATGGTACCCTCGCTATTAACATGCGGTATACGCTTGATATGCAAGGAGGTATTTAACGAGAGCTTATCGAGATCTAACTCTGTAAGCTGACGTTGTGCCATTTGTTTCAGGTCAATGGTTGGCGGCGCCGACATGGTACATATCCTAGACAAGGCGTCCGCCATAGCATTGTCAACCCCCGAAATATGTCGAAAGTCGGAAGTGAATTGTGAGATATAGTCCAAGTGACGCAATTCGCGTGGAGAATATCTATCTGTAGTAGTGTGGAGGGCGTACGTCAGGGGCTCGTGATCGGTAAATACTATGAATTTCCGACCTTCGAAAATGTTTGATGGCCGCGTATATGGCGAGGAGTTCTCTGCCAAAGGTGCTATATTTCGCTTCAGCGGCGGACAACTTCCGAGAGAAAAAGGCGACTGGTATCCATAAAGTATGTACCAGTTGCTGTAGAACAGCTCCAATGGCTGTGTTAGATGCATCAACTGAGATGCTGAGCGGAAGATGGACGTCTAGGTGAACTAGCATGGTGGCGTCTGCAATTGCCGACTTAATATTCTGGAACGCTTCTCGAGCCTCTGGTGTCATGCTGAACGTTTTGCTCTTACTCTTTAGTAGATCTGTGAGTGCCTGTAAAATATGTGCACATTGAGGAACAAACCGTCGATGGAAAGCTGCTACCTTGACGTGGTGGTCGGGCTTGAACACCGCAATGACCCAACAAGCTATACTGGCTGGAACTTATGTTCCTGCAGGTCCTACCATGCCAGAAAGGTTGTTTGGATAGTGGTTAGACTAAAAGCAGTTACCCAATCCAATCCTATGACTTCAAACAAATCACAAAATATCATGCCGGATCGGTCGGGGCCCGGATTAACAACGACCGCGCTTTCTGCTGCCATGTCACAGGGCAGAAGTGATAAATATGCTACTGAGACACACCAAATGAAAAACAACAAACAGGCCGTGTGTGACCGGCCTCAAGCAGTTGTCCCCTGGGCTCTGCGGTCACGCAACCAACTTCCACGGTGTGGGCAGCCGGGAAGTAACAATCGCCCTCACAATCCGAAGTGCACCGCCGGTAATAACTCACCATGCCTAGAAATGTGCGCAAAGATTTTATTGACGTAGGTTCCGGGAAGTCGCGTATTGCCTGCACCTTCTCAGGTAGCGGGCGAATTCCTTGTTCATTAATGACATGTCCCAGGAAGGTCAATGAATGGACGCCAATCTGGCATTTAGACATGTTAAGTGTCAAACCATGGGTTGTTAACCGCTCAAAAACCATCTGTAGATGCGTACGGTGGGTAGCTTCATCTAGGCTAGCCACGAGAATATCGTCGAGATAAGCATATGCGCAATCCAATCCGCGCAAAACATCGTGAATAAATCGCCGGAATGTTTGTGCGGCGTTGCGGAGACCGAACGGCATTCGAAGGAATTCGAAAAGACCAAAAGGGGTGATCACTGCCGTTTTAGGAATATCGTCTGGGTGAACTGGAATCTGATGATAGGCTCTGGTTAAGTCCAGTTTGCTGAATACCGTGGCACCCTTTAGTGACGACGTAAGGTCATGTATATGTGGTACGGGGTAGCGATCTGGCACGGTCTGTGCATTAAGCCTGCGGTAGTCACCACAAGGCCTCCAATCTATCCCGTTATTCTTTGGTACCACATGTAAAGGGGAAGACCACGGGCTGCTGGAAGGACGGATTATCCCCATATCTAACACATGTTCGAATTCAGCCTTCACGGCTTGTAGTTTTTCTGGGGACAATTGCCGTGGCTTTGCAAATACTGGTGGACCAGTGGTCACGATATGATGAGTGACAGTAGAAGTCACACAAGGAAGTTTAGAAACCGGTTTGAACAGGTTGGCAAAGGACTGAAGAAATTCAGCCTAAGGGCCGTTAGAGACAGGGGTTGAATATACTGGGCTTAATGCAGGTGTGTGCGTCACAACACCGGAGATCGAGAGGTTTGTAGCTGAATCGATCAATTTGTGTTTGCCAGTATCAACCAGTAGCTGATAGTGTTGCATGAGATCCATGCCAATAATACCGGTAGTTACATCTGTCACAAGGAAAACCCAGCGAAATGACCTACGTAGGCCTATGTTAAGATCCAGGAACCTTTTACCGTACGTTGTGATTGCCGAACCGTTTGCGGCGCGAAGCTGTAAGGAAAGTGGCCGCTGGCGCTCTTCAGATGTTGGTGGAATCACGCTAACTTCCGCTCCAGTGTCAACCAGGAAGCGTGTCCCAGTGTTACGGTCTGTAACATAGAAGAGGCGACATGGGAGTGGTTCGCCAGCGACGTTAGTCGCCAATACGTGCTGGCTTACTGGTTTCCCGATTGCTGGCCATCAAAGGTGCACGGGCGAGTGCACTTTTGGGCCTTATCACCATAACGCCGGTGATCCTAGCACACTCCACGTTGGGAATTTTGAGGCCTACGACGTCTGCTGCCAGCTCGTGAAGAAGATCTACCACGAGTCGAGCTGGTGCGGCTACTTGAGCGACCTCTAGGTCTCATATCGAGTCTTAACTTACATATCTCCTCATATAGCGTAGTTATGTGGGCCACCACATCTAAGTTTGATGACCCCTCGGCAGAGGAGTTCTTAGTCTACTTGGGACTAGCGGTAACGGCAGCCGAAATGTTCGTGTTGGATGTAGTAGTCTCTACTACTCTATCGGCTGCTTCAGCTAGTTCAGATAAGGGGGAATGGTTGATTGGAGTTAAAATTGTCTGAATCGTCTGCGGTAATCGTTGTAACCACAGCTGTTTTAAGAAGGCGTCGTCTATTTCGAAGTCAGCCACCAACTGTCTCATTTGACGTAACAGTTGGGTGGGCTTTCTATCACCTAGCTGAACATCTCTGAATAGTTCCTGCACTTTCTGTTGGTCACTAAGTGCAACGCGCTTAATAAGCGCCTGCTTGAGACGCTCGTACAAGCCTGGGGATCGGTCCGCGAGGACATCAGATACTTCTTCCATGACGTTCTCAGGAAGACTTACGATAACCGGGTTCACCTTAGTCTCTTGTGGGTGTATATTTCGTAGGGCGAACATAGCTTCGATGTGGTCGAACCATGGAACAGGATGATGAGTCCAGAAGGTGGGGAGTTGCAAGGTAATAGCCATTTCTGAGGCGGAACTGGTGTCAGTCATTTTGCACATGGGACGATATATTAATAAAATGATAACAAATATGATGACAAAAAAAAGTACGAGTAAAAACAAGGCAAGTAAAATTCTATAACTCTGTGTGACAAACATATTGCCAATATGAAAAAGGACTATTTACACTTCGGGCTACTAAGTAGGCAAACGGTGAAAACTCGGGCTCACCACTTGTAAGAGTTGGACTTGGATTAACTTCGACCTAAAAGTAACCACTCTTACAAAACTTCTTCACCGCTTATGGCCTTAATAGTACTCTGCCTAACGTGCAAGTACTAACAAACGGAATCAAGGTTAAAAGACTTGAGATGACAAGTGTGACTGGAACAAAATTGTATTTACACAAAAGAGATATAGAATTTGATAAGAAATAAGAGGTACACACTTATCTGCAGGTGAGACGGCGGTAAGCTCAGAGAGTGCGCTAGGTGAAAGCACAGTGAGAGAGCGAAACCGAAACCGTACAGGAGGTTCAGGAATACAAAGTGGAAGTAGGTTAAAGGTCAGGCTGAGTTCATTCAAACAAAAGTTCGAAGGTACAATGTACACTACACATGTGTCAACACCTACTACATACGGGAATATCTGGTAATTCAGTTCAGACTCAGGGATATGAGTGTTAGATTTAGCCCCTAGACTCAAACTATAGCCCACTGCTGCACTGTGGCCTCCTTCAACCCAAAGTCCTTATGGTTAACACACAGGACACTCACCAGCGTCTCTAGTGAAGTGCTCATGATTCTGGACACATCTATGGATAGGTCGGAACTAGAAATATGCTTGCTGACAGCCAAAATCTGCCCAAGAGAGAACGAATATGTTTTATAAAGAGTTTGGGGAAAGGCTACACGAACAATTCCCGGTGTGACCCACTTATCATATCAGGAACGATCTAACAGTTAAAAGGCTTTCCTGAGTAACATAACATAGAGACGGAAGGGGTTGACTATGAACATGATCTATCCCCTCTTTTCCTTTCTTTGCAGTCGCAATTACTTTGAAAGTATAACAAGAGACTTAAAAAGCTAAGGAGGAATTATATCTCCTTCAAGTACTGGTTCTCCAACCGAGTTATTAATATAAGTATAAAACTTGGGACCAACTTCGAGAAAAAGTGGTTGCTCTGACCTTATTTAACCCATCAAAAAAGGATAAGATGAAGTCTGAATAGACCTGAAGTCTTCTATACCCAACCGAAAATCCGGAAAATCAGAAATCAGAAAGTTTGTTTTAGTGTGTTCCTGACTGTCATTGTGCTCATTTTAAAGATGGAGGATTCCGCTCGGTAAGAGCAGAAATGTTGATTTGGCGTGGTGCAAACTTATGTTACTCAGTCTTTTGCTTCTGCATGGAATTAGTATAATAATTTGAATCAATGGGTTGTTTGAGTTTGGCTTACGTCATAATCTGAGTTTTCGGAGGAGCAGATATGTCGCTACTCCAAATACTTCATGGTTCTTTAACTGTAACGTGTGTATTGTCCAACGATTGCAGAAATTTAGATGTGAATAGTCTGTGCATCACCGGGATGAGAGATGACTGGAGACTGTTAAAAAAGTAAAGAACTTTGGTACATTTTGACCAGTGGGGCAAAAGCGGGTGAATAATGGGCATAGATCATAGTGAAGAAATGGGCGGATTTTGATTGTGTGACAAGATTATTACCATTTGGATCATTGCCCCATCTTGAACATTACTTAGCCGAATTCTTCTCTACCAAAATTTAGTCATTCTAACCATCTGCCGTATCATAGTGGTTTTTTGCCCATTATAATACCATGTTTACCTCACCTGGCCATATCAACCATTATATAATCACTCATCACCCATTTCTGTTCGACTGGGTGGTACTAAAACAAGAAATGGAAAACAGTGCTTCTAATTAGGTCTTTCACAGACATACATACCTTGATATAAATGCAAACTTAATCAGTGATATGGATCAAAGGTAAACGTTACATTTTGTCTGGCATATCTTACTACCTTGGTAATTTTGTAGAAAGGTGTGGGTCATCTGAGAAATAACAGTAATTCTGTCTACAATTAGCCCAGCTTAAATGAATCAGATTCTGTATTTATTAACCAAACAATTGGATTTTTCGCATGGTGTTGATCTTTAGAGGTGAAGTCTCCAGCTATCAAAATAAGAACCTTAGTATCGACTTATGTATATAATTCTTCAGTAGTGTATATCTTTTTAATGTGTTCTGTATATCGGGTGATTACCAATAAAATGGGTTCTTACCATGGAACCGGCAAATTCACACTTCACTTTCAGGCCATTTATAGTAAGAATGAATTATTTTTTGCTGTCTTAGTACACCTGCTTAAGGGTAAAATAAAAGTTCATATTAGACGTCGTGAAACTTTGATTAAGGTGCAGACGTAGTGTGCGCATATCTTGACTTCAACCATGTAGATTCCCGAACTGATTGGCTTATCGATATCTTCGAACTAAGAGGACCAGCGGAAATTGGCACGGTGTCAGATAGGTCAGTTAGTCTTCTCTGTAAGTTTCAGACCAACAGTGCCTCCATAGATTACTTCCACTTTGTGTTAAGACTGTCGGTTGAAGTGGGATTAAGTTGGAAGAACTTGAGAATGGTCATAATCAAACACTAGTGCTTCTCAGTGTGTGGTTCTCGAACTAAGTCACGAGGTGGGATGCGACTATCTGCCATTCTGCTCATGAATTAACTGTAATTTCTTAACTGTCATGGTATTATTTCATGATTTTAACCAACGTTTCATCTCGCTTTAGATGCATTTGTGAGGCGTATCACTCGTTAGTGGCGCAAGGTCTCATATATTCTCTACATGATTCGGTCGCAGTTGTGATGATGCGGCTCACGTATTCTGGTCGTCACTAACTTGATCTTACTCACATTTCTCCTGTGTTCTTTTTTGAGTAGTTTCGAAACCTGGACTGGTTTATACCTGTATGATTTTGCTGTCTGGTTTGGTTTGACCACCCTTCTAGTTGGTCTTAGGCGTTTCCACTAACTCGTTTTGATAGACAATAAATGAGTTGTGGATACCTAAGGAGCTGTGTACATTTATGAACCAGCAGCTAAAAAGTGAGTTTCTGCCTAGCTTTTCTGAGGTCCTTTTGCGATAGCATATTAAATCGAAGTTAGCGAATGTTTTATATTATGTGTACTGTGGTCTTATACATTTTTGATGTTAACCCATTCCCTAATCAATAGTAATAAGAAATTAACTTCCAGCGATAGAAGGTAAAATAAAGTTTAGTGTCTCTAAGTATCGATGTTTTGTGAAATCATACTAGTCCTGGTATATCAACAATTTCGCAACGTAATCACTGTGTAGGTTGCACTTGTCGTAGTCTGGGAACTACATTTGATTTCCTTCAGATCATTTTTAACCAATGCGTTCAGGTCTCCAATCTCACTGGAACTTCTAGATAGTGGGTCAGTATATTACATTTTCCCAATAAGTGGTTGATAGTCTAGTGGACAAACTACAAGGTTATGGCGATGGCTTGTATTTGCAATCTTAGTCTTTCGTCTGCAGTAAACCAGAAAGTAAGATGTTAATCACTGACGAGCAAATTCTTCTCAAATGCTAATATAAAAGTGACATCTTTAGATAAGTCTGTGTTCATCAATTTTAGTATTTATTCACTAGTTTCTCTGTGTCTGTTCTAATTTAATGCTACAGAATACTACGTATTATTTTTATAAGCTTATCTCTTTTCCCCTTACTCTCGGCTCAGCAAGCTGATCAATTTGTTTCTGCAGGTGAATTCCGGCTGTTCATTGTTTAATCTTCAATGGTCATTAATAATAATGTAGGCAAAACATGCTTGATCGCCTTTAAATTATATAGTGTCGCTGTTGTATTACGAAGAGCTCAGTATGCTCCGTTGTAATTAAATCTTAATGTCTAATCTACGGGCTTTGGTTCTGTTGTCACTGCACTTATGGTTAAGATTCTTTACCAGCATTTTTATAAATTGGAGTCATACATCAGTTTGGAAGTTTTTTTCCAGACTTTATACTTCAGTCTGTATTAAAGATTAAATTGTTGGGTTAACAAGTGTGCTGTTTAACAACCATAATTGATAAGCGTCGTTAACCTAGAACACAACTGATATATTCGTTTTAATACTTCGGCTATGTCATGTAGGGGCCCATTATTTAGTAAAAAATGTTGTTCATGATAGACAATTGTATTTTATACTCTCCTGGAAGTTAGTTCACCAGTAATATTTCTCCTGATAATTTTTATACTCATCAGGTAGATAATCTTTTTCAGGCTATCAATGCTGTCTATAAAAAACAATCGCGATGACAGACATCGAAAACGCCGCTCTCATCGAGATGAGTCAGATTACAACTATGATTCTAATTTCTACTATCGGGAATCCAATAACCACTATTCGGGATATGTAGATAAATACGATGGTAATAATTATCAAGATAGATATCCAAGATCATACACTGAACAAGATGATCACAGTCGACGTCACAAAAAGTCCAAGCATCGTAGTTCTAGTGGTGAAACTAGTCATGAACATAAACGATCTCATCATAAGAAAAAATCTCGCAAGTCTTCAAAACGTGATAAGAGTAGTCGTAAGTCAGTGTCTGACCATGAGTAAGTTGCGAAATTCCTTTTAATTCTGTGTAGAGATAAATCTTCGTCGCTAGTTGAAAATGAAGAAAATGAGGAGGATATTATTAAACGAAGACGCTTAGAACGACAAAAGCTATTGGAAGTTAGTATTAAAAAAATAAATATAACGTTCCTTATTACTTTTTTTTTCACTAAAGAAGTTAGAGACGGAAAACCAAAATGAAGTTGCTTCTGTTACTAAAGATGCGGAAAAGCCAAATTCTGAAATAAATCAGGTTGACAGTCTAACAGATATGTGTACGTTTGATGACACAGAAGACTTTGACTTCGAGAGTTTTGTGCAAGCCAAGTTAGAGTGCATTAAAGCAGCTCCAACAAATAATTCAGGTAGGTAACTTATTTAGGTAAAAATTATATTAGTTTTGACTTTATATATATGTATATATATAATATTGTCTCATTTTGACCAATTTCTTTAAACTCAGATCAGTCATATTCACCAAGTGGACGTTTATCAGGTTTACAAGCTCCTGCAGCAATGGCACTTCTTCAAGATAAAAGAAAAACTGAATCACATATGAATAATTGTAATTCCAAAACCACGGCGTTTGATATGTTTGCTGAGGAATTTGAGGTGGAGTTACATCATGCACCAGGCACAATGGCAATAGGCGCTATGGCTTCTGAAAATCACTCTCTTACAGACAACTGGGATGATGCAGAGGGATATTACCGTAAGTTTCTTATCTTCTTTTGGGTCCTTTGCACTTTACTTACACTACCATGATACATTTGACGGACTCCGAATTCTAGTGTTATAGGTTGGTGTTGGATGATTGTGAACGTTTGGACTCTATATCAGAATCCATCATATGTTAGAGTTTGTGTATCTGTATGTATGTATGTATGTATGTATGTATGATGGGTATACCTTTCTGAGTGCATCCATTGTTTAATTGTATTCGATAAGATTTTTGAAGTGATTTCCCTCGTTTAGGTGTTCGTATTGGTGAGGTTTTGGACAAACGATATACTGTTTATGGATATACAGGACATGGAGTGTTTTCAAACGTTGTTAGAGCCAGAGACAGCGCTCGTGGTAATTTAGAGGTTGCAGTTAAGATAATAAGAAACAACGATGTGATGTAAGTTACAATAATTCATTTTATTATTTAAAAGTTTTATTCTATGACATTTGTGATGTTTTTACATACTTTATTATTATTATTATTACTACTTATATCCTTTGCGTTCCGAATGAAGCACAGGGCTTCAAGCTTGAGTTTGGAAGTTACATAGTGCAGTGGTTTTATTTTGTTTTTACGGAGTGGGGTTGCTAGCCTCATGCTCAACCTTGCCTCTGCCGGACTTATTACCAGCTAAGCGAGGTTTCGAAGTGTGTTGGCCGGGTATCGAACCCTGGACCACACGCCTGGTCAGCGAGCATTCTATCGCTGCACCACAGACGTCTTTTATGTACTTAGTGTTGCTTTTACTTGATAATTTTATTTAGTGATATGCTAATAATTATGTTGTTTTACTCAATTCCTCTTGAATTCATTTTTGTTTATAGGCACAAATCTGGTCTAAAAGAATTAGAAGTACTGAAAAAGCTCAATGATGCTGATCCACACGATCGTTTCCATTGTTTACGACTTTATCGTCACTTCTTTCATAAAAATCATTTGTGCATGGTATTCGAGTTGATGAGTTTAAATCTACGTGAAGTATTAAAAAAGTATGGACGCAATATTGGGCTGCATATTGCTGCCATACGCTCGTATACACAACAGCTTTTGTTAGCTTTAAAATTAATGCGCAAGTGTGGTATTTTACATGCAGATATCAAACCTGATAATATACTTGTAAATGAAAGCAAAATACTGCTTAAGTTATCTGATTTTGGATCAGCGTCTACTGTACAGGATAATGATATTACACCTTATCTTGTTTCACGTTTTTATCGTGCTCCAGAAATAAGTAAGCTTCTAATTGTGTAAATTAAATTTAATGAAAAAAATATTATGCTAGTTTAATATTAAAATTTTTTTTTCGTTGTCTTTTCATGAAACTGATCTTCTTCTACTTACTTTTTTTGATAATATTATTCAATACGGATCAGACCATGAACTCTCTATCCAATAATCGTGGTCCAGATATATGGAGTATTGTGTCGAAGCTCTGGTGAGATTGTATTCTTGCTACCTTTAGTCAGGGTAATCTTTCTTATGCGCTCCTAGTGAATTTTACGTTTTTTGTTTGTTATTAAAAAAAATTTTATTTTATGTGGTCACCATGAAGATTCTTAGTTTATATATGTATATTGTCTTAAATTTGCTTGGTATCTTTGATGATTCTAGTTGTTGGGACTTCTCACGATCAGTATATTGTTGTTGTTTTATATGTAGTGTCCTAATTTAATATCAGCCTTCCGATGTGTAGGCAGTTTACTTTCCAGTTGAAGGTGTGCAGTTGTATATTGATTACAACTCAGCAGTCAAGTTTGCAAGTAGTATTTAGGTTAGATTATGTGTGGCACATAGCAGCTTATCCAGTTAACAAAAAACTGTAAAGTAAATTCTGTGGTAACCAGTTCAGAATTTAAGCTACAACTCCACCAGAGTGTTCCTTGTTTTTTACACGGACTCTTACCCTTGGTTCTTGTTTGACTGACTGACTGGTTTCAGCAGAGAACTTTGCACAGAATTGCAGCAGTTCGAATTGTCACAATCCATGTAGCACATAGAGCAAGGGGTGACAGTAAAGGGATATTCATATATATATATATATATATATATATATATATATTAATAAACAGGTGTGATGGAAAAGTAGTGGTAATATGGAAGAACAAAAGAGTTTTGTTGAATATGAAAAATCATAAAGAGTTAATGCATCTTCGCCATCACTGAGAACTCACATTTCGAGCCACATCACCAGCAATGTCTCCAGCCTTCATTGGTTCTTACCATCATCTCGAGTGTCCCAACCAGTTATAGGCAGTCTACACCTCCCTACTTGGCTTAAGCTAACTGTTATGGGTTCTGTTTAATACTTAGTTATCTTGTGGCTGTAGTGTTATTAGTATTTATACATTCACATGTATTCGAAATATGCGTCACACTAGAAAGCGAAGTCGACAACTTCCCTGTGCAGACCACTGAAGATACTTGTCTGACAATTAATGCATTGTGCAGATTCTATTTCGAAGTTATATTAATGTGATTTTTACTTAGAAAAGCTAGATTTTCAGTCACTTCAGATAACTGATGATAGACTTGTCAGGAAGTGTCTCGAAACATATGATGTGCATATAATTTTATCTGGTCACGGTAAATCGATTGCAGATGATTGAACTACAAGGAATATGTTCTGAATATTTCCAGTCTCTTTAACTGTTATATTCATATTCTTTGTTCTTTTTGTCGACTATACTCACTCATCTCGATTTTTTCATTTATGTATAAGCACACTGTTTAAATATTTTCAATTTGCTTTAATTTTGATGAAAGTGGCAACATTTATGGCTAATTCATCTTCTCACTATCACATCAGTGTCAAGGATTGGTGATAGTACTGCTCTTTTTACTACATGTAATCACTTTCCAGAGGTGTTTATAAAATAGGGTTGTAATCTTCAATTTCCAGTAGGTTGCTTCAATATTGTGGCTGAGTTGTGATTAAACTCGGCCTCATGCATTTCTTAATCTTAACACGAATAATGCTTTGGCAAAAACTTCCTGTTAAAATCTTTGTTTGCTTTTGCTATTAACCTTTCCTAGTTTTAGGTGTTCCCTATGACTATAATGTGGATTTATGGTCCACAAGTGTAACGCTATTTGAATTACACACTGGGAAAATTATGTTCCCTGGGAAGACTAATAATGAAATGTTACGCTTGATGATGGAGGTCAAAGGACGTATGCCAGGTCGTGTAATTCGTCGTGGAATGTTTCGTACTCAACATTTTGATGAACAGTGCAATTTTATTCATCATGAAGTGGATAAAGTAACACAAAAGGTTTGCTAATTTCTTAGGAACATATGTATATGTATTTAAGTTTAAATTTAATTTTTATTATATGTTTCTTAGTCATATTACTTCTAACACTTTCAAAAATAGGTACTAGAGTTCCATTTATTAAGACCTCGCTTCTTGAAAGATCAAAGCGGTTTTAGAATATTTTTTCCCAAGGGATTCATGTGGTTTGATTGGTGGATGGTGATTGAAATAACTGTGACACATGCGAACTGATTACTGAATCCCATTCAACACATTTCACTAAACTTGGCGTTTTCCCGGATACTTTACGGCTGTCAGAAAAATTCTCATATGTTGCTACACCGTTATAAATCTGACCAACTCTCCTTAGGCTATTCCATAAGGTTAAGTAAGACTTGAATAGGTGTGCAACAAAACCTTCAAGTGATCTCTGTTGATATCTGGTTTTCGTGTTTTTTCTTTTTTTTTGAAACACAAGATATAGATTACGAGTGCAGGTATTCGGCTATTCACCACCATGATGCTTGCCATTTGTGTTCTCACATCCTTATACGGTACGTGGTAGCAGGTGAAGAGATAAACAAGATAATTGGGAATGACCGCTGTGATCTAAAGGATGTCACATGCAATGTACTCATCACTGTTTCGTGTAAGAGATCGGTAACAGATACTAAAATTTTAGTCATTTTTGATAGTATCCGGCAGCGGTAGGTCGTGTAATGTTTTTTCAAAGGCCAACTCAAGGCGTTCTTCATATCTTCTACATTTCCGGTGGCAGTTAAACAGGCATTACTTAATTCATAGCTAGATTGGGATATTTTATTCTCTCTAAACACTGGACCGATTCGAAAATACTGAACTTCTTCCTGTGTAATATGCTGATAATTTTACAATCTGTTGGTGAAACACTGACGATCAGATATCAAAATTGTATTCCCTTTAGTTACACACAGACACCGCTTTTATTTAGATTGCTGGAACTGTTTCCACCATTTTGTGATTAAGTAGAGTTACTTTGCGTAATAAACTTACCATACTTATCATCTCAAGTCTATGGTTAGTGATTCAACTAAAACTAAGTGCGCTTTGATATTTAACCTGTATGTTGTTTTTTAGTAAGACGCTAAAACCAGCAGATTCCAGATGTATTTATCATTTCGTGGGTAATGTGATGGTAGTTACTCTTTCCTTCAGGGACGCGTATCATCATTTATCGAATAGTGAAATCAAGGTGAGATTTGAAAATCGCTACAACACACTACAAATCGATTTGGTTTGTGAAATTATTCGGGTAGGTGGTAGTTGTTAACTTTGATAGTGTAATCCTACAAATTACAAACTTTCATTGGTCATATATTAGGGTGGGGATGGGATATTTACCAGTACTTGGATCGTGTATTTCATCCTACTTGAAGAGATAGGTCCTAGTGAGTGAGTGACTTAGTTTGAACAACATCCACAGACTAATGATTAACTTTGACACGGAAAGCGAAGAGCTCTCTATCCGCATAACTTCCCCTGTAGTCCACTTCAGTCTTACAAAGTAATATGAAATTTTACTTTCCGCACTTTCTTGACGAGTCAGTTTGTCTCTCCAAAGTCTTTATCATCAGATATTCCGAAATGCTTGATTGTCATGTGTTTCCTCTGTGTAAGCCTTCCAAAATAAGCCGGTGTCAATTGGTTATATAAAACCATATGATTGAGACACTGGGTTATTCTGTACTCTATCCAGTGCTTTAAAAGTATATGATGTTTCAAAGGGATGTAGACAGGGTTTCGTTTTTCCGAGTAGCTAACTGCAAACAGGACGATGGTTCGTAAGGTCAAGTTGTGTAATAGTATATCTTTGGTCCTCGTTAACTGATGCTGATTAACCAGAAAGCGTAAGTGTATCGCGTCTGATATGATCAAGAGTCTTTGCAAACTTTCGATGTACAGCACATCAGCAACATGACTTTGCTTTGTAGAGTGGAGTCCCAACCGCCTCAGTCGCACATGAGGGAATTCTTCAGATCTGAGTCATTTATGGCGTTTAGGAAATGCAGTTCCCTGACTGTGATGCATCAAGGTAGTAGAATTTTGATGAAAGTTAACGGTGTCTACAGATATACTCACTATTGTGGCCCGTGTCGCCACCCACTGGATGTCTCTGTGTGAGTGTGTAACTTTCTTTTGCTTGAAAGAAGTCATATTTTAAAAACTGCTTGTTTTTTACGCAACTATTTGTTGATATTCAGTAATAAAAAGTATACTGAATAGACATACACTTGAACTGTAGTTCAGATGTATTTGGAAATTGCTCACAACGACTGGGTAGCAGTATTCATCAGGATGGTATCATTATTATTCTCTAACGATTATATGAGACAATGACAACCAGATCAGTTGGCACAATAGGATGAAAATCAGCCGAAGTATGCAGCCTTTTTGAGGTATGATGCGTGTGCACATCATAGTTTTTTTTCTGTATGTGTATAGATAATGACAACTAAATAAAAAAGTTGAATAACAACACTTTCTTTGCTTATTGTTAATGTTTTTTTCCACATAGGATAAAACGACAGTGATTCGCAATTTACAGCCTACAAGAGATTTAATGAAAGATCTTGTTGGCCAGTCGAAGTTAAGTGAACCAATTCTCCGAAAGGTAACACAATTTCGTGATCTGTTAGAAAGAACGCTAATGCTTGATCCTACACGCCGTATTTCCTTGAACGAAGCCTTACAACATCCTTTTATCACAGAGCGTATGTCTGCTAACACGGAGTCAAATAAACAACAGCAACAACAACAACCGCCTCCACCACAGTGAAGTGTAGTTTTTGCTCAAAATCATGAATACTTGTGTATTCATTATTGTAAATAAGAATGATGATTTGTATTATTTGGAAATGTGATCTCTTTACAGATGTAAATATTCTTGAAGAATACTTTCCCTTTTTTGGATTGATTTCTGTTTCCTTCTAGTTGGCTATTTGGGACTTGCCTTAAAAGTAGTGGTGCGTAGATTTTTTAGTGGAACGGAATTATTGTTAGACAGCAGCTTACTTTTTATTTTACTGTGGTCATTTAGTTTTAATTCGCTATCACAGTTGTCGTCACTAAGCATTTCTTTCGTTCTAGTGTAGCGCTAAATGACATGTGTGTTACAAACAGTAGCAGGTTTGCATTATTTGGATATTAATTGTGTGAAAATGCGTGCCATTGGCTTGGGATGTGAATCCAATTTTGTTTACTGCAGTGCGTCGAAGAGGCGTCTTTACTAGAAAAATTGCGGTGCTCTTAAATGGGTGTATAAAGTTATCTCTACTGCTGGTGGTCTTTACGGGATTACAATATTTTACTCGAATAAGCAGAATTCCAACCGGTACTGCCATCTGTTTGTTAGTATATGATGTCCAAGTCGTTAAAAATAACTGATATCAATATGTGGTCAAACTTAAAACAAACTCTTGAAAATGAATCTGATGCCCGCTGGTGACTGGGTGCAGGACGAAATTGCCTGGAGTCCTAGTGAGAAGTCATGGTCAGCGTAGTCCACTCGGTCGGGAGTGAGGACAAATACTAGCTATTAACACTGGCAGATGTCGCGCTAATATCACAAATTGGTGGAAGTTAGAATTCATGGGTTGGCCATTGAGTTGGGTAACTAGGAGGTTTTGGGTTTGGACCCCGATGGTGGGTGCGAGCTACTGATGAGTGCCAAACTAGGGCGAATTAGCTGTCCAGTATACCTGTTGGTGGATTTCAATACCTCTCTAAATATTACCAATCCGTGATCAAACTCGTTAATATTCTTTGAACGTGACTAACTGTCTCTTGCAGTTCCCACTCATGTTGATGTGTTTTCAGATTGCACACCGAACTACATGTCTGAGCTTTCAGTGTTGGATTTATCAGCTTTGGTATCGTGAACTGTTTGTATTTCATATTTTGTTCACTTGGTCCACAATATTTACATCAGTTAATTCGGGTTATAACTTTATATGTGTAGAAATAACCCGGGGAACCTATTATTTAATACTGAAGAGAAACCTGATGCAGTATGGATATACCAAGAGATGCGCCACACAATAAAACCCAGTGGGAAACTACCGGAGTAAGTTGAGGAAAGAGAACATAAAAAATTAGATAGACAACTAGTCAACAGCATTTGAAGTGCGTTCATCATTTCGTGTTACATTTAGTAACAGAGGAAACTATAACATGCACTCCACTACGATTATGTGTCATTTCTCATAACGCTTGTAGGCACTGGTTCAGATTATCTCTCGCGGACTTAGTCGTAAGGAGTTGTGATGCACTACTAGATGCTAACTTAACTACTCTTCATCCCACGTTGCTACGTCATGGTCTGACAGCCATTCCTCTTTTTGGAAACTGAATGGTTGTGGAAGCTGATGCTAGCTGAAGATTCTCGTAAAAGGTGAACAATTTTGTTGTTAAGGTGGTGCTAAGTCAGTGATCATTGCGTAGTCAACGGCAAGACAACACATAAGATTGGAAAATCAAAATTTGGCGTGTTCTAAGTCGAACGAAAAGGTGTTGATATAATGCAGTGAGTAGGGTTAAAATCTAAGTCTAATACGAAAGTCAAGTGAAAAATGTGTGTGTTGAGACGAAATGATGAAATAAAAAGACAAGGAGTTACTAAGATGATGTATGCCTAGTTAATTGAAGTCCCACGACAGATTTTTCATTTGAATGCAGGTCAGGTTTCACTTGTCCTATCGTGCTAGTTTCAGCAAACCGAAGAAGACTTGCGCTGTTTTGTCTGTTAATTGTTCGAATGCTCCTAATGTGTTTACTGGGTGTCCTATGTGTTTTAGATGTTTGGCGATTAACGATATCAAACTCTTCGGTTCCTTTAATTGAAGGCGCTTTTATACATGTTCCAAGGATCTGACACAGACCTTTCCCCTGTTCTCCTGATGAATCAAGTGGTTGTCATGAGCACTGATCACGGAGCATCTGACCTGATGTTTGATCCACATAGAAGTGGAGTATCACCAACATCTGCGTTCTGTTGTCCATTCGCTCATGTTGAATTTTTGGAGTCAGTGTTAACCACAGGCTTAGAATCAGTGTTTGCCACCTCCCCTAGTTTGACTTACGTGTCCACCAATCTGGTAGAAAGCACCGAATATTCTCATTAGCCTATTCACTTTTGTGAGAATACCCCAGGCCGCGTGGAGTTAGTGAATGAAATTTGCCTAGTAGAAGCCATGCAAGTGTGTTCACATAAGCATTTCAAAAGGATCTATCTATTCTCCGTCCCGTCAGGTCATTCATAGGGAGGCGAACTTAGGTACTGGTGAACGTCGTCCACTTCTACACTGGTTCCTTTTGGATGGTAACTTTAACTCTGTCTGCTTAAGTGGTACTAAGTGTATTTAGTGTTAGTGTGAGGGCTGAGATACTGCGCGGATGCCCAGGCCGAAGCAGGTGGTTTTCTGAAGGGACCACCCCTGAGATTTTGACTTGAAGTTCCGTCCACAAGGCAGCGGAGCAGCTACTTTCCCATGATTGCTGGTGATTAATACAGGTTCTTACGCCATTTAATCCGATTGGATTCTGGATCCCATGGTAATTGCTTTTAGTCCTAACCTCTATGGTAGGACCTGCAGGGAAATAAGTTCCATCCACTTTAGCTTGTTGGGTCACCGCGGTATGCTAGCCCGACCACTGCGGCAAGGTAGTAGTTACCGGCTGGGACTGAGTGTAGGAGTACAGCATTCGTAATGTATAAGTGTATATCAGATAAGTTCACTTGAAATATCATACTGACTAGATCCATTTACTAGAATATGTGCAATATCGAATCAACATCCACTTATGTTAGCATCATTGGAAGGTGTACCAGGAATTATTTGAGGGATGACTTATATCGAAGACTCATGCACAAGGAGCTAATGATAAGGTGACCTATCGGACAGTTGTGTCTATCGATCATTTTGTTCACTCTACTCATGGATGTGCGATCTCAGGTAGGTCTCATTCGCCTGTACAGTGGTTCTGATATGCCCAAAAGGAATTCCAAATTTAAATGAACCCATGGTTATCGAATAAAAATGGATAAGCCTTTGGGGTTTTGATTGTGGGTGTACTAACCACTTATGCATACCATGTGTTGATACTATCTGAATTCATCGGCCTGAATGTAGCTTTGAACTCTTTATATCCAGAGATCTTATGGTAATATTCTGCTGACAGCGAAAGAGTCCTGAAGCCTATATACAATCGAACATATGTCAACTTAGAGTATGTCATATAGGTTATCAGAAAGTCTATGTGTTGATGTGTGTCCATCAGTGAAATCCACTTTGTATTTCTATTAAAGTTTACTAATAAGAAGGAAGTAGCAGTGCTGATGGATGCTCTTGGACGATATAGTTCTAATGATTGAAAATGCTGATATACTACAGAGTCTTTCGCACCTATTGAAGATTCTATCGTCTTGAATATAAATTCCTATCTTCGTTTGGTTTGTTAACTACGCGTTCTCTCAGGTATTCAAATCCGTGTTGCCCGGCATTGCAGTTAGAGACATTATAACAGCTATTCATTATACGACTGACTTATAGGACTGCATTGAATACATCGATTGGTCATGGTGAAGTGGGAAATAGTATGCCGTCTAGTCCTTAGTGATGACATGATCCTGTTGGTTGACTATTCCTTCCTGACGAATGAGAATTAAGGCCTCCAACCGTTCTCATTCATAGCATAAATTGCAACTGCATCACAATGGCAGTGGTTGTGAACTTGATCGGTAGAATTTGATCAGCAATTAACATGTGTTGTATATCGTAAAAAGGGAATGCTACTGACTAACTGAATATATGAAAAGAATACTTTAACCTGCCAGTTTATGTAATAAGTTACGAGTATTTAAATAGTAATTTCCTCCTAAAAAAAACAGTAACTGTATGTCTCACCAGCAGGCGTTTCAGTTAATTTGCGAAGCCAGTCAAATATGGGGGAAATTTTCGTTGGGATTATCCTATGCAATAGTATTAAAATGCTTCCAAGTTGAGGTTGTGAGTGAATGTGCAACTCATAGCCTAGGTAACCGTTGAGTCCCTTGAAATTTACAACCACATGGAGAAACGATATCAAAAGATATGGTGAGACAGTGGAGTAAACCAGGTTAGGTGGGAACAAGCAAATAGGAGTAAAATGGCTTACTACTGTAGTGCACAGATGTAACAGGGATAATAATAATAATCACTTTATTCCAAACCATATTAATTATATATATTATACATATTATTGCGACAATTTATCTCCATTCATAAGTAAATCGATCCTTGAAGTAGGCAAAATAATAAAACCTAAAAAAAACTAAAAGGTTTATGGGAGAATATTATGTGTAACAATAATTCCGGTTATATTATTTGCGGTTTATTTACAGACTATTAAGTAGGTTTATAACCTTGTCTAGTTTGCTAGTTTTCTGGCTGGTCCTAAACATGGGAATAGAGGGAAGGTTGGCCGCGGGACTGTCGGCAAAATTCAAGGCACAAGAAAAAAATGTAGTCATCTCTGGAGTCGGAGAGATGAAATGACGCGAGTTGGAGGGGGGGGGGAAGCCTACACGAAGCCGGTCAGCTAAGGTGCATTCTTTCGAAGAAGAAACAAAAATAAGCTTTGGGACATGGAATGTTCGAACAATATATGGGACTAGGAAGACTGCACAAGTTGCCAAAGAAATTAGAAAATACAGTATGGAAGTTCTAGGAATCTGAAAGAGAGTAGGTGGAATGTATGTGGACTATCGAAATTGTTAACTCGACAGCAAGTCAATAATTTACTCCGGTCTGGTCACCCAGACGACAACCACGAGCACTATGAGGGGGTGAGTGACTGTCATGATGTTGACAGTGGCAGCCAGAGTCCTAATCCAGTGGGAACCAATCTCCTCCTTCAGGGTGATGACAACAAGATTCAATTCAAAAGGAAGGAAGGTATGGAGGAAGGTCACAATTATCAAGTGCTACTCACTGTGTTACAAACAACGCGGAACAAGAGAGAAAGGAAGATTTTTACAGACGACTACAAACAGTAATGGACAACACACCACTTGGGTGACATCGAAATCCTCATGGGCGATATGAATGCAAACCGAACTGGGAGCAGATAATACAGGAAGATAACTCATCATGGTTCGAGAGGCTGGTGTTTGGAGAAATGAATGAGAACAGAGAATTATTCGCAGACTTCTGAGCTTTCAATGATTTGGTGATTGCAGGGAGCGTGAACACGCATAAGAATATATACAAGGCAACACGGATTTACCTGACACATCGAAACACCGACAATCAGATAGACTTCATCCCAACTCTGTTCAACAATGTGGGGATGCAGTCTTTTGAACATGCAGGATGTCGAGAAGGGGAGCAGATGTGGACTACTAGCATCATTCAGTGGAAGGAACCTTCGAGGTCAAGCTGGGAGCCTTCCAAGAAACTGGATACAGACGACAACTCAAGTTGAACACTCAGAAACTGCAAGGCGATACAACTACAGACACCTTCACTGCAGCCATGAGAGCGAAGTCGGAGACACTGCGTGGCATCAGTGAGGAAATGTTTGTGCAAGACCATTGTATCTCTCTGTAGGTGATGTTCAAGGAGACGTGTATTTCAGTAATAGGAAGAAAGAAGAGTTAAGAATGAGAATGGCTCTCAGCAGACACGTGAAAGCTAATAGAAGAGAGGATAATGGTGAAGCAGAGGATGAACGAGTGCAGAGATGGACAATGGAAGGACAGTTTGAGTCCAATGTACATGTCACTGTATGAAGAAGTGGTGATGAGTGCTAGGAAAGACAAAAGACAAGTCTGAGATGCACTGTCAACTGAAGCAGAGGAGGCTGCAGAAGAAGTAGAAGAGAGCTGAGAACTTGATATCAGATAACCAGGTGTCCATCAGGGAAGAGATCAACACAGATGAAGTCAATAAAAATTGGTCGAGGGTATCTAATTACCAAAGAGGAGAGACAGAGGAACTACTAGACTGATCACTTGGTATGGCTCTTCAACCGACCATTACCTGGAACTTGTCTAGAAATGCCATCACTAACAGCAGGCATGGAACAAGTTCCAGTGGACACATCCTCCAACGAAACCAGAAAACTTGAATGGAATGATGCTAGTGTACTGAAGGAAGTGGGAAGGCAGCAGGACCAGATGGAATTCGTCTTCGAGAACTCGAAACAGATCCAGACACCTCAGGTGATATGCTCACAGCACTACTGAGAAATATTTGGAAGGAAGGACACCTTGTCACACTACCAAAGAAGGACGAAACAGCCAGCATGGAATCATGCTCCCAAGCCTACCAAAATACTGAATTAAATCTCACTAATTTTGAAATAATTCTAACATTCTATAGTGAGCAAATTCCGATTCTTTTCTGAAATGGGTTCTTTAATGGCATAGACTAGAACTCAGTGTTGGTTTTCAGCATGACGGGCACTAATTCAGCACTCTGTTCTTTTTCTAGGCAGTTTCGGCAATATGTTAGAACCTTCTGGGTTTACTTATCAGCATTGTTCCAGCCCTCTCAGCTCATATTCAGGATGGACTAGCATTAATTTGAGCAAAAAGACTGCTAATAATTATCACCACCTGTATCCTACGCCGGCTCAATTCATTAAGTTTGCAGAAAGAAATCAGTTTTTATAATTGAGAGAATTTTGTATTTACAAACTGTAGTACAATATCACTGCGAATCCGTCAAGTGAGATCCACTGGTAGCATCCTGTAAATAAGCAAAATAAAAGATTAGTTGATGAAAAATTGTGCTCAGCACATTTTCAGCATATACATTAATAAAAGTTTACTTACATAACTGCCACTGTTATGTCCCCTGGTATCTTTTTCATTTGCCTAGAAATAACAATGTTATGATTACTACAAGTTGAATAAGCAGGCATTTCGCAATATTGCCTGAATTCCTTTCTTCAGCTTACGCCTTTGGACAAGATCTTTCAAATTATGAAAGTAAGATTTCGTGGCCTTATCCATTATGTCACCAACCTCTCTAGACGTCATTAGTTGGCCGGAGAACTGCGCCATAATAACAGCTACAGAAATAAGTACTTCATTAATGAACTTTACGTCTCATTATTTTATAAAAGGCATAAGGCACAATGCTGGACTTTGGCAAAGTCCCCTGGAATGTAAACTTCAAACCCACTTCACGTTTTAGAACATTGTGCATCATGACCTTAAGTGATAACTTCAGATCACTCTGAAGGCAGCGAACCAACCAGGAACCTGGTGCTCAACAAGTCTGCACAGGTAAATGGAGATGGATGAAGCACACGCACAAAAGATCGTTTTGTGACATCGTACTCCTGGCCATCGTTTCAGTGGAACCCAAATAGGAAATAACTAATGGGGCGTGAGTTCGAAGCTGACATGGATGAAGAGATCAGAGAATATGGGCAAACGTGGGGCCAGCTAAAGAGGATCTCAGAGAATGGGAAGAAGTGTAGACGTGCTGTTGAATCCTTTTGTTCCACTGGGAAACCAAGGGAACCACAAACATAATAATATTAATGATAGCAATAAGGTTTACAATCTCCTTTCTGACGTAGCGTAGTCATCTACCTCAAGAAATGCTTAACCGTGCGTAGTATCGAAGCTCTCGCTCACGAAAGTGAGTCAAGACACTGACCTCATTGCTATGTACCGCAGTCTTGACTGCAGTGCAGATGACTTCCTGATTAAGAAGCTAGGCTCCTGGACCTCGAAATGTCGAAGTCTCATAGTTGGCGACTTCAACGCCCCAACAGTTGGCTGGACGAGCCTAACAACTCCATCTTCAGTCAACTCCTTCGACCATAAACTGCTGGAATCTAGTATATCGTTAGCCCTAGTCCAACATATCATTAAGCCCACGCGCTATGACTCACAACACTCTTTCTCAACTCTGGACCTAGTGTTCTCCCACGGTGAGGATGTGGATCTCGTACAACATCTTCCTCCTTTAGGAAGAAGTGACCATGCTGTGCTCACTTTCAAGTTCACAGCAACGGCAGCAAGAGCCAAAACTCCAGCTCGGCCAAACGTTTGGAAAGCTGATATAAATGCAATCGTCTCAGAAACCAACTCAGGAAACTGGTACATCAACCCAGAGTCTCAAGTAGAAGCCGTATGGAACCAATTTAAACAACTTTATGCCCAAGTAACTGAACCTTTCATCCCTTGGTCTGTCCCAAAGGGTCGGAAACATTGCCCCCCTTGGATAAACCGAGAGATTCGTAAGTTAATCAGACGTAAACAAAAATGTTGGAACTTGTTTGCCACACTTGAGACTTCTGACACCAGGAAATTATATAACACTGCTAGAAATGAAGCTATTGCAGAAATCTGCCAATCAAGGATAAAGTTCGAAGCACACCTGGCTCAAAATGCAAAAGCACAACCTAAGAAAATTTTCGCGTACATTAACCTTCAGGAATAAAACATCCAGTGGTGTCCCAAACCTGACTATTGACAATGATACAATCGAAGAAGATCAAGAAAAAGCAGAAGCAATGGCAAACTACTTCTCCTAAGTCTTCACTCAGGAGTCATCACTGCCTATAGGATCAGCTCTGGCTGCATCAGAAGAACATGGGATAGATTCCGTTGACATCGACCAAGGCATCGTGCTCAACTGCCTAAGGAAACTAGATGCAGGGAAATCAATGGGTCCTGATAATCTTCATCCAAGGCATCTCAAGGAGCTATCAGCCCACATAACCGGCCCTTTGACTACGATCTTCAAGCTTTCTCTCCTAAACGGAGTGTTACCGCGTGACTGGAAAGACGCCATAGTAACCCCCATCCACAAAGGAGGATCAAGACAAAGCCCCTCAAATTACAGGCCTATCAGTCTCACCAGCACTTTAATCAAGACACTGGAAAGAATCATCAAGAAAAGCATCATGGCATATCTAGAAAATAGAAGCTTTTTATTTAGAGCACATCATGGCTTCCGAAGGAACCTCTTGCTGCAAGAGAAAGCTGGGTCAAATCCAGGGACAACAGAAGACCCGTTGACGTCGTCTTCATAGACTTCAGCAAAGTCTTTGATAAAGTACCTCACAAAAGACTACTCATGAAGTTGGAAAGTCTTGGTATCAAAGGCAGCTTACTGAACTGACTCAGGGAATTCCTCATAGATAGGAGGCGGAGGGTTGGGATCAACTCTAAACTCTCCTCTTGGACAGCAGTACGCAGTGGAGTGCCACAAGGCACGGTACACGGACCTCTCCTATTTATTTTGTATATCAATGAGTTATCTCTGCTCACCGACTCCCCTATGGTCCTATACGCAGATGACTTAAAAATTTGGAGAGAGCTGAAGGGCAACAGTGACACGTCCACGTTGCAAGAGGACCTCAACAAATTGTCAGAGTGGTCCATAGAATGGATGCTCCCGATAAATGTGGCAAAATGCACAACCATGCGCATTGGACAAGCAAGCACGAGCTCCTACGAACTAGAGGGAATAACACTTCCATCAGTTCAGACTCACTTGGACTTAGGTGCCATAGTTAGCCACGACTTAAAAACTACAGCACACTGCCGTGCGGTGGCTGCAAGTAGTTTCAGGTCATTATGGGCAATTTGCAGAGCCTTCACTAGAATCACCAGAGATATGTTCACCTCCTTATATACATCTCTGGTGAGGTCAAGACTGGAAAACTGCATCTAGGCCGCCAGCCTGTGTCTAAAAGGGGACTCACACATTCTAGAAAGGGTTCAAAGGAAGGCAACACTTATGGTACTCGGAATGACTAATTTATCATACGAGGAAAGACTAGACAGTCTAAATCTCTTCTCCTTGTCATACCGTAGGCAGAGAGGAGATTTAATCACAATGTTTAAAATTTTAAATAATGACTACGGACCTGAACTATTCTTTCTTTTCCTTCCCACCAGGTCGGAACACCTTAGAGGACATAACAGGAGAGTTCAAAAGCCAAGAAGAAATCATACTGCTGTTGAGTACTGGTTCTCACATCGAGTCATAAACTCTTGGAACCGACTCCCAGAAGAAGTGGTGTCTGCAACCTCAACTGATTCGCTCAAGAAGGGTTTCTGACAACCACAGAAATTTACTAGAAAAGGATTAACATAGGCTCCAAGCCTTCTATCCTCAACCAATAAATCTGAAATCTGAATTTGTCTCTTCACATGAAACCCATGCTAAGAATAGTATGGTACAGTTTTATATTTAGTAGCCATATGAGGATAAATCCCTACGAAAGTTTTTCTGGTCATACTTGTAGAGATCCAAGGGAAAATTTGAGAATAAAGAGAATACTTGCCATCAGAAAACGTTACTTCAGCCAACTGCTTGCAAGAACCAAAAGGTCTATGGACAACAATGTCAGTTAGTTAAGTCAAAGGCACACCACGAACCCTACTAACAGCCTTCAATGTTCTACCTAAGATGACACAGTCCTTATTCAGAAGTCCAGAGGAGAAAATAGGGAGAAACAACGAAGAAGAATGAGTAGGATAAATGGAATAATGAATTGCAAGAGAAGAGATTGAGTTATGTCAGAAAGCCTTCGTTTCCTTATGTAACGAGTCGAAAGGTAAATTTTCTTAGAAGTCACCAGGAGATGAGACGATCAACAAAGATATGAGGAGAAACTAATCCCAAGTTAGCTGTTATACGACGATTGAGATCCTATCACAGAAATGTCGATATTGCAAAAATGATGGGACTGAATCAATCTACGCAAGTCCTTTTCGCATCTGAAATTAAAGTCAAAAATACGACATTTAGATGGATTCAGTTTAAGACCATTTGAATAAGAACACTAGTTAACCTCAGATACGAAAGTATTCATGCCTGAACAGCCTAATATAGAAACGACTGGGACAGAAATGTTTAGGTCGTCAGCATATATATTTAATGAAATTAGCTTCAGAAGAATACGATAAGTCATGAGAAAAGAAAGCAAAAAGAAGTGGAGAAAGTACATCATCTTGAGGAATAATACAGAATTCTGAAGTAGGTCAGCCATGCCACTGTGAACAATTATTTTATTCTTACCATCAACAATCTTTTACCATTGATTTTTATCACCCTGAGGACCTCAGCCACACAAACTGTCTTCTTACATATGTCTAAGATCAGTAGCAGTCAGTGAATTCATTGACTTTGGGACACACATTTGATCTCACGACCACGAATCTTTTCCAGAACTAATAGTAAGCAGACCAAAGTATTTCATGAAGGTAGGAAGTGACTCGGCATGTAAAACACGTCGAAAAGACACAAGTTTATACTCTGATTTACCTGCCTTACATGAAAGGGAGTTCAGTCTTCACAGTAATTACCCTTTTGTTCATCCGATCTTAGGTAGGTGAGGAGATGAACTGATGGTAAAAAGCCGTAGTTTTTTCCCCACCTACCTTCAACTGCCATGCTTGACAACCATGAAGTAGGACACAGTGAACTGTTACACATTTAATGCATTCTTTGATGGATAGTCGTATGTGTCAGGTGAGTCGGATAAAACCAAGGTTACCAGAAGGTAAGAAAGTCGTCTGTTTTCGTGGAAAATTCTCATCCACAACCTTCAACAACGGGAAAATCTTCAGTGCATTCAACCATTTCACTCTCTATCCTTAAAACAGGAGTACCTTCAGACTACTTCTGTGACATAGCATTATATTACAGTCGTCTGCAGGAAGGAGAATACAGTAGTTTGAATGGTATGACATACTTTCCTGGGGTCTGTTTCCTACTTCGATATTGTCAGAATCCCTCAAATGATTGGGATGAATGCAGCATTTAAGTAAGGAGAAGTGGTAAGTGGAGGGGTAAGATCTGGTCAATGAACTCCTTTGTGTACAAAAGAGCACTCAGAATCATGATTCTGAAATCTGCCTGTTTTATGCGGATTCAACTTCCTTAAGTTGAGTTTAATTTTCGAGAGAATAAAGATCGTAAGATCTCGGGCGGTATATGACGACTGATAGACTGAGTTTCAACATAAAACTTAGTACAGAAGTGCAGCAGTTCAAGTGGTCACATTCCATGTAGCACAAAAATGGTGGGGCTAAAGAGAGAAAAAAGGGATTCAAAAGTACTATGATAAGCGGAAATGTGAGGGAGAAAGAATGGGGTGATATGCAAAAATGATTAGTCTTTAGTGGATATGGGAGATGACAAAGAGCGAATTCACGTGCACCATTCAGAAGGATTTTGAGCCATGTCTTCAGTGGTGCCCAGCCATTGGTTGTTAGCATTCCGAGTAACCTAGTGAGGCAGTCTACACCTCCCTACATGGCTGCTTCAAACTAACACTCCATGGACTGATGTCGGATTTTGACTGGACCACGCCTAACTCCTTTCCAACCTAATATGATGTCAGCTAACAGTGTCCATCGACGAGGAAGGCGATGGTTCGCCATGCCCAACACATGTCCTTGTCATCTCGACCAGCTCAGCTGCGCAACCTCATCGATTCACTTGCCTTCCTTATCTAACACGACGCCTAGCCTCAATATTACTTACGCTGTTATACCACCTGATATGGGAGATAGAACACAGACATCTATGATCGAAGATAGTTGGCCTTTTTATATCTTCCACTTTCAGTCGCCGTGTCTCATTGTCGTATAGAAGGAGAAAGCGAACTGCTTCACACCGCAGATATCACGTCTACTCAGAGATCAGTCGGGTTGATGAGTGCCACATGCGTCTTTTGTATGTGTGCTGAGATTTCGCCAGAAATCACTCCATTTGGGCTGACGGAACTTCCAAACTGGTTAAGTGGCCAACACGCCCTACTACTTCACCCACTATCTTTAATCTAGGAGTCTCTGTAGTCTAGTCCTGCATCATCATTTTAAATTTGACAGGGCCGATTTGCATGTCAAACGTATTAAGAATTCTGCTTGAGGTGTTCAGAAGACTTTGCATTTTTAATCAGCATTTTACCCGAGAGGAAAATGTCATCCGTGTGTTCAGAGTCGACTTTAATGTTCCCTGGTAAGATGTCAGTTCTTAAGTTGATGAAGTCAGTTAGCGTCAGTTCTACTAATCCATCTCTCATGAAATCAAACAGGATGGAGACAACGGGCATACCTGTTGGAGACCGATAGTTCAGACACTGAGGTAATCTCATTGCAAGTGTAGCTGCAATCTCTGTGAAATCCTCGTCATCAGCTTCCTCTGTTCGCTCATTGCTTCTGAAGTGATATTTATTAGTGCAGGTATTGGGAAGATGCCATTTACTTGTTAAGGATTTTAACATTTCTTTCATTTCCTCACCGTTGGTTTTCAAAAGAGATGTGAATAACAACTGTAAGATTATCAGTTGCTTAAGTGATCGTCAGGGTACACTATCGAAAACTAGGGGCCAATGCAGACACTTCGGGGCGGACAACAGACACATATCCGGCATTCTTCAATGCGCTCTAAGTTATTTGCCTCTAAGTGTCTGCAGGGGACCTGAAGAAAATGTTAGCTGGTTGTAATTGGGGATGATGCTGTCAAACTGCTACAGTTATTTAGTCAGCTGCTAATTTTAATTAAACTGAAACTGAGAAACAACCCCGAGCTTGAAGAAAACACTTCAAATAATAAATTAACATTAGGATGCTGCAATGACTAACATACAAACGTCAGGTCATGGATACATCAATTTCAGTTAAAAGTCCAGTGAATATTTTTACCTTTCATTGGATCTCCCAAAAATGCAAGTGAAAAAGCAATCCGTGAGGTGGGACGGAAATTGTGGCAGACAAGGGGACGTCAAAGGAAGAAAAAGTGCACAGGTTGGACTGAAGGAAGGACATTAAGAGATACGAATTTCGTGGATGACTTATGCGTCATATCTCATAATTCGTAGATATTCAAGTAGAAAATGAACAGTTAGGAGAAGATTCAGCGAAGACAGGACTTCGGGTGAGAATAGAGACGTCACCTGTGATGGAGGCGCTTGACTGACAACAACCAACACCAGTCATCATCGATCGCAGTAATCTAAAGCAAGCCGTCTCTCTCTCCTCTCACGTACTCAACTTGGCAGCTTCGTTTTAACTGCGGACGGGTAACACGGTTGAGTATGTCGAACAAAGCCAATGAAGGAGCGAGAAGTAAGATGAATATTCGCCTACCTGAAATCGGTGCATAGATGATCTACAGAGCTCAGCACAAGGAAGAAGTTCTGAATTTGTGACATTAATGTCGGAGAAGTTAGTGTTATTCTTGACTCAGTTCAGAGACTGTGGTGCATGTCACCAGAAGCATTTCCAATAGGCTTCACACTTTCATTAACAGCTGCCGTCGCTGGCTGGTTGGTGAATATCGAGTGGCTGGCTGGCCGGAAATCATAACCCAGTAATAAGGAATGGTGATAAAGAAGACTCCCAGAAGTTGTAGCCCAACAAATATGCAGAAGGAAATAGAAGTAGACTGGACATATAATGAGGAGACTGTTGACTGGAATCTGAATTAGTAACGGCCAAACAGGAGTCTGATTTTTAAGTGGAGGCTGTCATTTTGAGAGAATCTGGTATGTTATGAATTATCCTGGGGGCAGTTGGTAAGGATTTTGGAGAACATCGTTAATTTTTGTTCCAGTGTCTTCGGCAGCTGTGGTCCTCTGAACTGAATGTAAGATAGATTATTAGTATGGTATTGCATGAGGCTATGAATTATTGAATTAAGTTGGTCACTGTAACTATTATGCACTCGCACTGGGCAACCCTAGTGCTGCGTCGGTGGCACAGTGGTTAGGACTCTCGCCGACCATGCACATGGTCCGGGGTTCGATCCCCTGCCGGCGCACACCCGATATCTATGGTCGGCCTGAATTTGGGCTAACCGATATCCATGCTGAAAATTCCATACTTGTACTGAAAAATACGGTGTGGAATCAAGCTGTAAATCAAAAATAAAAAAAAAATAAAAAAATAAATATGAATTAGACAGACCACAGCGAACAGAGTCATAACATCCATTCAACGGTGGTTCCACAACAGTCTTGAGAGAATCGAAGTAAGTGTGGAGAGACGATGACAGTCTGCATTGGTTTGTTTACATTTCTCATTTCACTTCCATTCAGACCACCGTTGATGTGAACAAGGAGAAAATAGAGCATGCAGAAAGTGCCAGACTGTCTACTTCATTCGATTCAAATGATTTTCAACATGTATGTAGTGTCCTTACATTGTAAATACATTTTGAATTAATAGTAAATATAGGTTTTTCAAAATTCAACTGCTTTCTGGTTTCATAAGTGTTTGAGTTGACGGAAGTATTTTGTATGATGCAACAAGTTGTGGACATATTAGGTATGTCACACGTGTGGCTACGGACATAGCGTGCACTGAGTAACCGTAGGTGAGTAGTTAGTGTCCACTGCAGGCATTTCGGCACAGACTGTATACAACTGTCGTGCCGTTTTGTATAGTAGTGGGCCCGAAGAAAATGCTAGCTGGGACACACTTTGGGCCCACTGCAGATGTTCGCGATAGAATTAAGTTCTGGCGTGGAAACTTCAGGACAAACTTAGGGTCCACTAACTAATCTTTGCTAACCAGTGTAGAAAACTGTCCTACTTTCCGCAGTGCGCCCTAAGTATTTTGCCCTGGAATTTCTCCAGTGGACGCGAAGGAAATGCTAGCTTATCATTATTGTTGTCCATATAGGTTTCGAGTGGAACAGAAGGCTTCAACAACACATCTCTACTTTCTTCTACTTTCTGCCGTTCACTTCAGCTGTATCCAAACTCTCTCACCTCTTCCTCACACGACCTCCTCCATACCACCCTCGCGCTGACGATCCAGTCGTTGCTTCCCATTTGGATTCAACTCGAGCAAAGGCCTGGGGTGCGATGTCACTCGACGGTCTCCTCAATGTATTTCCGATCACTCCATCTCCATTTTCTCCTACATATTTGCTGAGCGATCGTCTCTTGATTGGTTTGTCCCCAAACACAGTTTCTTCTTACTGATTCTTTCTGGACAGCCAGTTGATCTTTAGTATGCAGCCAGGGATGGTAGCTGTTGGTGAAAGTATGCAACCTGCTGGAAATCCTTTTCGTTGCACGCAGTGCAAGTTTCTGACCCGTATAGAAGGACCAACTTGACATCGGTGTTGAAAATCCGGATCTTGTTCCTTATGCTGAGTGTAGAAGTTTTCCAAACTGGTTTCAGGTTGGCGTATCTTGCCTTTCCGATTTTGACTTTGAAATCTTTGTCCGTTCCGCCTGTAGTTGAAACGATGCTTCCTATCTGGATAAGTGAAGGAGGCAATCTCTGTTAAATCTCTCCCGTTGATGGTGTTTGGTGCTGGTTGTTGTAGTGGTTCGTTGGTTATCTTCATCATCTCCGTCTTCTCTTTGTTCACCTTTATTTCTGTCTTCGCTGTCTCTTCAGTCAGTTTGTTGGTTTTCGCCTGCAAGTCTTCAAGTTTATGCAACATTAGACATATATCATCTGCGAAATCCAGATACTCTAGAGTCTTATTATCATTTATCCAGCGTATTACTAACTCCTTGCTCCGAACGCACAGTCTGACGCATAATTCAGTCAACTACAACTAAGAACTTGATCGGTGATAATAGACAGCCTTGCACTTCAAACACCTCGCTGAGTTTTCCGTTGTGGATCACCTGACACACGGCACTGTCAAAGAGCCAGCTGTTGGATGAGCTTGATAAGGACTTGAGGTACGCCATAGTTCTGAAGTAGCTTTCACATTACTTCTCGTTCAACACTGTCTGTTGAAGGCCTTTTCGAAGTTGATGAAGTTGAGGTAGGGTGAGGTTTGACTGCCATTCTATTCTTTGTTCGATGACGATGAATAGAGTTGCAATTTGATCAGCACATGATTTGCCTTTTCAGAATCCAGCTCGTTCCGGGCGGAGTTCTGTGTCCAGTGCATCCTTTACTCTCTCCAGGATTACGCGACTTAGTATTTTACTTGGCGTGGACAAGAGCATGATTCCACGCCAGTTCTTGCACAGGCCTAAGTCGCCCTCGTTTGGCAGCTTGGCGAGGTAGCCAGGCTTTCTTCCAATCGGTAGGTACCTTCCTTCTTTCCGAACCTTTTGCAGAAACGGCGTGAGCACATCTGCCGCAGCCTCTGGGTCCGTTTTCAGTGCCTCGGAGGGAATTCCGTCTAGGCTTGCTGCCTTCCCGATTGGCCTTCACTACTTTGAATGCATTTAGGATTTCTGCTTTCGTTGAAGGATTGGTGTCCACTGGCAATTCCGTGAGTGTGGTTGGTGGTATTTCTGGGCGAGTTGCAGGTGATGGTCGATTCAAGAGTCCTTTAAAGTGATCAGTCCATTGCTTCATTTGTCTCTATTCCTTGCTAATCAGGTTCCCTTGAGCATCTTTTATTGGTTTCATCATCTGTGATGATCCCTTTTCAGATAGAGACCTGGTTCTCTGATATAGTGTCCTTAGGTCTCTTTCACCTGCCTGTTATACTTCATTTGCCAGTGTTTCGTAGAATTGTCTTTTGTCTTTCGTAGCACTCTTCTACACAACTTTATTCAGTGCAGTGTACATTGAATTCAGCTTCTTCTTCTGTTGTGCTTCGTTGCATTAAGTCATCTTCTCTTTAGGCCATCCTCCTCTCCCCGATTAGCTTCCAGGTATCCGTTGAGAGCCATTCCTTGTCCTATCTCTTCTTTCTTCCTAGGACAGTTGTACACATTTCCTTGAATATCGCATTCAAAAAGTTCCAATGTTCTTCCACATGGGTTTCCTCAGTGATGTCACGTAGTGTCTTAGACTTTGCTCTGATCTGATTTTAAGAGAAGGCATCCCTTGTAGTTTTGTCCTTCAGTTTCCGAATGTTGGACTTGAACTGTGACCTGTCTCCGGTTGTTTTGAGGGATTTTAGCTTCGTCTTGAAGGTTCCTTGAACTAGATTATGGTCTAAGCCCACATCTGCTCCCCTTCTCGACTTTGTATCCAGCAGGCTGCGTCTCGACTTTCTTGAGCAGCATTGAGATGAAATCTATCTGTTTTTGTGGTGTGTCCGTCAGGCAAAATCCGAGTTGCCTTGTGTATATTCTTGTGCTTGTACATGCTCCCTCCAATAACCAAATCATTGAAGGTGCCGAAGTCTGCGAATAATTCTCTGTTCTCATTCATTTCTCCGAACGCCAGCCTCTCGAACCATGATCAGTTCTCTTCCTGTGTTGTCTGTTCCCAGTTCGGCTGGCATTCATATCCCCCATTGGGACTTGGATGTCATCACATCTGGGATCTTATCCATTACTGTTTGTAGTTGTCTGTAAAAATTTTCCTTTCTCTCTTGTTTCGCGTTGTTTGCAACACAGTGAGTAGCACTGGATAATTGTGGATGTTTCATTAATTACAGTTTGTCTGTGACTGACCTGCATTATTTTTGTTAATTGTACTGGTCATTATGAAACTACTGACTGTGGTAAGTATAAAGTATTCGGTCGTCATCCAGAAGATAGGATGACATTTATTAAGAGGGATTACTTAGTACGGATGGACGAAACTTCTCATAACAGAGATCAAGCCATTCAGCACAGAGTAAGGTTTACTTTTCAAACGCCTCCCAGTGAATTCTGTATCAGGTTATTAGAGGATCTAGATGCCGACGATGGATGACAGCCTGATGCTCTATTGCCTTAAGTATTGCGGGACATTGGCCAACAGTACCATATGGAAAGATATGGAATGCAAAATTTTCGTCCTGTCCAGTAATTCTTTGGGATATCCCGCACTTACAATCATGGATAAGTTTTAGGCAACAGCATTTGTGTCCCAAGATATACTAAGGCATGGAAAGATGTGTGTACCTGTGTTAAAATGGATTTAAACAACTTTTTATTTTGGAATATGAAGGGTTCATCGGCCAGTCAGTCGATGTGTGTTCTCTCGATGAAAGCAAGAGTAAGAATTGGTACGTGGAATGTCTGTAAAATGTGCGAAACTGGGAAAGCTGCTCATGTAGCCAACGAAACGCATAGAAACGGCTTAGAAGTGCTGGGTATCTGCGGGAGGAGAGGGAATGCATGTGGACTATCGAAACTGTTAACTCGACAGCAAGTCAGTAATCTACTCCAGTCACTCAGACGAAAAACACGTGCATACTGAGATAGCGAGTGGCTGTCATGATGTCACCAACATCAGTCAAAGCTGCAATGCAGTGAATACCAATCTCCTCCTGCAGGACAATGACAACAAGATTCAACTCAAAAGGAAGGGAGGAAGGTTACAATTATCCAGTGCTACTCACTGTGTTGCAAACAACGCGAAACAAGAGAGAAAGGAAAATTTTTACAGACAACTACAAACAGTAATGGATAAGATCCCAGATGTGATGACATCCAAGTCCCAATGGGGGATATGAATGCCAGCCGAACTGGGAACAGACAACACAGGAAGAGAACTGATCATGGTTCGAGAGGCTGGCGTTCGGAGAAATGAATGAGAACAGAGAATTATTCGCAGACTTCGGCACCTTCAATGATTTGGTGATTAGAGGGAGGTGTATGCGTATAAGAACATGAACAAGGCAACACGGATTCTACGTAACACATCGAAACACCGAGAATCAGATAGCCTTCAAGGCAATGTTTCTCAAGAAAGTGGAGATGTCGTCTTCTGAACACACACGATGTCGAGAAGAGGAGCAGATGTGGACTCGTAGCATTACCCAGTGCAAGGAACCTTCGATATCAAGCTGGAAGTCTTCCAGGAAACTGAATACAGACGACAACTCAAGTTGAACACTCAGAAACTGCAAGGCGAAACTATTACAGACACCTTCACTGCAGCCATGAGAGCGAAGTCGGAGACACTACGTGGCATCAGTGAGGAGACGTTTGTGCAAGAACATTGTATCTCTCTGCAGTTGATGTTCATGGAGACGTGTATTTCAGTGGTAGGAAGAAAGAAGAGTTAAGAATGAGAATGGCTCTCAGCAGACACGTGAAAGCTAATAGAAGAGAGGAGAATGTTGAACAGAGGATGAACGGGTGCAGAGATGGACAACGGAAGGAGAGTCTGAGTCCAATGTACATGTTACTGTATGAAGAAGTGGTGATGAGTGCTAGGAAAGACAAAAGACAATTCTGTGATTCACTGTCAACTGAAGCAGAGCAGACTTCAGGAGAAGTAGAAGAGAGCTGAGAACTACATATCAGATAACCAGGTGTCTATCAGTTAAGAGATCAACACAGATGAATTCGATGAAAAATGCTTGAGGGAACCTGATTAACAAAGAGGAGAGACAGAGGAACTACTGGACTGATCACTTGATAGGGCTCTTCACCCGACCATTACCTGGAACTTGTCTAGAAATGCCATCACTAACAGCAGGCATGGAACAAGTTCTAGTGGACACCTATCCTCCAACGAAACCAGAAAACTTGAATGGAATCATGATACTCTACTGAAGGAAGTGGGAAGGCATCAGGACCAGATGGAATTCGCCTTGAAGCACTGGAAACAGATGCAGAGACCTCAGGTGATATGCTCACAGCACTACTGAGAAATATTTGGAAGGAAGGATACCTTATCACGCTACAAAAGAAGGGCGAATTAAACCTCCGAAACAGCCAGCATGGAATCATGCTCCCAAGCTTATCAAAATACTGAATTAAATCTCACTAATTTTGAAATAATTCTAACATTCTACAGTGAGTAAATTCTGATTCTTTTCTGAAATGGATTCTTTAATGGCATAGACTAGAACTCAGTGCTGGTTTTCAGCATGACGGGCACTAATTCAGCAGCCTGTTCTTTTTCTAGGCATTTTCGGCAATATATCAGAACCTTCTGGGTTGGCTTATCAGCGTTGTTCCAGCCCTCTCAGCTCATATTCAGCACGGACTAGCATTAATTTGGGCGAAAAGACTGCTACTTATTATCATCACCTGTGTCCTACGCCGGCGCAATTCATTAAGTTTTCAGAAAGAAATCAGCTTTTATAATTGAGAGCATTTTGTATTTAGAAACTGTAGTACAATATCACTGCGAATCCGTCAAGTGAGATCCACTGGTAGCATCCTGTAAATCAGCAAAATAAAAGATTAGTTGATAAAGAATTGTGCTCATCACATTTTCAGCATTTACATTAATAAAAGTTTACTTACATAACTGCCACTGTTATTTCCCCTGGTATCTTTTTCATTTGCCTAGAAATAAAAACAATGTTATGATTACTGCAAGTTGAATAAGCGTTGACTTATAAAAGTAAGCAGGCGTTTCGCAATATTACCTGAATTCTTTTCTTCAGCTTACGCCTTTGGACACGATCCTTCAAATTATGAAAGTACGATTTCGTGGCCTTATCCATTATGTCACTAACCTCTCTCGATGTCATTAGTTGGCCGGAGAACTGCGCCATAATATCAACTACAGAAATAAGTACTCCATTAATGAACCTTACGTCTCATTATTTTATAAAAGGCATAAGGCACAATGCTGGACTTTGGCAAAGTCCCCTGGAATGTAAACTTCAAACCCACTTCAGGTTTTAGAACATTGTGCATCATGACCTTAAGTGATAACTTTGGATCACTCTGAAGGCAGCGAACCAACCAGGAACCTGGTGCTCAACAAGTCTGTACAGGTAAATGGAGATGGATGAAGCACACGCACAAAAGATCGTTTTGTGACATCGTACTCCTGGCTATCGTTTCAGTGGAACCGAAATAGGAAATAACTAATGGGGCGTGAGTTCGAAGCTGACATGGATGAAGAGATCAGAGAATATGGGCAAACGTGGGGCCAGCTAAAGAGGATCTCAGAGAATGGGAAGAAGTGTAGACGTGCTGTTGAATCCTTTTGTTCCACTGGGAAACCAAGGGAACCACAAACATAATAATATTAATGATAACAATAAGGTTTACAATCTGCTTTCTGAAGTAGCGTAGTCATCTACCTCAAGAAATGCTTAACCGTGCGTAGTATCGAAGCACTCGCTCACGAAAGTGAGTCAAGACACTGACCTCATTGCTATGTACCGCAGTCCTGACTGAAGTGCAGATGACTTCCTGATAGAGAAGCTAGGCTCCTGGACCTCGAAATGTCGAAGTCTCATAGTTGGAAACTTTGACGCCCCAACAGTTGACTGGACGAGCCTAACAACTCCATCTTCAGTCAACTCCTTCGATCATAAACTGCTGGAATCTAGTATATCTTTAGCCCTACTCCAACATATCATTAAGCCCACGCGCTATGACTCACAGCACTCCTCCTCAACTAGTGTTCTCCCACGGTGAGGATGTGGGTCTCATACAACATCTTCCTCCTTTAGGAAGAAGTGACCATGCTGTGCTCACTTTCAAGTTCACAGCAACGGCACCAAGGGCCAAAACCCCAGCTCGACCAAACGTTTGGAAAGCTGATATAAATGCAATCGTCTCAGAAGCCAACTCAGGAAACTGGTACATCAACCCAGAGTCTCGCCGACCATGCACATGGTCCGGGGTTCGAACCCCTGCCGGCGCATATCCGATATCTATGGTATGCCTGAATTTGGGCAACCGATATCCATGCTGAAAGTTCCACACTTGTACTGAAAATACGGTGTGGAAATCAAGCTGTAAATCAAAAAAAAAAAAAGTAGAAGCCGCATGGAACCAATTTAAACAAATTTATGCCCAAGTAACTGAACCTTTCATCCCTTGGTCTGTCCCAAAGGGTCGGAACACATTGCCCCCCTTGGATAAACCGAGAGATTCGTAAGTTAATCAGAGGTAAACACAAATGTTGGAACTTGTTTGCCACACTTGAGACTTCTGAGACCAGGCAATTATACAACACTGCTAGAAATAAAGCTATTGCAGAAATCCGCAAATCAAGGATGAAGTTCGAAGCACACCTGGCTCAAAATGCAAAAGCACAACCTAAGAAAATTTTCGCGTACGTTAACCTTCAGGAATAAAACATCTAGTGGTGTCCCAAACCTGACTATTGACAATGATACAATCGAAGAAGATCAAGAAAAAGCAGAAGCAATGACAAACTACTTCTCCCAAGTCTTCACTCAGGAGTCATCACTGCCTATAGGATCAGCTCTGGCTGCATCAGAGGTATACGGGATAGATTCCGTTGACATCAACCAAGGCATCGTGCTCAACTGCCTAAGGAAACTAGATGCAGGGAAATCAATGGGTCCTGATAATCTTCATCCAAGGCATCTCAAGGAGCTATCAGCCCACATAGCCGGCCCTTTGACTACGATCTTCAAGCTTTCTCTCCTAAATGGAGTGTTACCGCCTGACTGGAAAGACGCCATAGTAACCCCATCCACAAAGGAGGATCAAGACAAAGCCCTTCAAATTACAGGCCTATCAGTCTCACCAGCACTTTAATCAAGACACTGAATAGAATCATCAAGAAAAGCATCATGGCATATCTATAAAATAGAAGCTTTTTATTTAGAGCACATCATGGCTTCCGAAGGAACCTCTTGCTGCAAGAGAAAGCTGGGTCAAATCCAGGGACAACAGAAGACTCGTTGACGTCGTCTTCATAGACTTCAGGAAAGTCTTTGATAAAGTACATCACAAAAGACTACTCATGAAGTTGGAAAGTCTTGGTATCAAAGGCAGCTTACTAAACTGGTTCAGGGAATTCCTGATAGATAGGAGGCGGAGGGTTAGGATCAACTCGAAACTCTCCTCTTGGACAGCAGTACGCAGCGGAGTGCCACAAGGCACGGTACTCGGACCTCTCCTATTTATTTTGTATATTAATGAGTTATCTTTGCTCACTGACTCCCCTATGGTCCTATACGCAGATGACTTAAAAATTTGGAGAGAGCTGAAGGGCAACAGTAGCACATCCACGTTGCAAGAGGACCTCAACAAATTGTCAGAGTGGTCCATAGAATGGATGCTCCCGATAAATGAGGCAAAATGTGCAACCATGCGCATTGGACAAGCAAGCATGAGCTCCTACTAACTAGAGGGAATAACACTTCCATCAGTTTAGACTCACTTGGACTTAGGTGTCATAGTTAGCCACGAATTAAAAGCTACAGCGCACTGCCGCGCGGTGGCTGCAAGTAGTTTCAGGTCATTATGGGCAATTTGCAGAGCCTTAACTAGAATCACGAGAGATATGTTCACCTCCTTATATACATCTCTGGTGAGGTCAAGACTGGAAAACTGCATTCAGGCCGCCAGCCCTTGTCTAAAAGGGAACTCACACATTCTAGAAAGGGTTCAAAGGAAGGCAACACTTATGGTACTCGGAATGACTAATTTATCATACGAGGAAAGACTAGACAGTTTAAATCTCTTCTCCTTGTCATACCGTAGGCAGAGAGGAGATTTAATCACAATGTTTAAAATTTTAAATAATGACTACGGACCTGAACAATTCTTTCTTTTCCTTCCCACCAGGTCGGAACACCTTAGGGGACATAGCAGGAGAGTTCAAAAGCCAAGAAGAAATCATATTGCTGTTGAGTACTGGTTCTCACATCGAGTCATAAACTCTTGGAACCGACTCCCAGAAGAAGTGGTGTCTGCAACCTCAACTGATTCGTTCAAGAAGGATTTGGACAACCACAGAAATTTACTAGAAAAGGATTAACATAGGCTCCAAGCCTTCTATCCTCAACCAATAAATCTGAAATCTGAATTTGTCTCTTCACATGAAACCCACTCTAAGAATGGTATGGTAGAGTTTTATATTTAGTAGCCATATGAGCATAAATCCCTATGAAATTTCTTCTGGTCATACGCGTAGAGATCCAAGGGAAAAGTTGAGGATAAAGAGGATACTTGCCATTAGAAAACGTTACTTCAGCCAACTGCTTGCAAGAATCAAAATACCTTTGGACAACAATGTCAGTTAGTTGAGTCAAAGGCACACCACGAAACCTACTAATAGCCTTCAATGTTCTACATAAGATGACATAGTCCTTCTTGAGAAGTACAGAGGAGAAAATAGGGAGTAACAACGAAGAAGAATGAGTAGGATAAATGGAATAATGAATTGCATGAGAAGAGATTGAGTTATGTCAGAAAGCCTTTGCTCCCTTATGTAATGAGTCAAAAGGTAAATTTTCCTAGAAATCACCAGGAGATGAGACGACCAACAAAGATTTGAGGAGAAACTAATCCCAAGTTAGCTGTTATGCGACGATTTATATCCTATCACAGAAATGTCGATATTGCAAAAATGATGGGACTGAATCAATCTACGCAAGTCCTTTTCGCATCTGAAACTAAAGTCGAAAATACGACATTTAGATGGATTCAGTTTAAGACCATTTGAATAAGAACACTAGTTAACCTCAGATAGAAAAGTATTCATGCCTGAACAGCCTAATATAGAAACGGCCGGGACAGAAATGGTTAGGTCGTCAGCATATATATATTTAATGAAATTAGCTTCAGAAGAATACGATAAGTCATGAGAAAAGAAAGCAAAAAGAAGTGGAGAAAGTACATCATCTTGAGGAATAATACAGAATCCTGAAGTAAGTCAGCAGTGAATACATCCACACCAATGTGAACAGTTATTTTAGTCTTACCATCAACAATCTTTTACCATTGATTTTTATCACCTTGAGGAACTCAGCCACACAAACTATCTTCTTACATGTGTCTAAGATCAGTAGCAGTCAGTGAGTTCATTGACTTTGGGACACGCATTTCATCTCACTACCATGAACCTTTACCAGAACTAATTCTAATCAGACTAAAGTATTTCATGAAGGTAGGAAGTGACTCGGCATGTGAAACACGTCGAAAAGACACAAGTTTATACTCTGATTTACCTGCCTTACATGAAAGGGAGTTCAGTCTTCGTATTACTTACCCTTTTGTTCATCCTATCTTAGGTACCTAGCTAGCATTTTCTTCGGGCGCACTGCAGACTTTTCGGGGTAAAAAACTTCGGGCGCATTGCAGATTTTGAGTATTTGAACCGAAGTCTGCCCCAACAAGTCTGCAATGCGCCCGAAGTGCCCCAAAAAGTCTGCAATGCACCCGAAATCATTGATGGCTGGGTAGGTGAGGAGGTGAATAGGTGGTAAGAAGTCGTAGTTTTTTCCCCACCTACCTTCAATTGCCATGCTTGATAACCATTAAGTAGGACACAGTGAACTGTTACACATTTAATGCATTCTTTGATGGATAGTCGTATGTGTCAGGTGAGTCGGATAAAACCAAGGTTAGCAGAAGGTAAGCAAGTCGTCTGTTTTCGTGGAAAAATCTCATCCACAATCTTCAACAACGGGAAAATCTTCAGTGCATTCAACCATTTCACTCTCTATCCTCAAAACATGAGTACGTTCAGACTACTTCTGTGACAGTCGTCTGCAGGAAGGAGAATACAGTAGTTTGAATAGAATAAAATGCTTTCCTGGGGTCTGTTTCCTACTTCGATATTGTCAGAATCCCTCAAATGATTGGGATGAATGTAGCATTTAAGTAAGGAGAAGTGGTAAGTGGAAGGGTGAAGATCTGGTCTTTTGTATACAAAAGAGTTCACTCAGAATCATGATTCTGAAATCTGCCTGTTTTATGACGATTAAGTTCCCTTAAGTTGAGCTTAATTTTCGAGAGAATAAAGATTTTAAGATCTCGGGCAGTATATGACAACTGACAGACTGAGTTTCACCATAAAACTTAGTACAGAAGTGCAGCAGTTCAAGTGGTCACATTCCATGTAGCACAAAAATGGTGGGGTAAAGAGAGTACTATGATAAGCAGAAATGTGAGGGAGAAAGAATGGGGTGATATGGAAAAATAATTAGTCTTTAGTGGATAGGGGAGATGACAAAGAGTGAATTCACATCATTCAGAAGGATTTTGAGCCATATCTTCAATGGTTCCCAGCCATTGGTTGTTAGCATTCCAAGGAACATAGTGAGGCAGTCTACACCTTCCTACATGGCTGCCTCAAACTAACACTCCATGGACTGATGTCGGATTTTGACTGGACCACCCCTAACTCCTTTACAACCTAATCTGATGTCAGCCAGCAGTGCCCGTCGACGAGGAAGGCGATGGTTCGCCATGCCCAACACATGCCCTTGTCATCTCGACTAACTCAGCTGCACAACCTCATCGATTCACTTGCCTTCCTTATCTAACACGATGCCTAGCCTCAATATTACTTACGCTGTTATACCACCTGATATGGGAGATAGAACACAGACATCTATGATCGAAGATAGTTGGCTTTTTTATATCTTCCACTTTCATTCGCCGTGTCTCATTGTCGTATACAAGGAGAAAGCGAACTGCTGCACAGCGCAGAAATCAGGTCTACTCCAGAGGTCAATCAGTGTGATGAGTGTCACATGCGTCTTTTGTATGTGTGCTGAGATTTCGTCAGAAATCAGTCCATTCGGGCTGACGGAACTTCTAAAACACGCCCTACTACTTCACCCACTATCTTTAATCAAGGAGTCTCTGCATTCTAGTCCTGCAGCATCACTTTAAATTTGACAGGGCCGATTCGCACGTCAAACTTATTAAGATTTCTGTTCTAGGTGTTCAGAAGACTTTTCATTTTTAATCAGCATATTATATTATTATTATTATTACTGTTCCCTTGGGTTCCTAGTGGAACATAGGGCTTCAACTGCACGCCTCCATTTGCTTATCTCTTCTGCTGTACTTTTCACCTGTGTCCATGTTATTCCATACTGTTTTAGTTCCTCCTCACACGATCTCCTCCATGTCACCCTTGGACGTCCCACTCGCCGCTTCCCTTTCGGGTTCCACTCGAGCTATGGCCTGACGCGAGATGTCACCCAACGGCCTTCTCAGCGAGTGTCCAATCCATCTCCACTTTCTCCTGCATATTTGTTGGGCGATTGGTTCCTTTTTTGTTTGTTCCCATAGCTTCTTGTTGGTGATTCTTTCCGGTGGCCATCTGATCTTCAGTATAGAGCGAAGACAGTTGTTGATAAAGGTCTGCAACAGGCTGTTGGAAATATTCTTGGTGACCCGCCACGTTTCTGATCCGTATAGCAAAACTGACTTGACATTTGTATTGAAAATCCGAATTTTGTTGTTGATGCTGAGTGACGAAGATTTCCAGATTGGTTTCAGGTTGATGAATGTGTTTCTCGCCTTCCCGATTCTCGATTTGACATCCTCGTCGGTTGCTCCTGTAGTTGAGACAATGCTCCCTAGATAAGTGAATGAAGTAACCTCTTTCAAATCCCTCCCGTTGATGGTGATTGGCGCTGGATGTTTCTGCTATTGTTGTTTTTGTTGGCTGGTTATTTTCATAACCTCTGTCTTGTCTATGTTCACCTGGAGTCCCGTCTTTGCTGCTTCTTCGACCAGTTTGTCGGTTTTCGCTTGTAAGTCTTCGATTTTGTGTGACATCAAACATAAATCATCAACGTGCGAAATCCAGGTCTTCTAGGTTCTTCACGTCGGTCTAGGATATTCCTGTCTTTTCGTTTCCCACTGTCTGACGCATAATCCAGTCGTGCACCACAATTAGGAATATCATTGGCGATAATAAGCACCCTTGTCTGACTCCTGTGTTTACTCCAAACGCTTCGCTGAGTTTTCCGTTGTGGATCACTTGACATGTGCCGTTGTCGTACAGCTGTTGAATAAGGTTGATGAATATTTGGGGTACGCCGTAGTACTCGAGTAGTTTCCAAATTACTTCGTGGTCAACGCTGTCGAAGGCCTTCTCAAAGTCTATGAAGTTGAGGTAGAGATTTGATTGCCATTCCATGCTTTGTTCGATGATGATGCGTAGAGTTGCAATTTGGTCAGAACATGATTTGCCTTTCCTGAATCCAGCTTGTTCTGGTCGGAGTTCTGTATCCAGCGCGTCCTTGATTCTCTCCAGCATGATGCGACTCAGGATTTTACTTGGCGTCGACAGGAGCATGATTCCTCGCCAGTTCTCGCAGAGTCCCAGATCGCTCTTCATTGGTAGTTTCACGAGGTAACGTTTCCTCCGGTCAGTAGGCACCTTTCCCTCTTTCCAGATCTTTTGCAACAATGGAGTCAGCATATCTGCTGTCGTCTCAGAATTTTACCGAAGAGGAAGATGTCATCCGTGTGCTGAGAGTCGACTTTAATGTTCCCTGGTAAAATGTCAGTTCCTAAGTTGATTAAGTCGGTTAGCGTCAGTTCCATTAATCCATCTCTCATGAAATCAAACAGGAGTGGAGAAAACGGGCATACCTGATGGAGACCGGTAGTTCAGACACTGAGCTAATCTCATTGCAAGTGTAGCTGCAATCTCTGTGAAATCCTCGTCATCAGCTTTCTCTGTTCGCTCATTGTTTCTGAAGTGATATTCTTCAGTGCAGGTATTGGGAAGATGCCATTTACTTGTTAAGGATTTTAACATTTCTTTCATTTCCTCACCGTTGGTTTTCAAAAGAGATGTGAATAAGGACTGTAAGATTATCAATTGCCTAAGTGATCGTCAGGGTACACTATCGCAAACTAGGGGCCAATGCAGACACTTCGGGGCGGACAACAGACAGATATCCAGCATTCTTCAATGCACTCTAAGCTATTTGCCTCTAAGTGTCTGCAGTGGACCTGAAGAAAATGCTAGCCGGTTGTAAATTGGTGATGATGCTGTCAAACTGCTACAGTTATTTAGTCAGCTGCTAATTTTAATTAAACTGAAACTGAGAAACAACCCCGAGCTTGAAGAAAACTCTCCAAATAATAAATTAACATTAGGATACTGCAATGACTAACATACAAACGTCAGGTCATGGATACATCAATTTCACTTAAGATTCCAGTGAACATTTTTACCTTTCACTTGGACCTCACAAAAATGCGAGTGAAAAAGCAATCCATGAGGTGGGAAGGAAATTGTGGCAGACAGGGGGAAGTCAAAGGAAGAAAAAGTGCACAGGTTGGACTGAAGGGAGGAGATAGGAATTTCTTGGATGACTTATGCGTCATATCTCGTAATTCGTAGATATTCAAGTAGAAAATGAACAGTTAGGAGAAGATTCAGCGAAGACAGGACTTCAGGTGAGAATAGAGGCGTCACCTGTGATGAAGGCGCTTGACTGACAACAACCAACACCAGTCATCATCGATCGAAGTAGTCTAAATCAAGCTGTCTCTCTCTCTCTCCTCTCACGTACTCAACTTGGAAGCTTCGTTTTAACTGAGGACGGGCAACACGGTTGAGTCTGTCGAACAAAGCCAAGGAAGGTGAGCGACGCAAGATGAATATTTGCCTACCTGAAATCGGTGCATAGATGATCTACAGAGCTCAGCACAAGGAAGAAGTTCTGAATTTGTGACATTAATGTCGGAGAAGTTAGTGTTATTCTTGACTCAGTTCAGAGACTGATGTACGTGTCACCAGAAGCATTTCCAATAGGTTTCACACTTTCATTAACAGCTGCCGTCGCTGGCTGGTTGGTGAATATCGAGTGGCTGGCTGGCCGGAAATCATAACCCAGTAATAAGGAATGGTGGTAAAGAAGACTCCCAGAAGTTGTAGCCCAACAAATATGCAGAAGGAAATAGATGTAGACTGGACATATAATGAGGAGACCGTTGACTGGAATCTGAATTAGTAACGGCCAGACGGGAGTCTGATTTTTAATTGGGGGCTGTCATTTTGGGAGAATCTGGTGTGTTATGAATTATCCTGGAGGCAGTTGGTAAGGATTTTGGAGAACATTGTTAATTTTTATTTCAGTGTCTTGGGCAACTGTGATCCTCTGGACTGAATGTAAGATAGATTATTAGTATGGTATTGCATGAGGCTATGAATTAGTGAATTAAGTACTTCGTAGTTGGTCATTGTAACTATTATGCACTTGCACTGGGCAACATTGGTGCTGAATAGGAATTAGACAGAACACAGTGAACAGAGTCATCAGGTCCATTCAACGGTGGTTCCACAACAGTCTTGATAGAATCGAAGTAAGTGTGAGGAGACGACGGTAGTCTGCATTGGTGTGTTTACATTTCTCATTTCACTTCCATTCAGACCACCGTTGACGTGAACAAGGAGAACACAGAGTACGCAGAAAGTGCCAGATTGTCTACTTCATTTGATTCAAATGATTTTCAACATGTATGTAGTGTCCTTACATTGTAAATACATTTTGAATTAATAGTAAATATAGACTTTTCAAAATTCAGCTGCTTTCTGGTGTCATAACTTTTTGAGTTGGCGGAAGTATTTTGTACGATGCGACAAGTTGTGGACATATTAGTTATGTCACACGTGTGGCTACAGACATAGCGTGCGCTGAGTAACCGTAGGTGAGTAGTTAGTTTCCACTGTCGATTGTCAGGGTCCAGCGCAGACATTTTGGCACAGACTATATACAACTATCGTGCTGTTTTGCATAGTAGTGGGTCCGAAGAGAATGCTAGCTGGGACACACTTCGGGCCGACTGCAGATGTTCGCGATAGACTTAGGCTCTGACCTGGAAACTTCAGGACCAACTTACGGTACAGTGCATAAGAATGTCCTACTTTCCGCAGTGCATCCTAAGTATTTTGCCCTGGAATTTCTCCAATGGACGCGAAGGAAATGCTAGCTTATTATTATTGTTGTCCCTATAGGTTTCGAGTGGAATAAAGGGCTTAAACAACACATCTTCACTTTGTTCTACTTTCTGCCGCCCTCTTCAGCTGTGTCCAAACTCTCTCACCTCTTCCTCACACGATCTCCTTCATATCACCCTCACTCTGACGACCCACTCGTTGCTTCCTATTTGGATTCCACTCGAGCAATGGCTTGGCTTCATCAGTGTATGCCCGATCCATCTCCACTTTCTCCTACATATTTGTTGAGCGATCTTCTCTTGGTTGGTTGGTTTCTTGTTGCTTATTCTTTCTGGACAGTCAGTCGATCTTTAGAATGCAGCCAGGGGTGGCAGCTGTTGGTGAAAGTATGCAACCTGCTGGAAATCCTTTTCATTGCACGCAGTGCAAGTTTCTGACCCATATAGAAGGACCAACTTGACATTGGTGTTGAAAATCCGGATCTTGTACCTTATGCTGAGTGTAGAAGTTTTCCAAACTAGTTTTAGGTTGATGAAGGCGTATCTCGCCTTTCTGATTCTGACCTGCTGTGACATCTTCATACGTTTCATCTGTGTTTGATACGATGCTTCCTAACTGGATAAGAGAAAGAGGTGACCTCTGTTAAATCTCTCCAGTAGATGGTGATTGGCGCTGGTTGTTGTTGTAGTGGTTCGTTGGTTGTTTTCATCACCTCCGTCTTCTCTTCTCTTGTCTTAGCTGTCTCTTCAAACAGTTTGTTGGTTTTCGTCTACAAGTCTTCAAGTTTGTGTGACATTAGAAATATATCATCTGCGAAATCCAGATCTTCTAGAGATCACGCTAGAGTGATCCAGCGTATTACTGACTCCTCACTCCCAACGCACAGTCTAACGAATGATCCAGTCCACCACAATTAAGAATATCATCGGTGATAATAGGCAGCCTTGTCTTACTCCTATATGCACTTCAAACGCCTCTCTGAGTTTTCCGTTGTGGATCACCTGACAGATGGCACTGTCATATTACCAGCTGTTGGATGAGGTTGGTAAGGACTTGAGGTACGCTGTAGTGCTGAAGTAGCTTTCAAATTACTTCTCTGTCAACGCTGTCTGTTGAAGGCCTTTTGAAGTCGATGAAGTTGAGGTAAAGTGAGGTTTGACTGCCACCCTATGCTTTGTTCGATGACGATGCATAGAGTTGCAATATGATCAGTACATGATTTGCCTTTTCATAATCCAGCTCGTTCTGGGCGGAGTTCTGTCTCCAGTGCATCATTTACTCTCTCCAGGGTTATGCAAATTAGTATTTTATTTGGCGTGGACGAGAGCATGATTCCAAGCCAGTTCTTGGACAGGCCTAAGTCGCCCTTGTTTGGCAGCTTGGCGAGGTAGCCAGCCTTTCTTCCAATCGGTAGGTACCATCCTTCTTTCCATACCTTTTGCAGTAACGGCGTGAGCACATCTGCTGCAGTCTCTGGGTCCGTTTTCAGTGCTTCGGAGGGAATTCCGTCTGGTCCTGCTGCCTTTTCGGACTTTAAGGATTTCGTTGAGGGATTGGTGTCCACTGGCAGTTGCGTGAGTGTTGCTGTTGGTATTCCTGGGCGAGTTGCAGATGATGGTGGGTTCAAGAGTCCTTTATAGTGGTCAGTCCATTGTTTTATTTGTTTCTACTCCTTGCTAATCACGTTCCCTTCAGCATCTTTCATTAGTTTCATCATCTGTGATGATATCTTTTCAGATAGAGACCTGGTTATCTGATTTAGTGTCCTTAGGTCTCTTTCACCTGCCTGTTCTGCTTCAGTTGCCAGTGTTTCTTAGAATTGTCTTTTGTCTTTCCTAGCACTCTTCTTTACTGCTTCATTCAGTGCAGTGTACATTGAATTCAGCTTCTTCTTCTGTTGTGCGTCGTTGCATTGGGTCATCTTCTCTTTAGGCCGTCCTCCTCTCCGATTAGCTTCCAGGTATCCGTTGCGAGTCATTCCTTGTCCTATCCCTTCTTTCATCCTAGGATAGTTGTACGCGTTTCCTTGAATATCGCCTTCAGAGATTTCCAATATTCTTCCACACAGGCTTCCTCAGTGATGCCACGTAGTGTCTTCGACTTTGCGCTGATCTGATTTTTAGTGAAGGCATCCCTTGTAGTTTTGTCCTTCAGTTTCCGAATGTTGAACTTGATCTGTGACCTGTTTTCAGTTGCTTGGATGGCTTCCACCTTGACCTCGAAGGTTCCTTGAACTAGATGATGGTCTAAGCCCACATCTGCTCCCCTTCTCGACTTCGTGTGTGTTCAGAAGACTACATCTCCACTTTCTTGAGAAACATTGCCTTGAAGACCATCTGATTCTCTGTGTTTCGATGTGTTAGGTGAAATCCGTGTTGCCTTGTGTATATTCTTGTACTTGTACATGCTCCCTCCAATCACCAAATCATTGAAAGCTCAGAAGTCTGTGAATAATTCTCTGTTCTCACTCATTTCTCCGAGCGCCAGCCTCTCGACCCATGATCAGTTCTCTTCCTGTATTATCTACTCACAGTTTGGCTTGCATTCATATCGCCCATGAGGATTCTGATGTCACCATTGTGGATGTTGTCCATTACTGTTTGTAGTTGTCCATAGATATCTCCCTTCTTCTCTTCTTCTGAGATGTTTGTAGGCGCGTAGCACTGGATGATTGTAAACTTCCCCCCTTTTGAGTTGAATCTTGTTGTTATTGTATTGCGGGAGAAGATTGGTTCCCATTGCATTGCAGCTTTGACTGGTGTTGGTGACATCATGACAGCCACTCTCTATCTCAGTATGCTCGCGATTGTCGTCTAAGTGACTGGAGTAGATTACTGACTTGCTGTCGAGTTAACAATTTCGATAGTCCACATGCATTCCACCTGCTCTCTCAGGTTCCTAGCTCTTCCATAATGTATTTTCACATTCCTTTAGCTATCTGGGTAACTTTACCAACTTTTAAGGCTTATCAGGAAAACTTCTGACGCCATCAAGCTGCAACTGTAATTCAGTGGATATTCCCTGTAGAAATTTGAACTAATAGACATGATCTATTCTATGGTACATAGTTTATTCTACGTCGTGTTTTTAGTAGAGGTATATATAGTGGCAAAGGTGGGTCTGCTGATTTCAGTGAACTCACTGACAAATTACTAACAGAGTTGCAGTGTTCGTACATTGATCAACTGTATAAAGAAGGTCATAATATCAATGTAGATGTTTCATTAAATACAGTTGTCTGTGACAGGCCTGCATTATCTTTTGTTAATTGTACTGGTCATTATGAAACTACTGACTGTGGTAAGTATAAAGTATTAGATAGCCATCCAGAAGATAGGATGACATTTATTAAGGGGCATTACTCAGTACGGATGGACGATACTTCTCACAACAGAGATCAAGCCATTCAGAACAGAGTTAGGTTTACAGTTCAAACGCCTCCCAGTGAATTCTGTATCAGGTTTATGGGAGGATCTAGCTGCCAACCATGGACGACAGTCTGATGCTCTATTGCTTTAAGTATTGCGGGACATTGGCCAACAGTACCATATGGAAAGCCATGGAATGCAAACTTTTCGTCCTGTCCAGTAATTCTTTGGGATATCCCATACTTACAATTATGAATAAGTCTTCGGCAACAGCATTTATGTTCCAAGGTTTACTAAGGCATGCAAAGATGTGTGTACCTGTATTAAAATGGATTGAAACAACTTTTTTATAATACAGGAAGAGAACTGATCATGGGTCGAGAGGCTGGCGCTCGGAGAAATGAGTGAGAACAGAGAATTATTCACAGACTTCTGAGCTTTCAATGATTTGGTGATTGGAGGGAGCATGTACAAGTACAAGAATATACACAAGGCAACACGGATTTCACCTAACACATCGAAACACAGAGAATCAGATGGTCTTCAAGGCAATGTTTCTCAAGAAAGTGGAGATGTAGTCTTCTGAACACACACGAAGTCGAGATGTGGAGCAGAGTTACGCTGAGACCATTGTCGATTTCACGGAAACTTTGGGGTCAAGGTGGAAGCCTTCCAAGAAACTGGATACAGACGACAACTCAGGTTGAACACTCAGAAACTGCAAGGTGAAACAACTACAGACAAACTTCACTGCAGACATGAGAGCAAAGCGGAGACACTACGTGGCATCAGTGAGGAGACGTTTGTGCAAGAACATGGTATCTCTCTGCAGGTGATGTTCACGGAGACGTGTATTTCAGTAATAGGAAGAAAGAAGAGTTAAGAATGAGAATGGCTCTCAGCAGACACGTGAAAGCTAATAGAAGAGAGGAGAATGGTGAGGCAGAGGATGAACGAGTGCAGAGATGGACGACGAAAGGAGAGTCTGAATCCAATGTACATGTCACTGTATGAAGAAGTGGTGATGAGTGCTAGGAAAGACAAAAGACAATTCTGTGATACACTGTCAATTGAAGCAGAGCAGGCTGCAGGAGAAGTATAAGAGAGCTGAGAACTTGATATCAGATAACCAGGTGTCTATCACTAAGAGATCAACACAGATGAAATCAATAAAAATGGTCGAGGGAACCTCATTACCAAAGAGGAGGGACAGAGGAACTAATGGACTGATCACTCGGTAGGGCTTTTCAACCGACCATCACCTGCAACTCGTCTAGAAATGCCACCACTAACAACAGGCACGAAGGAAGTTCCAGTGGACACATCCTGTCAAGAAACGAGAAAACTGGAATGGAATCATGCTTCTCTACTGAAGGAAGTGGGAAGGCATCAGGACCAAATGGAATTCGTCTTGAATTACTCGAAACAGACCCAGAGACCTCAGGTGATATGCTCACAGCACTACTGAGAAATATTTGGAGAGGAAGGAGACGGACCTACTGATTAGAAGAAAGACTACCTTATTACGCGACCAAAGAAGGGAGTTTGATATAGTACTCTGCAAGAACTGGTGTTTGTAAACGTTCACGTCAAGCGAAATATGAATTCGCAGTTTTCTGGAGAGACTGAAAGATGAACTGGGTGCAGAACTCCGCTAGCTGGAACAAGCTGGATACAGGAAAGACAGATCATGTGGTGATCAAATTGCAATTCTAGTCATCGTCATCGGGCAGAACATTGAATCACAGCCGAACCTCTATCTGAACTTCGATCTTGAAAAGGCTTTCGACAGCGTTAACTGAAAATTAATTTGGAAGCTACTTACTAATCATGACGTGCCCCAAATCTTCATCAACCTCAGTCAACAGCTTTACGATAACTCCACTTTTAAGGTGATCCCCAACAGGAAACTCAGGGAAGCCTCTTAAGTGACTACAGGAGTTAGACAAGGCTGATTACTATCACCAACGATGATACTGCTAACTGTTGTGGGCTGGATTACGTGGTATACTGTGAGTGAGGGGAGAGAAGACAGGAAAGGGTTGGACTGACAAGAAGACTCTGGTAGATCTGAAATTCTTGGATGATTCATATCGAATGTCATTCAGACAGGAAGCCAACAAACTAGTGGAGGAAGCTGATGGCGAAGCCGGGACTTCAGGTGAACATAGAGAAAACGGAGGGGATGAAGATGACCACCAAGCAATAAGAAGCACCAGTCACTACCAACGGTATAAATTTGAAAGAGGTCGCTCTCTTCACCTATCTATGAGACGTCGTTTTAACTACAGTCACATGGGATGAATGAAGATGTGGAAATCAACATCCGGAAGGCAATGCAGACTTTCATCATTCTGAAATGAGATTGGAAATATTCTACACTCCGGAGAATAAAGGAGGTGATTCGGATTCTCAACGACGATGTTAAGTCAGTCAGTTGTTTTGTATGAGTGAGAAACTTGATGTGTGTGTGTAACGGAAAGCATTCCCAAAAGGCGAGTGCAGAATTTTATCAACAGCTGACATCTTCGTTGTCTGAAGCTGAAATGGGAACGAATCAACCGCAAGCCTATTGCCGAGGAAATATCGTGAAGAAACCGGTAATGAGTCGAGCACACGCTGAGGAGTTCGTCGGATGAGATCACATACAAGACGGTCGATCGACTGGAACCGGAATTAAACTCGACTATCTTGGCGTCTAAATGTAACATTGAGGAGCTCGTTTAAGACTATCTGAGAGCCTATATGCTTCTGTGGAGGCAGCTGGAGAGGACTTCATTGGTGAGGAAAACATGGAGATTTACTGTTGAAGGTCTTGTTCCAGTCGAAATCCAAGCGAATAAGATATATATATATATATTGGTTGAAGGATTTTATCATGAGCTGAAATAGGTTAGAGAATCATTGGAAAACCTGGAAGTGCTGGACAGTTATTTCGTCCTAGTTTGGGTTCGAACCCAGGACCTTCTGGTTACAAGACGACCTAGCTCGTAGACCATTCATCAGCCACTGGAACCCAATCCAATGGCCCATGAATTGCGTAGTAATGAAGAGTACCAAACTAGGACGAAACGGCTGTCCAGTACTCCCAGGTTTTTCAATAGTTCTCTAACCGATGTCAGCTCATGATGAAATCCCCCAACCAATCAAACAAAGAAAATCTACGAAACCAAAACTTGAATATATATATATATATATATATATATATACATAAATTAATAGCTATACACTCTTCAAGTGCTCATCTTTGTGATACATTACTAATTTTAATGAATTCAGATATAATATTACATATACTTTTTTATCAGCTTAGAATACAGACTTAGTATATTCTCAGAAAAATTTAAATTCATATTTATTGATCAAACAGTAATTAACTAGTAAAGTCATACAGATGTATATGAGTTAGTTGAATAAACAATGCACAGGATAGTGGATGCTAACGCTTTCTTAACTGTCATTACTATTATTTTGCGTCTGACCACTTTTTTTGCCAGTTCTGAACGATTTTACGACCTACTCACTAAACAAGCTGGAAAGGAGTATTCAGCACAAGAAACTGCAGGATTTCGAACATTTCGCGAAATGCATAATCCACAGTATAGAGAATATGAAAATGGTTTCCCTCCCGGGATTTATGGTTCTTCTGTTATGCCTGTTAGTATATGGTATCATTATTGGGGTCGCGAAAATTATGAAGGTATGTCACACACTATGTATAAGCTTTTAGGTAATTATTATGTTTAGAAAATATATTTTAGAGATAAACTTGGTAGAGACAACTAGAGATTTATTTAATTTGGGACAGCAAAAGTCATTACAAATTAAAAATTCATTCTTCATGTTAAACTGACTGATTTTAGTCTCAATGAACAAGGTTTCCACCGGTTCGCCATTATCACAGATAAATCCAAGAACAATATTTAAGCGGGGCATGTTCATTCTTCACTACCATAACTAAGGTGTAGATAGGTTTTCTGGGAAATGTCCCATTTGCCGTTTGATTAAACTGAGATAGTTGAAAAGCGACAATTTCAAGATTCATTCACAAATATTTTGTTCAACAAGCACTTTGTATGGGTTGATCCATTTGGAAAGTACAATGGTTGAAATTACCATATATTGTACCAAACATTTTTAGCTATTTTATACACAGATTCGACTATTATGTTGTGTTTCTGAGACAGATGCATAGATCTTAAGTTTTATCATTCATTTTGTTTGATTTTTTTTTATCCTTCACGTTCCCAGTGGAACATAGGGCTTCAAGCTAGTGGCTTGAAATTTCTGTAGCAGTGTTTATTTTTACAGGATGGGGTTGCTAGCCTTATGCCCAACCTTTCCTCTTTACCAGCATTATTTCTGGCTTAACGAGGTAAAGGAGTGCGTCAGCCGGGGATCGAACCCCGGGTCATGTGCATGGTGGGTGAGCATCCTAACCGCTATGCCACCAACGCACGATTTTGTTTAATGATGAATGCGAAACATTCAGTGATTCTGCGTTTAAAATCTCGTCAATGAAGACATCCTATTAATTCAAGGAACAGGATGTACAGTGTACACCTTATTCTAAGCTGACAGCACTTTGTTTACTGTCTTAATAACTGAATGCAAATTAGTCTGTAAGGTTTCAAAAAGTGCACCATGAAGTTGAATTCAAGCTCGGAAATAGCAGGCCATTGAGATCGCATACTTGACACGACACATGCACGGATCAGGTATTTGACCCATGCTAAATGAAAGAATACGAAGATACTGCCTTTTGGTGTGATATAAGCTGAACATTTTAAGTTTGTCACTAACTATTTAGTTTCATTCCTGTGACAGTTTTTAAGGACAAAGGGCGTTACTTAGCTGTAATGCTTGGCTCCTGAGAATGAAATATATTCAATAGTTATTAACATTTTAATACGGACTCCTCTTAGTTTTCGCTGTTGAATGGTAGATATAATGATGTTACGTGTAGGAGAAAGGGGTTGTTCAATCTTTCTTTATTAGAGTAGTTAAAACTTATGTTACGTGTATTTTTCTTCATACCAGAATAATAATGAAAATAAGCTCTGTTTGGTATTAACTAACTGAATTTTAGACTGCTAGATTTGACTCTACGTGTAGGAGTGGATATCTTGGCTGAAGTTAGAGTGACAAAGGAAGTCAGCAGATTGCCACATATCTGTATTTAACCTCAGAGCCCTATGTAATATTTTCTCACGTTTGTTTATTTAAATCTGGTTTTCTCACTTTACCTGGATTTTTCGACTATTTTTATTATTACTTCTTTAAATATTTCACCTCCTCTTTCTTTGATGTTCCATCGCTGCAGAGATTTCAGTCGTGGCAAACTGCACTGATGATAGTTTTAGAATTCATTTTGCAGAGTCCATTTTATCGGAAGATATGAGGAAGACATAAAATATTCCCACCTAACTGAAAAGGCCATAAAAAACCGATAAGTCAAGAATACAATATCTAAGGTTAACTAACCTTACTTTACACTTTAAGGCCGAAAACTCATAGAGTCATGATCTACCAGGAGTTGCTTTGCTAATGAAATTTGTTTTGTTTAATTTTTTTAGTGAACTTTATGTATTTCAAGTGTTAGTTTGTAGGGATTTGATTGGTTACAGGATTTTCATCATGAGCTGACATTAGTTAGAGAACCATTGGAAAACCTGGGAGTACTGGACAACTGTTTCGTCCTAGTTTGGTACTCTTCAGCAGTACTCACCCACCGGGGTTCGAACCCAGGACCTTCCGGTTACAAGGCTGGTTCATTAAAAGTGAATGAATATAGGTCAAAATGTGTAGGGTCATTATCTCTTTATTAAGGTGAAAGCACTTCGATTTAATTTAATTATCCTGAGTTGGCGTTGAAGGCTATGGTAGGCATAAGGACTGATCAACCTCTTTCTGAACACAAAGATTACGCGGAGACATTTTTATCATGACTGCCTCAGCTATGTTTAGTCGACATAACAACTGAATTACTGGTATCGACACTCCAAAAAGTAATGGCTAAGAGATTTTCACCGCAACACTGCGTTTAAAAATCATCACTGGTATAGTTCCAATGAAGGTGAAGGATAAGCTTAAAGCCCTATGCTCCACTCGGAACACAAAGGATTAAAATAAAAATAATAGACTTCTGATATTTGGCGTGAACATTCTGTCTATATTTCGTGGCTTGCTTATAATTATGTTTAAAATTCCTCCATAACTTTTGTTCACCAGTAAGTAGCACATACCTCTTTAATGGGTTTACTATTGATTGGGCGAGGTGTAGGAGTGCGTCGGTCAAGAATCTGATTATGGACCACGTTCGTGGTTGGTGAGAATTCTACCAATGAACCACCGACACACGAAAAACCCAGGGAGTACTGGATGTCTTTTTCGTCCCAGTCTGAGACTTTCCATCAGTACACACCAAAGTTTGAACCCAGGACCTTCCGGTTACAAGGCGAGCTCATAGACTGGCCAGCCAACGGTACCCAAGGATCAAAAGCAGTATACCACTTTTCTTAAATTGCCTTTAAAACTCATAGATTCAAGGCCTTTAAGAGAATGCTTTCACCATCTTTAATAGGGATAGTTAACATCACAGTTCCGTTAAAACGTGTTTCAAGCTCAGTGTTCCCCGAAACACAAGCAAACAAACGTAAAGCAAAAGTAAAATTCTACTTAGTATTAAGAGGGTCATTTGCATCATCGCTAAATCTTAGCATAGTATGACTTGTAGTTAGCAAAATTACAGAATTTCATATTTTTGAAGATCGAAATAGTCAACACTGAAATAAGAGAAATTCAAGCTTACCAACAAAATGAGGACAATGGAGAAGGGCTGACATATCCTAAATTTACGACTATCTGATGCTGGTTGGGATAGATTGTTTTAAAAGATAAATTAGCTAGTGTGATTCAGAAAGTGGGCATGTTGAGTTGCACTAATATCAACACCGTAAGTGAACTGCCTTTGCTATAGAAACATCATGGAAGACCCAGTCTATTAGAAGGGGAAGAAAATGCACTACAACCACACTACCGGAGATTAAATTATCAAAAGAGAGAGAGACAAAAATAAGTTATCAGCATAGATCCTAAGACTAGTACTAATAAATCCCTGGAAATTAATCAGTTTCATTTGTTTAGCCCTTAGTGGCGCTGACTAGACTTTATCAGTCATTGAATTAATGCAGTATTTCTGACTGCAGTATTGAGTGAAAAGGGTTTGGATCTGTCATGGGACATCGTTTCCTCAGAGGTTGCAGATACGCCTTTCTAACTAGTTCCAACAAGCACGAAATGTGAGTCCATGGCATCCTGTCAGTTGCCATCCACCGTTCAGTCATCAAAGAATTGCAGAATAAATGGTCTATGTTGCTAAGCTAATATCTGTTCTTGACGAATTTAGTCTCTCAGTCTCACTTCTGTAGATCTATATTTGGTAGGTATGCTCTATCTTAGTGAAAAGAGATAATAACTCCATCGAATGAATTATTCATTTTACCTAGGACTGCACGCCTAACTTGATAGTTCGACCACAACCTCGTAGTACTATGAAGGTAATGTTTGTCGAATGCCTGAAGTTACTGTAGGTCCTTTAACTTTAATGGCTAGGTTCTGAAGCCATATAGTAGAGTAAAAAACAATCCTAAAAGGGGATACTTCATTTTTAATTGGCGATGAGATTTCCCTCTTGTTCCATAAATGACACAATTAAGACAAATCAAACTATCCTTGCATATCCATGCCTAGATTTTTTCGACTGTTGTGCCAAGAAGTGGTGAGATGGTCTAAGTGTCTCCATAAACAGACTGGTCATGAGGTAGCCGCTTATATTCAGGGGAGGAAAAAATTTTAAACGTTAACATTTGAATACATTCAGCTAATGCAATATATTAAAAACAGTTATGAGATTTTGTAAATTCCGGTTTAATAATACGTTGATAAAGCTATTAGCATTAAATAGAGAAACGTCAGTAGAAACAATATCGTTTTGTTTTTCATTCATTGGGAAATACAAAGACCTTTATATAATGAATATCATATACCCAATGCCCAAATTTTTTCAAACTGTTAGAGGTGAACTTGGTTTGGACATATATAACAGTTAAGGGAGTCTTTTTTTATGGTCACTAAACAAGCTGGAAAGGAGTATTCAGCACAAGAAACTGCAGGATTTCGAACATTTCGCGAAATGCATAATCCACAGTATAGAGAATATGAAAATGGTTTCCCTCCCGGGATTTATGGTTCTTCTGTTATGCCTGTTAGTATATGGTATCATTATTGGGGTCGCGAAAATTATGAAGGTATGTCACACACTATGTATAAGCTTTTAGGTAATTATTATGTTTAGAAAATATATTTTAGAGATAAACTTGGTAGAGACAACTAGAGATTTATTTAATTTGGGACAGCAAAAGTCATTACAAATTAAAAATTCATTCTTCATGTTAAACTGACTGATTTTAGTCTCAATGAACAAGGTTTCCACCGGTTCGCCATTATCACAGATAAATCCAAGAACAATATTTAAGCGGGGCATGTTCATTCTTCACTACCATAACTAAGGTGTAGATAGGTTTTCTGGGAAATGTCCCATTTGCCGTTTGATTAAACTGAGATAGTTGAAAAGCGACAATTTCAAGATTCATTCACAAATATTTTGTTCAACAAGCACTTTGTATGGGTTGATCCATTTGGAAAGTACAATGGTTGAAATTACCATATATTGTACCAAACATTTTTAGCTATTTTATACACAGATTCGACTATTATGTTGTGTTTCTGAGACAGATGCATAGATCTTAAGTTTTATCATTCATTTTATCTAATGATGAATGCGAAACATTCAGTGATTCTGCGTTTAAAATCTCGTGAATGAAGACAACCTATTAGTTCAAGGAACAGGATGTACAGTGTACACCTTATTCTAAACTGACAGCACTTTGTGTAAGGTTTCAAAAAGTGCAGCATGAAGTTGAATTCAAGCTCGGAAATAACAGGCCATTGAGATCGCTTACTTGACACGACACATGCATGGATCAGGTATTTCACCTGTGCTAAATGAAAGAATACGAAGATACTGCCTTTTGGTGTGATATGAGATGAACATTTTAAATTTGTCATTAACTATCTAGTTTCATTCCTGTGATAGAGTTTTTATTGATAAAGGGCGTTACTTAGTTGTAATGCTTGGATCCTGAGAATGAAATATATTCAATAGTTATTAACATTTTAATACGGATTCCTCTCAGTTTGCTCTGTTGAATGGTAGCTATAATGATGTTACATGCAGGAGAAAGGGGTTGTTCCATCTTCCTTTATTAGAGTAGTTAAAACTTATGTTACGTGTATTTTTCTTCATACCGAAATAATAATGAAAATAAGCTCTGTTTCGTATTAACTAACTGGAATTTAGACTGCTAGATTTGACTCTACGTGTAGGAGTGGATATCTTGGCTGAAGTTAGAGTGACAAAGGAAGTCAGCAGATTGTCACATATCTCTATTTAACCTCAGAGTCCTATGTAATATTTTCTCACGCTTGTTTTTTTAAAATCTGGCTTTCTCACTTTACCTAGATTTTTCGACTATTTTTATTATTACTTCTTTAAATATTTCACCTCCTCTTTCTTTGATGTTCCATCACTGCAGAGATTTCAGTCGTGGCAAACTGCACTGATGATAGTTTTAGAATTTATTTTGCAGAGTTCATTTTATCGGAAGGACTGAGGAAGACATAAATACTCCCACCTAACTGAAAAGGCAATAAAAAACCGATAAGTCAAGAATACAGTCTCTAAGGTTAACTAACCTTATTTTACACTAAAATGGTTTTAAGGCCGAAAACTCATAGAGTCATAATCTTTCAGGAGTTGCTTTGCTAATGAAATTTGTTTTGTTTAATTTTTTTTAGTGAACCTTATATATTTATTTTTCGGCAGTACGCACCCATTGGGGTTCGAACCCAGGACTTTCCGGTTACAAAGCTGGTTCATTAAAAGTGAAAGAATATAGGTCAAAATGTTTAGGGTCATTATCTCTTTATTAAATTGAAAGCACTTCGATTTAATTTAATTATCCTGAGTTGGCGTTGAAGGCTATGGTAGGCATAAGGATTGATCAACCTCTTTCTGAACACAAAGATTACGCGGAAACATTTTTATCATGACTGCCTCAGCTATGTTTAGTAGACATAACGACTGAATTACTGGTATCGACACTCCAAAAAGTAATAGCTAAAAAAAATTTTCACCGCAACACAGCGTTTAAAATTCATCACTAGTATAATTCTAATGAAGCTGAAGGATAAGCTTAAAGCCCTATGCTCCACTCGGAACACAAGGGATTAAAATAAAAAATAATAGACTTCTGATGTTTGGCGTGAACATTCTGTCTATATTTCGTGGCTTGCTTATAGTTATGTTTAAAATTCCTCCATAACTTTTGTTCACCAGTAAGTAGCACATACTTCTTTAATGGGTTTACTATTGATTGGGCGAGGTGTAGGAGTGCGTCGGTCGGGAATCCGATTACGGACCACGTTCGTGGTTGGTGAGTATTCTACCGATGAACCACCGACACAAGAAAAACCCAGGGAGTACTGGATGGCTGTTTCGTCCCAGTTTGAGACTTTCCATCAGTACACACCAAAGTTTGAACCCAGGACTTTCCGGTTACAAGGCGGGCTCATAGACTGCCCAGCCAGCGGTACCCAAACATCAAAAGCAGTATAACACTTTTCTTAAATGGCCTTTAAAACTCATAGATTCAAGGCCTTTAAGAGAATGGATTCACCATCTTTAATAGGGATAGTTAACATTACAGTTTCGTTAAAACGTGTTTCAAGCTCAGTGTTCACCGAAGCACAAACAAACAAACGTAAAGCAAAGGTAAAATTCTACTTAGTATTAAGAGGGTCATTTGCATCACCGCTAAATCTTAGCATAGAATGACTTGTAGTTAACAAAATTACAGAATTTCATATTTTTGAAGATCGAAATAGTCAACACTGAAATAAGAGAAATTCAAGCTTACCAACAAAATGCGGACAATGGAGAAGGGCTAACATATCCTAAATTTACGACTATCTGATGTTAGTTGGGATAGCGTGTTTTAAAAGATGAATTAACTAGTGTGATTCAGAAAATGGACATGTTGAGTTGTACTAATATCAACACTGTAAGGGGACTGTTTTTGCTGTAGAAATATCAGGGAAGACCCAGTCTATTAGAAGGGGAAGAAAATGCACTACAACCACACTACCAGAAATCAAATTATCAAAAGAGAGAGAGGGACAAAAATAAATTATCAGCATAGATCCTAAGACTAGGACTAATAAATCCCTGGGAATTAATCAGTTTCATGTATTTAGTCCTTAGTGGCGCTGACTGGACTTTATCAGTCACTAAATTAATGCAGTATTTCTGACTGCAGTATTGAGTGAAAAGGGGTTGGATCTGTCATGGGACATCATTTCCTCAGAGGTTGCAGATACGTCTTTCTGACTAGTTCCAACAAGCACGAAATGTGAGTCCGTGGCATCCTGTCAGTTACCATCCACCGTTCAGTCATCAAAGAATTGCAGAATAATGGTCTATGTTGCTAAGCTGATACCTGTTCTTGACGAAATCAGTCTCTCAATCCCACTTCTGTAGATCTATATTTGGTAGGTATGTTCTATCCTAGTGAAAAGGGATTGTAACTTCATCGACTGAATTATTCATTTCACCTAGGACTGTACGCCTAACTTGATAGTTCGACCACAACCTCGTAGTACTATGAAGGTAGTGTTTTTCGAATGCCTGAAGTTACTGTAGGTCCTTTAACTTTAATGGCTAGGTTCTGAAGCCATATAGTAGAGTAAAAAACAATCCTAACAAGGGATACTTCATTTTTAATTGGCGATGAGATTTCCCTCTTGTTCCATAAATGACACAACTGAGACAAATCAAACTCTCCTTGCATATCCATGCCTAGATTTGTTCAGCTGTTGTGCCAAGAAGTGGTGCGATGGCCTAAGTGTCTCCATAAACAGACTGGTCATGAGGTAGCCACATTTGAACACATTCAGCTAATGCAGTTATATTAAAAACAGTTATGGGAGTCTTTTTTTATGGTCATAGATAATTACTACATAATATACTACTGGATTATTTCATAATCGGATGATAAATTAAATTGTTAACTATAACACGGTCTTTAGTGTTCGATTATCTTTTTCAAATTCCATTTTAAACCAGATATGTTTCCACATAGTGCAAATATGTTCTTAGCCGATGTAAACTGGCCGCATATAGTTACACTCTGCGATGAAACTAAATATCCTCGATGTTCATGGGCCTATTTTCTAGCTCTAATGCAACCAACTTCATATAATCCACATTTATTAGAAAAGATATTCGGAGAGGAATTAAAAAAACCATCGGATGGATATTTTATTACCCCATTTATACGTGGTGGATGTTATCCAATGAGAACAGTTGATCAAATGAGCTTAATATACATATATACTGTATGTCACCTTTACGGTGAGGAAAAAGAGATTGCTGGTGATCTTGATGTAAGTTTAAATTTCTAACAAAAGTAATATTATCTTTCAACTAAGATGTGCGTTTATGGTTCAGCGGTGGAATGCTCACCAACCATGCCTCATTTGGTCCAGGGTTCGATCCCCAGCCGACAGACTCCTAAATCTCACTAGGCCGGTAAATAGTGGGGGTTGGGCATGAGGCTAGCAACCCCACCCCATAAAAATAAAAACACCATTGCCACGAAGACTTCATAACTGTAGCCCTATGTTCCAATGAATTATTTGGATAATAATTATCGCTGGTTTATCTAAAAATAAAGTGGTGTTAGTTAAATATGGGTGGTTGATTACGCATCACAACAATCTGATTTTCCACACACAATGATACACCTATTAACTGAGTAATTATGCATTGGTTTTCAGGACAACCAAACACACTCATTCCAGCCTCTTGCGAAACCGGATCAGCATGCAGTATCATCCTGGGGCTATACCAAGCATGTCTTGATATGATTATGAGTAGCAATAAATTGTGCTCGAAATTCCATCAGTAAACAGTTCTGTATCACTGTGTGCTTCTAACAAGTAAATTTGCTCTTTGGTGGGATTGTAGTCTACCACAGTACCTGAATTCTGTTCTTATATCAACAGGGCTTCAAACTTTAAAGTTTCGGTAACGATGGAGTTTGACTTTATGGGAGTGGTTTGCTGGCTTCACACCCAACCTTCCATCTTTTCCGCGCCTGCTATTGGCTGGTAAACTAGACAAGGTTTCATAGCGCGTCGATCGAGAATAAAAACCGGGACCATCTGCGTAGTTAGCCAGCCACCTAATCATAAGCGCCATCCCCTAGGTCACTGGACCACTAATTTGCAACAAATTCTTTTGTTCAACACCTGTCATCTGTCAGCACATAGTTATGCGTATACTTATTGATGTTTTTGAAGTGTATGTAGGCTGGTTTTGCAATTGCTATATTTACTGATTAAATTAATATATTGTTAAATGATGATTTGCCACACCATTATATCTCATAGTTGAAGTTTATAGATGCATTTGAACATTTCAAAGACAGAGAGAGAGAGCGAAATGCAGGCGCTTATATTTCTTACTATTTACCTCAGAAATATTCCTCTTTCTTCTCCTTCTTCATTCAGTGATTAATATACTTACTTTTTCACCTTTGAATTTAATTTCACTTTTAATATATTTCTTAATTATTATTCAGTATATATGATGGAGAATATTTTACAACTAGTTTTAATTGTTATCACAATACAGATCTGTCCGAATCCGTGCAAACGAAGACCATGTCATTATATTGAAAATGCTATAAGTGGTTCATGTAAACGCCGCGGATATCATAGAGATGATTTTGAGTGTTTATGTGAAACAGTAAGTACTCACAATACTTTGTAATAATTATAATAACAATAATAATAATAGTAATGAGTAGTAGTTCAAACTATACCATGTGATGAATATTTCTTCTCGCTAGTTAAAAGGTGTCTACTCTGACAATCCAAAATAAGACGACTACTGCAGTTCAGAATAACCTGGTACCATCACTTTTCATTTTTTCGGCTTCTCATCAAAACAAAGATAAACTCTTGGATACAATAACAAGAGTGTTACGCAATAAAGACAAGAGGCGAATAAAATGATGAGTAACCAATAATTTGAGGTTAGTTCAACTGAAGTCATAGAGACAAAAGGCAAACAAATTACATTGTAGTGAAGAGGAAGCGTTTAAAGTCAAAGATTACGTAACCAAGTAAAACACAGAGTAAAGATATGAAGTTACGAGGGCAAGGAGAGACTAATAACTACCTCTTTCTGAACATGTGAATCAGGTTTCAGGAGTTTGATAGCGATTGCTTCTGCGAATTTGAGGAGAATTGAACTATTTGTTTATTGTATGGGTAATTTTAAAGGATTTCATGGCGTCCACTTTATGACCCATCTCGACGAGATGCGTGGCAAGAAAGAGACACCCATCGTTTTATTCACTTCTCGCCTTTGCTGCGTAACTCTTTTGCCACTGTACCTAAGCTTTCATTTTTGTTTAAACTTGAAATTCCTTAGTGAAAAACTATATAAGTGCAATTTCTGAGTACCGTTTGTTAATTTCGGAGTCATTAATGAAAACAAAACATGTAGATCAGCGAAGAGTCTATTTTCGGCGAGTTCATTTTCTCAGGAAAGCCTCGAGAAAGGTCCACTAAAGCTGAGCATTGACAATTCGCGACTGTATAAAAGATACGTAGACGACATATTCATTATTTGTGACAACAACAATGACCCCAATCTACTGCTGAAGACATTTAACTGTTGCTATCCAGCAATGAAATTCACTCTTGAAATGGAAAGCGAGTCGAAAATTCCGTTTCTTGATGTGAAACTAACAAGAAGAACTCATGGGAGCCTAAGAAGATCGATCCATAGAAAACCTACTTGGAATGGTCAACTAACAAGTTTCTGTAGCTGGGTACCCATTCAACAAAAGCGGAATTTAATTAAATCACTTGCCACCCGCATCCGACGCATCTGTAGTTCCGACGTTCTGGAAACATAATTAGATATTCTAAGAGAAATTTTCATCCAAAATGGATACCCAATAAGATTCATCGACAAAAACATCAAACCGAGAATTCGAAGAAACGAAACTTTAATTGCGCCTAAAAAGAAACTCTATATGAACTTGGATTTCAAGGGAGATTCAGCAAGCGATATTCTCAAGAGAAGGTTCACATTAACTCTGAGAAGAACATTTTTTGCAGCAGCGCTAAGAATAGTGTTCTCCAGTCGCCTACTGATCTGCAGAAGCCTCAAGGACAAGATTCCGCATCTGACCACTTCTATGTGCATATATCAGTTCACCTGCTGTTATGGAGCCAGGTACAAGGTTCGTTCGACGCGTAACCTGTCCAAGATGATTCAAGAACACTATTCAGCATGGTTGGGAAAAGGCAATAGTGGTGCAATAAGGAGTGCAATAATCGAACATCTGGTTAACACTGATCATTTCATTTCAACAAACGCCTCCTTCAAAGTAGACTACAGAGTCAAAAGTAACCTACTAAAGGCAATACAATTTCGTTTTCTTTGTATCACTGAAGCTCTGGTCATTCACATAGAAAAACGGAGCTGTGCATACGAAAGAGATTTACTCAACCACTTCTATTATCATGGTAACAACTTTCTTGATTTTTGATGACTTCATTTTGTTTCTTTGCCTGTTCTTTAATTGCTTATAATTCTTGAATTAATTTAGAACTCTTACGTAATTTCGTATTATGTGCTTTGTTCCTATGTGCATCCTGAGTAAAACTCACTCATCAAACTATTCATATTATTACTTAACTTCTTTTTAACAACTGTTTGTGACAACTCATCACCTTTGTTACTACCCTAATTTCATTAACATCTAATTTTTTTGACTGATTTTGTATTACGTAACTCCAATTACCAATCTTCACCTGTTTACTTAAAATAACTATAACCAGCTGTATTTCTGTTTGATAAACTTAGTGTACACAGGCATACAAAATAACTCATACATATTTGCGTTTGTACAGCTAAGAAAATGAATTCGCCGAAAAAAGACTCTTCGCTGATCTACATGTTTTGTTTTCATTAATGCCTGGATGGGGATTATACATGAATTTTGGAGTCTACTGTCATTAACTAACATCATGTAACATTCGCAAGTATGTTAAAAAATTCCCCGTCCTTAGACCTAATAATCTCCTTAAGTTACACTCTAGCTGATGAGAAGTTAACAAATTAGACGATGGTGTTATATTATACTGTACAAACCGTTGTTTTCACCTTATTCAAACTATTGTAGTGTTAAATCGACAACACATGTTACACAAGGATTGTGCAATTTAGTTAGACAGTAGTAAAATAAGAATAGTCCGGTAAAGAATGTAGCTGGAGAAAAAATTAAGGCTATCAAATTACATTATCGAAACGAAATATATTTATTTTAAATTCACTTTTGATTTTACCATTGATTGATAAAACCGAAATGTTCAGCCTCTGCTGACATTCGTTGCACAAAATGTGGTTGTCGAGGGCCAAGTGCTCTGGTGGATAACTCTGTGGCGTTGGGAACTATGGGTATTGGGTTCAGGTCTCAGTAGGAACACCATCACTAACTGAGGAATGCAGGTACGTCCGGATGGTGAGTCTCAAAATGTGACAAAATGCGCATCATGGATTCCACTGCTAGTCACCATTCACTTGATTAAAACAAATTATAATTAAAATAAAAAGAAGTAACAAAATTTAAATGACACAAAATATATATTCACCGTGGCAGGATGAGATTAACAACAAATTCTTTCTGAATGCATAGGTTCGATTTAAACCGTTTAATGGACACCGCATCAGCGATACGCAGTTAGCTGGAACTAACTTGAATTATGATTAACTTTAATGATTTTATAACATCATTTTCATGACTGTTATTTGTCAAGTAGCGAGAGACCTGTTCCATTGCTGAAGACTTTCTCACTATTCAGTTATAAATTTTTTTATAAATGTACTCAGACATGTGGTCACATATCCTTCTTTATGCACATCCGGTGGATGTTCTTCGGCACGTATGTGTGAGTTGGTAGATGCATATGGAGGTGACAGTAAAAGGGAGATTTATCAAAAACTTTGGGTTCTTTCAGTGAACAACTTTTCTGCCAAGTGTAACTAATTTAGTAGCTAGATAAATTCTTTTCAGAACTGTGTTTAATCTGTAAATGGTCGTTTGTCACCTATAAATCTACGTTTTGAGAACACTGGTTTCTCCTTCACTATATCTGACTTCCACTTTCGTAACAAGTGTAGTTTTTGTGTATTAATCAATGAATGAATGGCCTTCACCTTAATAGTCAATAGATAAAGTACTAGTATATTCCGTCATATTGATATTACAATTTTTTTAAGTTGTATGCAGCTGATTAGAACCAATGAAATAAAATGACGTTATCTTTTCCTTATCAATTTGTTGCCATAGCTTTGTTGAACTTATGAGTGATGAAAATCGTATGGAATTTCATGCAGTCGGTTCTCTTTATTAGTTTGAATAAAGAAAGAACGAACAGATTTGCAGTTGTAGGATAATACGAACTCCTTTTATTTTGTGGATTCTCTTTCTTCAACTGCGTACATCTTAAATAAATAAATAAATCAAATTCCTACAAACCATTACTTGAATATCAATGAGATGCTCACTAGCGATTGGCCCTATTCAGGTAGGTAGTGGGAAGCCGTGACCAGTAGGGTGCAGCAGGTCGGGTGTGAGGACAAAGACTCTCTGAAGACATTGGCTAGCGGTCGCGCTATGTCGTGAAGTGGCAGAACTTAGAATTTATGGGCCATTGGACTGGGTTCCAGTGGCTGGTGAATGGTCTACGAGCTAGCTCACCTTGTAACCAGAAGGTCCTGGGTTAGGACCCTGGTGGTGAGTGCGTACTACTAAGAGTCACAAAATAGGACAAAATAACTCTCCAGTACTCCCAGATTTTCCAATGATCCTCTAACCGATGTCAGCTCATGATGAAATCCTGTAACAAATCAGTTGTGTTATAAGATTTCTGAAAGTAGTTTTTACAATGATTTCCAGTTAAAGACAGAGATTATTAGCAACATAATTCCAAAGATGATGTAACTAAACAATTATTTAGTGTTAGAAGAGTAACTAGTTATGTAGCAAATAGACAACAGAAGTCATATTTCGCTTGGAAACAAGGATGGATCAGAGACAAAATACAAGATAGAACAACAGAGTGAGTTTATGCATATTATGGTGGAGAGTTCAGGAGGGTGTGTGAATAGTGAAGTAAAATTATAAAATCGATAAAATAATTTAGTTGAGTAGATCTGGAATCTTAATAGTGAGTTCAACTCAGTGAGTGAAAATCAAAATCAAGACTGAGTGGAATGTTTTACAACAGAACAAAACATAAAAGCACACAAACAAAACAACTGTGGTTACCAGGGCGGGTAGTTTGAGATTACTCACACTCTCTTTCTGTATGCAAAGGTTGGGTCGAAGTATTTTGATGGAAGTTGTCTAATAAGTTTATGCGTAGCAACTGACCTGATTTTAGCTCTCCATAGAGCTTATTATGCAGATCGAAATGCCATTTGGATCAACGAAATCTAAGAGCAAAAAAATCAACAAGTTTATATTTCTTTTTCACAACAGAATAACTTTATTTGCTGTAACACTTAATGTTACAGTATTGTTTGTATACTGGTGACCTGTCCAGCAAATTTTAGTGCTCATAATCATATCACCTCTCTTTTTATTTACAGTTATCCATAAACATTTGAGCAGGAAGCACCATTATTATTATTACTGTTACTCCTTTGGGTCCCGAGTGGAGCATAGGGCTTTAACAGCCCTCTTTCTTTTTGTCCTGTTTTCTGCAGGCGTCTTTAGCTGACTTCTCGATTGACCATAAGCTTCAACCTCTTCCTCACACTATCTTTTCCATGCCACTATGAAACACCCAGGTTGTCGTTCCCCATTTGAGTTCCATTCTAGAGTCTGCCTGGTGTGTGATATCATCCAGCGACTTTCTCAGAGTATGTCTAATCCATCTCCATCTCCTTCGCCGTATTTGTGGGACGATAGGAAACAATTTAATGTCTCTGATCTAAACATAGGTGGCGCAAACATTGATGCTAATTAATATGTCCCCATTATATTTCATCAGTTCTCATCAGCTGAGTACAACCTACAACTTCCAGTGAAACTAGTTATAATACCGTTTCAACATACATTTTGCTTTCCACCAAGAATCAATCCTCCAGTAAGGATTGTTCTAAGAAAGTCGTAGAGCCCTCGATGAAAGGGACAGAATAGTCTAAACTCATCAATTAGTAAACATGTGATTGACACACAACATCGAGTGGACGCATTGGGAGCATTCAGAATAATTAACAGACAAAACAGCATATCTTTTTCAGTTTCTTGAAGCTATGACAATAAAGCATCTGAAGCCTGACCTATGTGTTCGAATGGACTCTGTCTTGGGACTCCAATTTTCCTGGTGTCTCTATCGTTAATAATTCATTTTCTTTTGATTCTATCATTTCTAAACCTGCCACAGATTTCTCTTGACTTTCATATTAGACTTAAATTCTCGATCCTTTGAATTGTACTCACTGTATTACATCGTCGCCTTTTCATTTGACTTTGTAAACTCCAAATTCTGATTTTCCAGTCTTATGAGTTCTAACTGCTGCACTGTATTGTCTTTTATCATGCAATCACCACTGACTTATCATCACCCTAACAATACAATTGTTCACTTTCTACCACAATATTCGTCCTTTTAGTAAACATATATTTATTGGTATACAAATGTAAGATAATTTCATACATTTGGTTCTCTTGATAAATTTCTATAGAGAAAGAAAGACCAGATTTGCAGTATAAAATGATATCATCATTCCATTTCATAGGTGCTCATCAGCTCCAAACTACCCGAAATTACACTGCCAATTATAAATAATGACATTTCATACTTCAATGTTTGACAGGTAATAGAGAAAACACTACAAGATGAACGCATCCGGAATAGAAGTATTACAATTTTTAGTTTTAGTCACCATTAATTTATATATTATCAAACCATGAAAAAAGGGTGGGTAGGGGTGAGAGAAGACAGAAACAGAAAGACCGAATAAACAGTGTTAGCATGCACGTCAACATGGCAACTCAAGAAGGTTAAAGTTCATCAAATTGAAAACTTGCTTAGTGAGATGAGCTCACTAGTGTGTATGACTAATTAGCGTAATGAAAGTAATACGATTACCATGGGAGTGACACAGTGACTACACCCTCTTTCTGTGTGCATAAGTTTGGTCTGAAATATTTGATTGCAATTGCTTCAGCAAATCGTAGTAGATTCGCTGTCCTTTATATAGTTAATATTTCGAAGGATTTGGAAATCTAGACAAAACGATCCGTATCCACAAGGTGTCTAGTAATTGCACTTTGTAATTATCTGCTTCCTTTTAAGCATAAGTTTCTTGGAATATATTCTGAAACCTGGATAGAAGCCTTTCCTTCTGTCCTTCCAATGTAATTGCTGTCGCAGGTGCACGTAAATTTATAAATGCAGTTGGTGGTAACATCAGCGGGGTACTTATCCAGTTTCGATTGGCTTATAGAGCATTTAGTGCTGTATAGTGTCACCAGCTTAGCTTCAGGGAAGCACCTTTTTATTCCTCCTTTCATCCTCTTGTCAACCTTTTGTGATACTGTTTCTTCTTTGAATGGGAGGCGAATGAACACTTTCTTCTTTTCAACTGTTGAGTACTTCACTTTCTCTTCTTTTTCTTTGCTGTACTTTAGAATAAAACCATGTGGATACCCATTTTCTTTTGGGCATTTTTCAACAAAGCTTCATTCTTCTACCTTGTTAGACGAACATGACTTTAACCTTCTTGAGTTGCCATGTTGACGTGCATGCTAACACTGTTTATTCGGTCTTTCTGTTTCTGTCTTCTCTCACCCCTACCCACCCTTTTTTCATGGTTTGATAATATATAAATTAATGGTGACTAAAACTAAAAATTGTAATACTTCTATTCCGGATGCGTTCATCTTATAGTGTTTTCTCTATTACCTGTCAAACATTGAAGTATGAAATGTCATTATTTATAATTGGCAGTGTAATTTCGGGTAGTTTGGAGCTGATGAGCACCTATGAAATGGAATGATGATATCATTTTATACTGCAAATCTGGTCTTTCTTTCTCTATAGAAATGTTAGATAACTTCATGATCCTTGTGTGTTCTATTTCACTATGACTTTCTTGCAACAGTCAGTCCTCACTGGAGGACTTATGCACAATGATAAACAAAATGTATATTAAGATTGCATTTTAACCGGTTTTATTAAATATTAAAGGTTGTACACAGCTGACAGGAACCGGAAAAATAAAATGGACCAGTCGTATTATTTTGCACCAATGTTCGCTCTATGTCTGTTCAAATTCAATATAGGGAGTTCGTGATTCCTTTAAAAAAGAACGGTGTTACTGGAGAAAAGATAAGGCTTGAAAAGTGAATAAAGGCAGTATGCAAGTATATGAATTTTCAAGATATGTGCATGGATTAATTTAATGTGCTCATCTATATTTTCCAGTATACCTTTTTTTTTATAAATGCGAGACTTTTATTCAAACTAAAGACTCAGAGCAAAGTCTTGTATAATGTTTCACGTTAGATTGGGAAATGAAATAAATTGGGGGAACTAATGCAGGTCACGAGTTGCTAGACAGTTGTTTCGTCTTAGTTTACAACTCTTTGTCAGTCAACACCCTGTGATATTTAGGCTAGCCTCTTTTATCATTCAGCCAATGGACTCGAATCTGATAACTCATGAGTTCCAACTTCAATTTTGCAATTAACAGTAGACACAAAGTTTGCAAAGCATGACTTTGACATGAGTCTGTGGAAAAAGTGTTTTTGTCCATCTAGTTAAAATTTATAATTTTTATTTCTAACATCAAATAAATATATTTCTATTTGGAAGACAGTCTGTCTTTGCAAAAGAAAGTAAACAAGAATGATAATGAGGAGTCTGTTTGTTTAATTAGGCATATTAATATTTTGCTGAACGCAAATGAATTGATCGTTTAACTCATCGAAACGTGTATGTATATTATGTATATAATGATTTATTCGTCACAGTTGTTTACAAGTCTCATAATTCTCAAATTCTTCTGCGTTAGTATTAATATCTGGATTGTAGATTTAAAAAAAACAACAACAACACGCAGTTTAACCTGCCTACTTAACCGACTGGTCTTTACTGTGTGAAAGCTGGTATCATTTTGTTACTCAGACATTGATAAGTCAATTCAGAAAAACAAAAAGCATTTTCCAAGTAACAGAGAACATTTTGAATTTTAATATTTTAGACTTTATACCGTTTATCACACACACACACAGACAGACATTTTAATAAAAAGTATCAATTCTTCTCTAGTAATTGATTTAGTTGTGTCTTATATGAGAATAAAACTAGTACCATTAAGCATGATGGCGGAATTATTACTACTATTATTTCTTTGGGTTCCGAGAAGAATATAGGGATTCAGAGGTATATCTCCATTTCATCGTGTTCTCTGGAGTCATTTATATTTGACCCCACGATCATCCATGAACTGTCTTCTCCTTCTCACAGGATCTCCTCCATGTTACATTCGGAACCACGCTCAACTTGCCTTTTTCCATACCTCCATTTTCTTCAGCATATTTGTTAAGTAATAGGTTCTTGATTGGTTGCTTATCCTGTCTGATTGTCATCTGAACTGCATTTTCGAGCCAAAGAAGGGAGCTGTTGGTGGAAGGAAGTTTGCACTGGCCTATTGGAAATGCTTTCGGTTTAAGTTTCTAAACCACATAGAACAACTGACTTAATATTAGTGCTGGATACTCACTCGGATGTTGCCGCTTATGAAAATTGCCGTAGATCTCTCCATACAGATTAAACAGTAAAGGAATGTCCGTCTTGCTTTTCTGACCTTGACTAGTTTGAAATCCTCATCTGTGTCGCCTGTAATTGAGGTAGTGCTGCCCAAACAAACAAATGAAAGCAGTCATCCACTTTCGAATTTCTTCCGATGATTATGCTTGGTTGTGGTTGTTGTTGTTGGTTGGTTGTTTGGTTGATTAATTTTTATCACCTCTGTCCTGTGTGTATACACTTGAAGTCTTGTATTCGCCTAATGTTCAGTCTCAAATACAATAGCCCATTAAAGACTATAAACAATTATCCTTTTTTTGTTTACATCAAAAATTACAATATCTCTGTTTGAATAGACGAGTAGATTCATTCGATATCACACTTCTTTTGTTTTAGGGTTTTAAATGGGACAAAGATTCGCTAAACTGTGCAATAGCTGATACATGCAGTACACTGTGCAATCCAACTACAACTGAATTTTGTTTTCTCAATAGAACATCAGGTAACGTCTGCTTTTGGTATTTATTTGTGAATACTTCTTGCTATCCATTGGATATGGTTTAAAATAAAAGATAAATATATTCTCAGATAGATCTTATAAATCTTAATGGATTTATTTTGAAAGTATTGAAAGTGTGCATTTATTTGAATGCATATACTTTCATTAGACACGAGGTAGTAACTAATATTATGCGTCTAGTTCACTCAGGTAGGACAAGCTCTGTAGGTAGGTTAAAGGACCCTGTCGGTAGACCCAATTAGACAAAATAATATAAATTACAAAATACCCTGCAATGACAGTGAGGTCAACTACATAGGTCAAACCAGTAGATCAGAAAATAGGAATTCAACTAAGTGTAGAATGACTCACCCCAAGGAGATGAATCACTTAGAAAAATGCTTACCAGTGCACTCAGTCACACAATAGGGTTTGAGGTACATGTTGTTTACTGAATCTTTGTGTCATCGAATCTACACTTAACGCATATGTAATACAAATAAATGACTCATCACCAATACCACAGATATGGTGAATATTATTACTAATACAAAGAATAAGAATAATAATGTTCCGTTTTGTCTTGTTTTATTTCAGTTTATGTTATAATATTCTAACAGTTTATTTACTTTACTGACAAAACTCGTCTTATTTCTTGTTTGGCTGCATATTTTTTTTCCTTCACGTTCCCAGTGGAATATAGGACTTCAGGCTAGAGGCTTGAAGTTTCTATAGCAGTATTTATTTTACAGGATGGGGTTGCTAGCCTCATGCCCAACCTTTCCTCTTCACCTGCATATACATCTCCGAATGTACCTTATCTTCCTATTGTCTATTCCATGCATGTCCATTTAACTTTGAAATAACTTTTATTTATGCATTCACTTGTCTAGTGAATATGTTACTCATGTATACTTAAATGAAGTTGGAAGGTTGTGAGATTGCCTTAATGTGATTATGAGTAGCAATAAGTTGTACACGAAATGTAGTCATCAGTAAATAATGCTGTATAACAACACTGTGAGACTTCATCAAGTAAATTTACTGTATGATAGAATAAGCTACAAACTTTTGTCAACAACATTATCTGTCAAAGTCATTTACTTGGGCAGTTATTTTATATACGCTTTTAACGGCATAGCACAATGATAAAGGGTATTTTACACACTGAAGTGAGTAGTGCATGCATGTAAGAAAATAATCCCAATCAAAAAATACAAAACGGACTACATAGAGGTTATTGTACAGTTACTCAGGAAGACAAAGAAGGAAGAAAAAAGAAAAAAAATAGTATTAAGGCTATGGGAGGTAAAAGAGGCTGGATGAAAGGTTTCTGAACAGAAAGTTCAGGTATCTCCTTATGGATTGCTAAAGTTTTAGTTGCATGAGAAAGATGGAGGGGAAATCCTGTTGAAAGATATGGCCGAAGTCTGTGTATGACTGTGAGAGATGTCTCTGGTGATGTAGCATGAACAGAAGTAATATTATATCCAAAAACTGAGATACTGACTGTCACGAGTTCTCTTTTTGACAGCCATGCTGGTAAATGTTCACGGGCACGTCTAGGCAGTCTACTACTGGTACGGCCTGTTTCCTTAGCTCCAGAGGAGCAGAGGAATTGGTAAACAGACAGAGAAAGTATATGCGAGCGTCAGTGAAATCGATGTGAACAGTGACGACCGTAGCTTTCTTTGCTTAGACAGATGATGTTTGGAACACATAAAAGAAAAAGCAATCAGTCTATTTTGTGCGGATTCCCCTGTATAATGAACTACATCTCCAGTTTCTCATTATTATACTTCTGTAACATCCCAACATCATTATATTGTTTCCTAACTTTCAAACTATTCATAAAATCTCGTATAAATCGGAAGTCTATTTTAGCATTACGGTTTTCAACTTTGTTGAGCCTATATCGTAAGTAAAACAAAGCCTGTTGTTTAATGTTTTTCCCCAGATTTTGCCTCTTTGTCAGCATTTTTTAAATTCAGTTCTTCTCTCGTCGTTTGTACGATACTTAAATTATTTAGGGATGTATATTAGTTATTTCACTTAGCACTAGAACAGTTGCAACTGTTTAAAGCAGTACAGTAGTTATGCATTTTGCGTATTACAGTTATATGTTGTTGAAAGCATTTTATTAATTAAGGAGTTGCATTGTTTTTTGTTACATGATTAGGTGTGGCAATATGTAACTGCAAAACTGGTTATATGGGCTATGATTGTAGCCAGCCATTTGATGCGTGTATAAGCAGTACACAGTTTAAAGTAGATCCACTAGATGCTGGTCCGTATATCCCATCAGGAGATGAAGCTTGTGGAGTGGTGTTGAGTGTATACAATCAGTGCAATCCAATGAATGAAATGCAGACATTCAATTGTACATGTGGTCCAGGATATACACGAGACTTATCTCTGTCATATGATAATTGCCTAAAGCAAATAGACAAGTGTGATACACACCTTTGTATATATGGTGAATGTGTTAGATCAAGAGTGAGTTTAAACATTAATTTTATCTTTTATTGATATTATTCTTGATGAATATGTGTTTTAGCATAATATCTTGATATATTTCTAGCTGACGGACTGACTGATTTATCACCTTGGAATTGTCAGTATTAGATGGTTGGAGGCAATCTGCAGGAAATTTGACCTAGGTTTCGTGCTAGTTGGCACTCATCAGCAAGGCGTATCTTGAAGGAGCTCATGTCCCTTATGAGATTCGAACCCTCGCCACCCAGTGCTACAGTCAGAGACGCTACCAATGAGCTATTCGGGCTCGCGACTGACCACCTGTAGGACTGTATCAGGTATTTTTGATCGGACGCTAGTCAGTAACTAGTGTTATGTGTCTAGTCCTATTTTTGGTGCAGATTGAATTCTATCAGTCAAGTTTGCAATGTGGCCACCATTCCACTAGGTGGCTTGCCATCATGGTGCACTGTGAATTATGAATTGGCCACCTAGTGGCATGGTGGCCACCTTGCAAACTTGACTGATAGAATTCAGTTTGCACCAAAGATAAGACTGGACGCATTACACTAGTTACTGACTAGCGTCCAATCAAAAATACCGTGGAACGTTTTAACAATGTACATCTCCCCACTTCAGAGAAGTACACGCAGAAGTAGAGAAAATAAAAGCGATGAGGCTACAATGGCCGATAGACAGTAGTAAAAGATAAGTGATTTTTTGTTGTTGAGAATCTGGAAGATATTGAGGAGTGAATAAATCTGAACCATAGTAAATTGCTTTAAGCCATGTTACCAACAGTCTTCGGTCATAGATTCCAAGCTTCCCAAGGGTACCAGCCGGAACGTCTATTAATAATAATAATCCCCTTATTGCAAACAAAAACAATTATACAAAATAGAATTTTCAGCACTTTTATACATACTGCAATAATTTAGCTCCTATTGTAAATATGTAGATACATAAAAATAATTAATAAAAAAAATAAAACCACAAAACGCTAAAGGTTGGCGGAAACATAATGAATTATAAATAGATGATATCTTTGTTTATACTTTGCAGTACAGACTAATGATTTAAAAAGTGTATAAGTTCTTTTCTGACATCTCACGCTCTCTTCACACAAAACCTGTGCTAAATATGGTACAGCAGAATTTTATATTTAGTAGCTGTACGAGCATAAATTCTTATGAAGTTTCTTCTCGTTTCGTCTTGCGGAGAGATACAAGGAAAAAGTTGCGAATAAGTAGAAAGGATGTTCAGTATGAGACAAGACAACCTTAGCCAACTGCTTGCAACAACTGAAGTGCTGATTGACAATTTCAGTTCGTTGAGTCGATGGCATATCATGAACCCTACTAACAGCCTTCAATGTTCTACATAAGAAGACATAGTCCTTCTTGAGAAGTCCAGGGAAGAAAAAGAAGATACAATGAAGAAGAATTAATAGAATAAGTGGATTCACGAATTGTAAGAGAAGAGTTTGAGTTGTGCCAGAAAGCCTCTACTTTTTTATGTAACAAGTCAAACGAAAGATTTTCTTAGAAATCACCAGGAGATGAGAAGACCAACAAAGATTTAAGGAGAAACTGATGCCAAGTTAGTTGTTATTCGACGGCTTATATCCTATCACAGAGCTGCCGATATTGCAAAAATGATGGGACTGAATCAATCTACATAAGTCCTTTTCGCATCTGAAACTGAAGTCAAAATACGACATTTAGATGGACTCAATTTAAGACTTTAACCTCAAGTAAGAATCTATTCATATAAGAACAATCCAATGCAGAAACTACCGAAACAGAAATGGTTAGGTTGTCGGCACATTTAATGAAGTCAGCTTTGGAAGAATACAGAAGGTCATGCAAAAAGAAAGAAAAAAGAAGTACAGAGAGTACTGCGGCTTGAGGCACCTCAGTTCCCGTTAGCGACGAAGTTAAGCTCTCTCCATTCAAAACAGTACGTTGTTTCCTATCCAATAAATAGGAAAACAGTCACCTCATGACTCAAGACACAGTGTGTTCTGAAACCAGCTTGCTTAGTAAGAGTGCCCTAAGAATAGAGTCAAAAGTTTATGCCCATGTAGTTGGCTCATGCTGGTGGTGAATTATTTCATCAACTGATACTATGTTTTATACCGACCACCTATAACTACTTTGTAATCTAACCCCACTTTCGCAAACATTTTTCGTTAACGAAGGTGACAGCTCAGCATGCATAGTACATTAATATCTGATAATTGCAGTTAATTCCGAAAGCGAAGACGGGTTGTTCTTTGGGGATTTGTTTTCTCTGAACCCAATTACTCTTTGCATGAAAGTAGAATCAAAAATCCTAGGTGCCATGATTCATTCCCCTGTGGTAATTCCTTAAAGATTGGCTTGCTTTCTTATAAACCCAAATGATAAATGAGATACGTGTTTTCGGTAAAGCTATGTCGGATTTCCATGCATTATCTGATACCCTAGGTAATATAGCCAACGATTTATGACCATCATCATTCAACACCTTTAGAGTTAAATCATAAGGTCCTAATGGTTTGTTATGCTCTAGATCAAAAACATCTTTTGCAGACTCGGATAGATTTGGAAAGTGGTGATCGACACTATTGCAGCTATAAGCCAGTTGGGATGCCACTCATAGCGTTTAGTGCATCGTTCCAGCCATCTGTCCTGAGAAGTCGATAAAGTTTCATCCTTCTTAGGAGCCGTTCTACTTACCATAGTTTTCTGGGACTCGTTTCCCAATAGGCCCAAATAGTTGACGGGTGCTATTTATTACTGATTCCTGTTCAGCTTCATTCACACTGATATACTTATAACAATGAAGAGTAAAGAAAGTAGTAAAAGCGTAAATAGATCTAAATAACGAAGGATGTGAGGATGAAAACTGTTGGAACAGGGAACTGAAAGTTTCCATGCTTCAGTACAGAACTTTCATCCCATCTATCTGTAACACAATTCCATTTGGCTATTAAACACTAGCTAAAGTGTGTTCAGATTCACATTAAATAAACTAGTAAGAATTAAAACACAAGAAATGAAGCATAAAAAACATGTTTTTTTAGATGTTGACAGGTTAACAGTATAAGTAGCCCAAATAAAAGCCATATATTTATGAATGTATCACCTAATTTCGTGTTCCCGAGGTTATTAAATGATTAAGAACACAATATTCAGTGAAGAGACTCTTTTCAAAGAATTTATTACGAGGATATACAATCGTATATTTATGGTTCTTTTTAAGAAAATATATCCTGTGCGAAAGTTTAAATAAAGGCTTGAATAACTAATAATAATAATCGTATGAAATGCAATTAGAATGTTTGTGATTATAACCACAGTTAAATATCCACTTGCGAAACAAATTTCATACATATAACAATTATCAAGGGTTATTTTGCAGGGATATGACTAGTTACAGGTGTAATCACGAGTTAATGTCAGTTAGAGGACCCTCAGGAAACCTGATACAACCAGAAATTTGTTTCGCCCTACGTACTACGAATCTTCAGAAGTATATACCAACCAGGATTTGAACCAAGGACCTTCCGGTTACAAGGCTAGCTCGTAGACCTCTTAGCCACTGGGATCTGGTCTAACGGCTTATGAATCCCGACTTATACCAATTCGCGATTTTAATACGACTGGCAGCCAATATTACAGGCGATTAACTAATCTCTTGCCTGAATTGGCTTGGCTTCTCGACAGAATAATTTATAGGATGTACAGATATTGGAAAGAAGTGTCAAATTATAGGATTAGTAAGCAAATAAAAAACGACACGTGGTGTGAAATTTGATAAGATAGAATTTAACATGTAATTTTCCAGACTGCTGGTGTTATGAATTTCCTGGAATAATTTGAGAGTCGAGTCAGATTGAATGATTACAAATGATTTAAAATAGTTCCCGTGTGTTTAAGAAAAGAAAATCAAACCAAGTTTCTTTCTTAAACACGTTGGGATTATTATTTTGAGTAATCTATAGGGATTTCACAGCGAAAGAATTTTTGATTTAAAATGAAAAATGGGACAAACGAAATAATACTGAAAACAGTGTAAAGTGAGTACAGTAGTAACAATAATGATAATAGTAATAATAATAATAATAATAATAATAGTAATCGTAGCAATGAGGGCATTGTACATAGATTCACTAAATAAACAAAATTAAAGAAAAATGAATGTTTGTTCCTCTACAGCCAAGGCAGAAGTAGGGGTTGCACATACTTCTTTTATGCACAAGGGTCTGGCTTGAATTCATGAATAGCCAAGACCTCCACCATCTTTAGAAGTTTATAATGAAGAAAACGCATGAATTCGATAGGTGATCTTAAAACCATGGTCATAATTGATGAAGTGACAGAAGTCGATTAAGTGTTCTACGATAAAGCTCCTCAAAGCCTTCTTTCCTCCTTTGTAAAAACCATGATGCTGGAATACGTTCTCATATCCATGTGGATAGCTTTCTCTCTAATAAATTATTGACAGTGCACTCTCCCAAACTGGCTGTTTTCCCGTGTTTCTGGTGTACTACAGAGAGAACTGCACACTTGGCTACCTGTTTTAAGATATTTGACAGAGTTGTGATACTTGAATTCGAATGTAGGACGTAATAAAATGAGAGGAAATAGTTAAAAATAATCATTTGTCATTGGGATTTGTTTAATACTAACATTTTCGTTGGATAACCGTAAACTACTGAACTATGATAGTGAGTAGTTCGAGTTTTACAGTTGATTTGAATTGTTTGCTGCATTTGAGATTTCGGAAAATCTAATATTAATAGATTACATACTTTTTACGAGTTGATCACGGATTGATATCAGTTAGAGAACCATTGAAAACCAGGGGGTACTGGACAGCTACTGTTTCATCCTAGTTTGGGAATCATCGGTAGTACGACCCACTGGGATTCAAACCCAGGACCTTCCGGTTACACTCCCAGTGGGTGCGTACTGCCGATGATTCCCAAACTAGGATGAAACAGTAGCTGTCCAGTACCCCCTGGTTTTCAATGGTTCTCTAACTGATATCAATCCGTGATCAACTCATAAAAACATAACTAACCCTTACAAACCAAACTATAGAAGACTACATACTATTGAAGACATTTGTCTCATGAAGTCGATGAAAAAAAGCAGAGAAACCATGCATACAGTTTACAGGCTTGTCATCTTATTTCTTATCAAATTATACACAGATTCTCCAGAGTAACGTACTTTTATGGATAGTTTAATATAACTCACAGACATCAGAGATGACCGACGTTATCAGACAGTGAACCATCTCTCTGTTTACTTGCTGAAATGTCTGTTACCAGTCTTCCTCCCCACCCACTATGTTAAATTTTAGGACTGTTAGTTTGGACCATCCTAATTTATGCTTTTGTATTACTGGATGTACTGCTTTCTCTAACTATCCAAAAAATATATCACAACTGGGCATATTGGTGACTCCATGGCAACCACCCCTATGTTTATGCTTAAGAGGCAAATATTTAAGAATCCAGACATCTTTTCTAATTTTCATTGACTAATTCAGTGAGGTAGCGCATTGGAATTCATTCAAGGAGAGTGAGTTTAGTGCTATCCAAATATCAGCAAGTTCACAAGAAAAATTTCATAGATTCAGTGTTCTGTCTGGGTAGGATAGTTACTTTGGTGTCTTGTATGTATTTTCCACATACAGAACGCATATCCAACACTTGAGAGGTTAAAGTTTTGACTAGTGAACCTATTAACCTATTCGACAAAGAGTTTTCACACCAACAGGTAAAATATGTAGTTTGAAACATGGTTTAAACCGCTAGTAATCATTTCATAGTCATCAAAACAAGGTTAAAAACTGTTTACGAGATAGCATTACCAGTAGAAAGGAAGCAAGAATTGATATGATAATACGATATTAGGCAAACTTAGGGGTAAAAATAACAAGAATATTAAGGGAATAGGTGTTGAAGTACCAGAAGAATCGTTAATCTTTCTTGATCTAACAGCCTTTAGTCTCTTTCAAACTATTCACGCCTTTCTTCGCTACGGTTAGAAAATAAACGAATAAGGTCTAATATATTTATTGTTTTTATTTGATTCTTTTGCGTTCCGAATGGGACATAGGACTTCAAACTTGAGCTTTGAGGTTTCCATAGGATTCGTGTTATTCTTATTTTTCAGAGTGGGGTTGCTAGCTTCATGTCTGATCTTCCCTCTTTTCCGGAGGGAGTGCATCGACAAGGTGTCAACCCGGAACCATGTTCATGGTTGGTCAGCATTCTACCCCGGAAACAGTAACGCTTTAATTCATACGACCAGTTAACACTGAAAAAGTTTAAAAATAATTGGATTTCCGTCTATACATCATTCATTTTCTCCCGAATTTAACTATCAGATATTACCTTTTTTCTTGTTTTTTAAAAAAAGGACCTTACTGAAAGTGTATGTGACTGTGAAGAAGGATATACTGGAGAAAAATGTGACATACCAAAAGGTGTTTGGTCAGCTTGGTCAGACTGGACTATTTGTGAACCAGGATGTGGTCCAGCTAGACACAGTAGAAGATTTCGTATATGCCTGTCTGAATATGAAAAGGATTGTGTTGGTGAAGTGGAACAGGTAAATGAGAAATATCTTTCAGTAATATATATCCACTTTTATCGGCTTCATTTGTTAACTGTTGTTTACTGTACTTTCGTTAACGTTCTGATTATTCGATTGCATATACTTATCAGCATATATTTACGTGTTAAAATATGTCAGACTGGTAACAAACTTTGGAAGGAAGCTTGTTCACACAACTAGTTCTTCTTTCACAATAGTAATGAAACTTTGATGAAGAGCTTAGCGAATATTCGGTATCGGTGTGTAACTACTCATTTGAAAACATATTCTTTGATAGATGTAGTTACATTGAGTAATGTTTGAAAGACGGGCTGACGCAGGACTTTGAATAAAAGTGCATATCTTTAAGTTGTCACAATTGAGAGAAAAAACCACAGAAGTTTAGAGAGGATGAATGTTGGGAAAGTTAAATAAACTAAGATGCGTGGGACAGAGAATAATTTGATGAAGTTTAGTGTAGATTTTCAAAATGTGAATCTTCTCAGGGAGTGAATACATCTGCGGAGTTGTCTAAGATTTTCAGAAACATAAGATGAAACTATCTCTCATTCTCATAGGCTAGCTAATATTTTAGTTAATATAGCTAATAATTCATGACCACCATACCCAAACACGTTTGTAGTCCAACCATCAGGCCTTACTGGTTTGTCTTATTCTCGATTAGAAACATGTTTTACAACCTCGACTAGATTTGCAAGTCCGACGTCTACATTCCATCCCAGTAGGATTTGGATGGTTTTCGACTGTAGTGAAGCTGTGGGTTAGTGTTCAAATCATCTCATCTGAATGCTGGATCTAAGGTGAGTAGCTTATTCAAGGTAGCATATATTAAAAATTCTGTCTGGAAAGTTTGTAGCATTTAATCACAGTACCTGAGTATAGTAGCATTATGGTCATTATATACAAACAAAAATAGTTGTATAGAGAAACGATCCTGGATTCCATTTCTTCATCCAGTTATTCACTTCAACAAACCTCAATCACAGACTAAATCGATTTAAACTCTCAACACACACACACACACACAAACATGCACACTTTTGAAGACTTTTTAATTCATATGAATCAACACCTTAGTTAACTCTAGCTTTGATTAGTCACTGGGTAGTAACTAATATCATGCGTCCAGTCTTTTGTTTAGTGCAGGCTGAATTCTATCAGTCAAGTTTGCGATTTGGTCACCATGTACTAGGTGACGCGGGTTCGAATCTCAGAGTTCCTACCTATTGTATCCAGTCATCTTAGATCCATAGAGTGCGAGTCAGCCAACGGGGTAGCCACATTCGAAACTTGAATGACAGAATTCAATCTTCACCAGTCTAGGGACTAGACTTATAACATCAGTTACTACTACCTGGTGTATCCATCCTTCGAGAAGTAAATGGCGAGGCCGATAACGTCTCTGACTGCAGCAGTGAGTGACGCGGATTTGAATCTCAAAAGGGACGTGAGGTCCTCTACGATTGCAGATACGCCTTCTTGATGAATGTCAAAATTAGTTCTACAGTTTCCTGCCGATTGCCTCAAATCATCTAAAGAATTATTTTTCTCTTAAAACTGACTTGGTTGTTAGACAATAATAAAAAGAATGCACTGTCATAAAATAAAGACTACTTTTTTTCTTATCCATTTTTTCGTTTTAGGTACGATCCTGTGGTTTAGATCTAGACTGTAGACATGATCTGTCGATTGAAGAGATCACATGGCGTGATTTTATGCAATGGACTGAGAAAATCATGTTATACACTGTAATTTACATTGGGTGTGTAGCAGTATTAATAACAATTATAAGCATATTTAAACGTTATTATCCCGACCCGAATCGGAGAATTTCACGTATGCCAAGCATGCTGCAGAGTTTGTCGAAAAAGAAATCACCAGAACTAAACTTAGAAGAAGACAACAGTTTTGGCACTCATTCAAGAACAAATAAATGAGGCATAGAAACATTGAACTGTACCAAAAATAGCAGTAGTCGGAAAAAAAGAACTAATCGTTTGAGTTTGAGAAATGTTTTTAAAACTTTTACAATATAATTTTATATTTTAAAGAATATGTTTATAATCTGCTAAAACTACTGTGCGTGTTTTGTAATTACATCAAAGAGGACAAAATGATTTTTGTCTTTTTAAGTAATATTTCGCATTTTTGTCTGAGTATACTTTGCTTCAGACTTTTATTAACTGATACGAAGTGCCCTAAATGAATATGTATGTACCCTTGTCGTTACATATTGATTAGGGGTTGTTTAACAAGAAGGATAAAAGTACTAATTAAGGGTATGTCTGGCTAATGTGGAGCACTTGGCGTGATGTCTCAAAAAAATGAACTTTTACGACTTTGTTTCTAGGGATTTGATTTCGTTTCAAGTTTGATCATGGATTGACATCAGTTAGAGAAACTTTGAAAACCATTTGGGAGCATGGATAGCTGTTTCACATTCTGGTTTAGGACTCACCAGCAGTAGGCACCCACTACCGGGGTTCGAACCTACAGCCTTCTGGTTACAAGACAAGCATGTAAAACCATTCGGCCACTGGGAGGGACCCAACTCAGTGGCCAACCCATGAATTCTAACTGCCACCATTTCGTGATATTAGCTCAACAATCTGCCAAACGTTATTGGCTAGTATTTGTCCTCACTCCCGACCGAGTGTACTCCACTGACCAAGACTTCTCACTAGGACTTCTGGTAACTTCATCATGCAATCAATCACTAGCAAGCATCAGATTAATTTTCAAGAGTTAGTTTGTAGGGATTTGACGGTTTTCGACAGTTCTCTAACTGATATCAGTCCGTAATCAAGCCTGAATCAACTTTAAGCTAAAATGAAAATGATTAATTAAGTGCAGCAAAGACTACGTCCACATTTCATAGTTGTGGTTGTACTTCCCAATCAGAAATGAATGACTGTATAGAATACGTTACTCCTCAGTCCATGTGTTACGTTTTATGACTGCAAAGATTGTTCGAAAGTTGCAGGAAGAGGACTTGGGTACTGTGGCAGAGTATAATTTCATTATGCAGTAAATTTATTTGATCAAAAGATGGAAGAAGTTCACAAGAGAAATAGAAAAAATAGTGCAAATAGCAATGACAAGATAAAAAAGAGTGAATATAAGGCATCTACATCAGTTTTACCATATACGAGGGGATATCTGAAACCCAACTTAGGATTATTAATAAAGCAGAAATTAAGGTGGCATTTAAACCTGCAAACCCATTCAGGTAGGACAAGGTCTGTAGGTTAAAGAACCCTGTTAACACAATTAGACAAAATAATATAAATTAAAAAATACATATCTATGACTGTGAGTTAAGTTAGCTAACTACAGAGGTCAGTCAAACCAGTAGATAAGGGGAAGTCAGATTGTCAGAACATAAAAATTTAATAGCTAAGGTTAGAGTGATTGGCCCCACGAAGATAAATAATTTAGAAAAAAACCCAGCAGTTGCACTGCATACATTAGCACACAGCGACGTAATAGGATGGAACAAAGTTACAATTCTAAAAGGTAATATAAGTAGATGGAGAGAGAGATGTTGGTTACTGAATCTTTGTTTATCGAGTCTACATCCAACACATACAATAAGAATGACGAATCACTAGTACCAGAGATATGCAAAACATTACAATCAATCAAAATGAGAGATAAGAAATAATGGAATTGTATAAACGAAGCTGGGAATTTCTGTGAGTACCTTGATATGATTATGAGTAGTAATAAATTGTGCTCGAAACGTCGTTATCAGTAAATAATACTGTGGTAAAACTTAGTCAAGTAAATTTTCACCGTGATGGAGTTATTCCAAAGACATATACCAAAATGTAAACACCGCCCATTCTCTGTAAAAATTGACCTTAAATGCCTTACACTAATTACACTAAATATCGTAATATTATCACCTGATGAAATAGTCACTGCGTTATAGTTGTTATTCAAGTTTTGTTGTGCAGGGGTTTGATTAGTTACAAGAGAACCATCAGAACACCACCTGGGAGTGCTGCCAGACAGCTGTTTCATCCTACAGTGGGACTCAGTACGCACCCACCACCAGGGTTAAAACCCACAACCTTCCGATTACAAGGCCAGCTCATAGACCATTTAGCCACTGGAACAGGATCCAGTGGTCAGTCCATGAATTCCATCTTCTGCCAATTCACGACATAGCGCCTTCAGTCTAGTTTGTTGATATCCTTGCAATGACTCCTTGACAAATTATTCCTGAAGGTGAATATCATCATCACTGCTTCAGCAAAGTATCAATCATACTACCAAATCACTCTCGTCTGAGTGTAAATGTTACCATGTAACTCTGAATACTTTAAACAACAAAAGAACAACTACCGACAATAAACGAATAACACTTTTATTTGTTCATAGCACAATAATAACGAAATGCTAAAGTAGATTGACAAGCACACCTTATTTATTGCAGCATTTTTCATTGAGAACTGTTTGAATTACTTTTCAAATTGAATATAAGTGTAACAAAATATATCCATATAGGTAATTTACTCAAAAAACGCTGAACTGCAGTTAGTTTGCCTACTAGTGTTATTGCAAATGTCAGTTTAACACCTCTAGACTAGTGGTATGAAATTATCTCCTCAGAAAATATCTTTCAGGTAATGGGTACCTAATTTTCCGAGAAAGGGGAATAAAAATTGCTCTAACGTCAGTCAAGAAAACAACCTATTCCACTGTCATTTCTTCCACATTGTATTTTTTATTTCAAATATTTGGAAAGCGCTAAATGCTAGATAGATTGTTTGTAATCAAGTTCCCGCAACTTTTCATGTATATATTTACAGTTTACATAGATAGCTGATGTTGACAGATCGCTTAAATTTCCTAACCATTAATATTATTGGCCACCTATAGAAATAGTTTGGTTTCTGAAAGATCAAAATATATTGTAATATAACAGGTGCTTAGTGTTATATCCATTTTAAAATCTGTACTTGAGCATCTTTTAGCTAAGTTGGGTGATTTTATCATAAATTAGTTAATCGTCCTACTATCACTGATGACATTCTTGACTGTAGAGAAGAGAAAGAAGAAGACGAATATAGGTTGGACCGACGAAAAGACCCTGGAACATGTGGACGTCAGGGATGATTTATGTCTGATGTTGCACATACTTGAAGATTTACAGGCGAAAACCAACAAACTGGTAGCGAAGACAGGACTTCAAGTGAACATAGAGAAAACAGAGGTGATGAAGATTCCTAACTAACTAACTAACTAACTAACTAACTAACTAACTAACTAACTAACTAACTAACTAACTAACTAACTAACTAACTAACTAACTAACTAACTAACTAACTAACTAACTAACTAACTAACTAACTAACTAACTAACTAACTAACTAACTAACTAACTAACTAACTAACTAACAACAATGACAAGTACCAACCACTATAAATGGGAGAATTTTGAAGTAGGTCTCCTCTCCCAATTATCTAGACATCATCGTTTCAACTAAAGTTAGGAGGCACTTATGAAGATGTCAAAGTCAGACGAGACCGAAAAACAAGAGGGACATTCATTATTCTGAAATCGGCGCGGATGTCTGCTGTATTCAACACAGAGAACTACATTTGGACGTTCAACACTAGTGTCATATCGTTACTTCCATATGGTTGACGAAAAACATTCTCTACAAACTGTTGTGAATTTTTATCAACAGTTGCCTACACTCTAAAGTGAAAATCAGACGGATAGTCACAAAGAATTAGCAAACAAGGGACTTTGGAGACGAAGCAATCAAGGACTTATCTTCCAATAAATATGCAGAAGGAAATGGAGGTAAATCGGGCATGTGTTCAGGTGGCTGTTGCGTAACGTCAGGCCATAGCCTCAAGTGGAACCCGAATGGAAAGCGATGAGTTGGGCGTGTGTTCGAGGGTGATGTGCAGGAGATCGTGCGTGGAGTAAATGAAGTCCTTTGAGCAATCATGGAACCAGATAAAAATGATTTCAGCGAACAGAGTCAAATGGATATGTGCTGTTGAAACCCTACATTTCAATCAGAATACAGGCAGACAATAATAGTAATTCGTTAGTCATGTTCTCATTCTTATTTTATTAAATCAAACTATATTTTACTGCCAGTTAAAGAAAGTGAAGCTGCCAAACTTGATTTACAAGAAATCTTATACTTAAAAAATAAACGCCTTCAGTAGTGATCATGGACAGTAGTTTCATCCTAGTTTGGGACACTCAGGTAGCATGCACCAATGACACCGTTGGAGATGAAGCCCAGGACCTTTATGAGGTTATGAAGCCGAGCCATTTGATCATTCAGCCACTGGGAAAGATTCCAATGGCTGATGAATTCTGACTTTTCTCAGTTCCCGAATTTATAGCCCACTGGGTTCCTGCGCAGGTAACTGAATGGCCAACGACCTTGACCTGGTAACCTGTAGGTCCTGGCCTTGATCTCTGACAGGTGCATATTGCGAAGTAGTCTGAAGCAATAGGACAAGACACCTGTCTATTACTCCCTACTGGTTTTCAATAGCTTCTTAAATGACATCATTCCGTGGTCAAACTTGAAACAAATCGAAACCCTAGAGACCAACTCTTGAAAATATGTACTTTTGTTTGGACTTTCATCAATCATTATTTGATTAATATACTTTCCAGAAGTATAAAACTTTGACACTGTGGTAGAGTATAATTCAATTATAGACAAGGTTTTACTTTGTTAATACAGTGATATTTACTGGTGACCACCTTTCGAGCGCAAATTATTGCTCATAATCATATACTTGATATGATTAGGCTGACAACCCCAACCCCCACAAAAAGAACACCACCTCTACTGAAACTTCAAATCTTGAAGCTTGAAGCCTTATATTCCAGCCAGAATGCAAAGGAATTAACATATGCTATTATGAAGTGCACCGACTTGAACTACTGCACTTTTGTACAAAATTATACTTTGAAAATGCAGACAATTTGGTTAGAGATGGAACTGTAAACCCTCACGACTGATTATTGAGTATACAAAAAAATGAAGTCAGCACGTGCCCACAACAAATCGGCATTAGCCACTGTAGTATATTCTTTACTTAGAAGCATCTAATCAAAACTATAGTCACGAGGGTCAGCATGCAACTTAAGTGTTTTGCTGATTCTATACTTTAATAATTTTAATAATTTCCAATGATACCGACAGATTTCGTCATTAGCTGACATTGGTTAGAGGACCACTGGAAAACCACCTGTGAGTACTGCCAGACAGCTGTTTCGTCCCACTAGTTTAGGGCTCTCCATTGGTGTACACCTGTTGAGGTTCAAAACCACGACCTTCCAATTACAAGGCTAGCGACCTCGTAGATCATTAAGCCACTGGGACACGACCCAGTGACCAGCCCATGAATGCCAACGTCTGCCAATTCAGTCACAACATGGTGCGACTGGCACTAGCCAGTATCATTCTTGGCGAGTATTTGTCCTCACACCCGACCTTCTCTACCACACTGAATACAAATGACTACCTACCTGAATAGAACCAGTCACTAGCGAGCCACTTGGATACAGAAGGGCAGGTGTGAGGATAAATACTCTCTCCTAATCACATTGGCTAGTGTCGGTCGCGCTATATCGTGCGTGAATTGGCAGAAGTCGGAATTTTATGAACTGGCCACTGGATAGGGTCCCAGTGGTTGAATGGCCCATGAGCTCGCCTTGTAGTCGGAAGGTTGTGGGTTCGAACTCCAATGGGGTAGGCGCGTACTACTGAAGTGGAGTCTGAAACTAATGGGTTCGAAACAGCTATCTGGCAGTTCTTCCAGCTGATTTTCCAGTGATTCTCTAACGTATGTTAGCCCATGATGAAATCCTGTAGTAAGTCAAATCTCATCAAACCAACACCTGGATAACCACAGAGCTGTCTAATCAGTTGTGTAGACCAAAAATACATATCACTTCTTTGTAGTTCAAAGGTATAAGTTACATGACTGGAAATAGATGCTGAAAAGGCTATAAACCATTTTCGCGCTGGGAGACTTTTGAATTTCGTAGGAAACAAATCTGCCTCAATCGTTGACAAGTCCATTTCAGTAGTATTTACGATTGATTTAAGTGCAAAAACCTGGGCACTGTGGTAGAGTATAACTCCATTCTGGATAAAATTTTATTTTGATAAACCACACGGTTCGACCACGGATTGATATCACACTTAGAAAACCATTGAAAGCCGGGGAGTATTGGATAGCTGTTTCATCCTAGTTTGAGAATCATCGGCAGTAAGCACCCACCACATGGGACCGAACCCAGGACCTTCCAGTTACAAGGTGAGCTCGTACACCATTCAGCCACTGGGGCCCAACTCAATGGTCCATGAATTCTAACTTCTACCAATTCGTGGTTTTAGCGTGACCACCATGTCTTGTGACCTGGCTACGAACCCCAGTGGGTGGCTACTGCCGTTGTTTCTCAAACTAGTATGAAACAGCTTTCCAGTACTCCCTGGTTTTCAATGGTTCCCTAAGTGTCATATCGATTCGTGGTCAAACTCATATAAACAATTTTAATCCTAAACTCTTGAAAATCACTCATTTTTGTACAGTAGTATTAACTGATGACGTTTCGAGCACAAATTATTGCTCATAATCATATCAAGTCACTTACAAAACTCATGTATATAAATGAAGTAAAAAGTTGTGTGAGTGACGTGATATGATTATGATCAATAGTTTGTGCTCGAAACGTCATCAGTTAATATTACTGTATAACAAGTGTGATATATCAAAATAAAATCTTATCCATAATGGAGTATTTACGATTGTTAGTAATTTAATCTTGACTACAAAAATCAAGAAACTTGGATGAATAGTCCTTGAATTTCAGTGCTTCAGGCGTTTTCTTGTTCAGTCGATATAGACCAAGTTTCGCCCAATAAAAAGTATTGTAGTCATGAACTTCACGTAAATAATATAGAAATAACCAGCCTTTACGAAATTATATATATTTAGATTTTGAATACAATAAGGTAAACATTTTGTGCAGAATAAGGTGATAGCATCATTTGTTTTGTTGGCTTCTCATCAGCTGTGTACAGGCTAAAGAAATCATTATTAAGTTTATGAACAGAACAATTTTAACATACTTGTGGATTTTACATGATGTCGGTTGACAGGAGGCTCCAAACTTAATAAACAGTGCTCAGAAAACTACACTTATATAGCCTATACACACAGAAAGTTCCAGTTTAAACAAAAATAAATGCCTGGATAAAGTTATGAGAATGCGCTGTACAAACAAATTAGAGGAAGAATTTCGGATTTTCTAAAACATGTTGAAAAATAATGGTTACCCTCAGAAAGTCATTAACAAATATGGGAGATGTGAAGGCTCAAATGCAAAACAGATTACAGTAGAGAAGAAGCCTGTCTTAATTCAACTCGACTTTAAAGCAGATAATACCACAGGAATGTTTAGCGGAAAACTGAATACGTCAGTAGCTAGAGCCTATCCTGCGGCTAAGTTGGTTCTTCTTTATCGGTTAATATGCTCTTTGGTACATTCAAAGGTTGGCAGATAGCCTCATCACGTTAAATCTAACTGTGTATACAAATTTACATGTGTCTGCGGGAGCAGTTACGTTGGGAGAAGAGAAAGAATGGCACACCTGTGATTTTCTAAACATGCACTGAAAAGCCTACGTTTCAAGGGAACAAACGTTCACAATGATGCCATTGCTAGGCATCTTGTCGATATGCGTTAGGAAATAGATATGAAGAAATTCTTTAAAGTTGTCAACAGGAAAAATAGTTTAATTTCCCTCAGATTTGCAGAAGCAGTCTCTATCAAACGCCTAAAACCAGATTTATACATTCGGAGAGGAACAGTTATCAGTCTTCCCTTGTCCTGGTTGGTAACTGGATGTTTTTATTCTGTCCCTTTCATTTGATCACGTAGTCATTGGCTTTAGTGCCTCTTCATTTCTATATGTAGTGTGGCTTGGCTTGTCTCTTGTTTCTACGATTTGAGTTGAACTCAACATTTTGTTACCTGATTTATTAGTTACTCATCATCTTTTTCACCTCTTGTCTTTGTTAGGTAGTCCATTTACTATTGTGTGGATACATTGATTTTGGTTTAAACTTGAACTTTCCCGGTAAAATCGACATACGTATTATTTTCTGAGCGCTGTTTATTAAGTTTAGAGTCTCCTGTCGACTGAAATCATGTAACATCTGCAAATATGTTGAAATTGTTCTGCATTTAAACTGAATACGTGTCTTTAGGATTTATGAAAACGATGAGAAGCCAACGAAATAGACAGTGATGGTACCATCATCTTATTCTGGAAAAAAACTATTGATCTTGCCTATTTCAGACTCGTAAACGGGAGTAAGTGCATAAAGAAATTTTGGATAATGGGATTTAGGTGGTGGCTTAGATTAACTTAATTTTAGTTTTTAGGTTTCGTCACGAAATGACATCAGTTAGATAGATCACTGAAAACTAGAAAGTTTTGGATAGCTGCTTCGCCGTATTTGGAACTCTTCATCAGTGCACACCCCCTACCTCACCAGAGATCTCACCCGGCACTTTCAGGTTAGAGACTATAAGCTCGTTGATCAATCAGCCACTTGGGATGGGATTCCGTGACCTGTGAATTCCAACTTTGTGATATTTAAATATTTATGTTTAGCTTATGGGATAGCTGATTGTTGGCCACTGGGTAGATGTCCTGAAGCTGTAGTAAGAAGTCGTTACCAGTATGGTCCACCGTGTCAAGGTGAAGTGAATACTAATCGAATACGTTGGTTAAGAGAAGAGCTATACCACCAGTTGACATAGTTAAAATTCATGGGTGACTGAACTCCCGTCCAATTGGCTGAATGGCCAACCATCTTTGTCCCGTAACATGGAGGCCCCAGGTTCGATTCCTGTTACAGTCGTCAGTGGGCAGCACTGAAGACTTCTAAAATAGGATAAAGTCGCTGTCTAGTGCTCTGTGGTCTCCACTGATCTCTCTAAATGATGTCAGTTTGTGAAGAAATCTAAAACCTGAAATAAAGTCAAAGATAACTTTGAAGTGAACACCATTCATTAGCTTACTTATGTATATAAAACTACGTCTTAATAAAACAACTGAGGAGATATTTTAAAATTTGAATATTAGATAATGATGGACGTAGTTCCAGGCCAGTGTACATTTTCATCTACATTCTAATAATCATTATTTACACAATATTTGTACATGTTTATTTGTCTGCACTACTGAAAGCAAGAGGTTTTCATCAATTTTCCCGACGGCTGTTCTTCTCTTTTTTTCTTCTTCTTCTTCTTTGTTTGAAGCCAATTAGAATTTTAATTTAACTTTTTTCTTTTCTCTTATTAACATTCATGTCGGCTTTAGATTTTGTCTTAATACCGACTCCTTTCAGCCGGTCGGGAGGAGGAAAACAAAAAAAACTAAAACAGGACACTTTTTCTCACAAAGTCCATTAGTTTAATTGAGAATAAACATTGAAACTAAACCATTTTTCAGTTGCTATAGTCATTCTACTTGGGCTAATGATAACTAAGCAGAAACTGTTTCAAAGAGTTTTTCGCTTTAGCCTAGATAAAGACCACACCTATTATAGACATTTTCATGAGATAGAATACTTTGTTATTGGTCTATGCGTTTTCTGTATGTGTGTGTGAAGAACTTTGAATAAACGTTTCCACTCTGTCTCACAGAGATCTACACTGTGCATGTAAATTAAATTTATCCACTAATTTACACTAGTTTATCCTAATAAGTTATTTGCTGATAACTATGGTAATAAAATGCTTCGCTTCTAACTGAATAAGTTATCAGCTGATTTTCTATACGTTTGGAGTACCAAATATCATGTCATTGTAGTGGAGGCGGACCTTCCACGTCCAGACTGCGGACTGTCATGAACAGCTGTCTTCTGTCAATGCTACTGAAGATAAAATATCCAGAAACAATAAGAAATAAGGGACTCTAGAACAACCTACTGCTCAACAAATATACAGAAGGCAGTGGGGATGGATTGGAGACACACTGAAGGTACCGCCAAATGGAACTGGGTGCCAGGCCCTTGACCGATGTCATGTGTGACTACGAGGGTGACATGAAGAAGATCGTGTGTGGGGAGGAGATGACAGCCTGTGGGCAGTCGTGGAGCAGAAGACTAGATGAAATGGGGCTGTGCGGTTGAGGCATTATGTTCTACTCACAACCTAAGGGAATAATAATACTAATATGTTATATGATTTCAAACATCATTAGGAGTGGCTGGGGGGGTGAGGCTATGGCTGACTGTTGTTATTTGATTGCCAGGTGGGTGAAGTTTTTAACCTGCATACACAGATGCAGAAATTAATGAGGATAAAATGTGACAAGTTTTACACAGAAATCTGAATAATACAATATAGTGATAACAGGAATTTTCAAGTATTGTTTAAGGTATATGAAAATAATTATTTCCCTAAGTAACATAACTCTGAAGTTTCCTTTGTAAAAAGGCCTCTTTTCCTTAAACCCAAACTAGGCGGTACTTTTTTCAAAATTTCGTCTTGTTGTTGTCGTCGGTATTGTGGGAAGTCTCACTCAGTGCTATGTAGTTCGACCTCTGAAACGAATATCTTCCACATAGGACAACAAAAGAGAATGATTATGCAGGGGACAAAGGAAGCTTTCTTCTGTTTTACTATTTCTTTCATTACACATTTACACTTTAACAGTCCTGGGGCAGAATTACGCTTTGAACTGAAGTAACAAATGAACTGTGTGGTAATCAAATGTAATTATCATCATTATTACTCCCTTGGGTTCCTAGGAGAACATAAGGCTTTGTTGACAGCACGTCTCCACTTTGTCCTGGTCTCCGAAGTCGTCTTTACCTGGTCCCATGATTACCCATAATCTTTCATCTCCTCTGTGTCACCCTCAGACCCACATCCAACTCGTCGTTTCCCATTCGTGTTCCACTCGAGGACCTACCTGGCGCGTGGTATCATTCAACCATCTCCACAGCATTTATCCGATCCATCTTCATTTTCTTCTACATATTTGCTGAGCATCAGGTTCTTGGTTACTTGATTTCCAGAGTCTTTTTGTCGTTAATTCTTTCTGGCCTGCCATCTGATTTTCAGTATGAAGCGAAGGCATGCGTATGCAGGTGATAATCTGTTTTCCTTGAATGGTCGCTCCAATAGAATTCAGGTCACAGGGTGGTGCGATCAGAAACATCACTACTAATCTATTCGGCCTGGTGATTGACATATGGTGGGACTGTAATCAACACTTCTTTGACTAGACACTAGATAGGAACGGAAATCAATCGTCTGTTCTTTCGTTTTAGTGCATGCTGAATTCTACCAGTCAAGTTTTTAATGTGGCCACCATTCCAGGCGGCTTGCCATAACGGTGGACTGGGATTTGTTTTTATTAAATAGTTGGAGGCAATCGACAGGAAGCCTTCAGCTTGTCTATAATCCTGAAGGAGCTCATCACCCTTCTGTTACTCGAAGCCTAGTCAGTCAGTACTGCAATGAGGGACGTTATCAATTAGCGACTTGATCTCCGAGATAGTTTCCACGGAATAAGTTGGAGGAGAAGCTGGGTTGTGTTGTCAGTCAGTCATTTTGCAATGAGTATGACTCATATTCTGGGTTTATGAAAAATCCTTTCCGGGTGACCACTGAATTTTGTCCCTAAAAGCCCACAAAGTATGTGTAATTTAATGCATATAAAAAACGGTATCACGAATACATAATTTCAATGCATTGCCATCTGTGTAGACATCTGAAACTGATACATTCTTTCTATGATAAACCATTTTTGGATTATTTATTATTACTTACTTCAAATCGTAGATTTATTCAATTTAATCACCTATTTTGACTCATTAAACACTTTATTCGCACTATATATAGACATAAAATACGCAGTTAGTACCTATCTACTTGTCCGTAGAAATAAGTAAAGATAGAAAACAGAAAGAAACAGGTCAAAAAGAGATAGCCACTTTTCCTCAACAAAAAAAAACTGCTCTTGAAAATTTTTTTTAGCATATTAAAACACACATTGGGTGGATGTATTTCACTTTAGAGAAATCTGTTCTTCTCCATTTCAAAAAGAAAACAAAAAGGATGAAAAACTGCGTAGTTTATATAATAAAGATTTCGTTTAAAAGAGGAGAGAAGTAGAATAGTTTAAGAAAAAAATTAACATTGAACATTGAATACTGACTATTGAGTGAAAAAGTAAAATTACGAAAGAATACTATTGTTAATATTATTTTTATTATCATTATTATTATCATTGTTAATGATGTTCACAGTTTGCAGTTTTGATTTAACTGCTTCTTTCACATCTTATCTTTATGAAATTCTTTAATATTATTTTACCAGTAAGCAAGCATGTTTTCATTTTAAGACACACTTTACAACGACACTTTTCCAAATGGAAAGAGAGTAGAAATAGTGATGATAATGTATGGTTGTGTATCATGGTGCGAAACAACAGTCGATGTCAAGCAACAAGGAACTCCGCCAGGCATTGAACCGGCGACCAGACCAGAAAATATGGAGAAGAAAGTGAAGGTGGATCGAACGTACGTTGAGTCGATTACTAAGTGACATCACATATTAGTATTCTTCTTCTTATTATTGTACCCTTGGGTTCCAGATGGAATATAGGGTTTCAACAGCACGTCTCCATTTTGTCCTATTTTCAGAGGTCCTTTTTAGCTCACAGTCTCTCATCTTTTCCTCTCAAGATCCCCTCCATGTTACCATCAGACTGAGACCCAACTCGTCGTTTCCTATTTGCTTTCCACTGGAGCGATGACTAGGCAGGAGATATTATTTGACAGTCTCTTCAGTGTGCATTCAACCCTTTTCCATTTCCTCCTACACGTTTTTTTGAGTAATAAGTTCTTGGTTGGTTCGTTCTAGCGGTTTCTTGTTGTGAATTCTTTCCACTGGCCATCTCATCTTAGATATGGAGCTAGCAGCCTGCTGTTGGAAATTCTTTTCTTTTGTTTATTCCAGACTGATTTCAGAGTGATGATTATCTGTCTTGACTTATCGATCCTGTCTGGTTTTGACATCTTCATCTGAATGGGACCCTGATTGGATAATGACGAGATGGGCATGTATCCGAGGGTTACATGGAGGAGAAAATGAAAGCTTGTGGGCATTTGTGGAGTTTGCCAGCCAACTGAATTCTGTCAGTCATGTCTGCATCAAACAAAGGACTAGACATATTACACTAGTTACTTACTGACTAGTGTAAAATCAAAAATATCCAATATAATCCTAAAGGATGTCAATCACGAGCATGAATGGCTCAGTCTTAACGTCTCTGATGTGAGTCAGAAAGGATATGAGTTCCTTCGAGGTTACACATACGCCTTGCGCACGCGCGCTAACAAGCATGAATCCTAGGTTTAGGTAGGGTTTCCTTCCGACTAAATAAATAATGAGTAAATAGTAGCTTTATTCTGAACAAAATGCTAACACTGTGTACAGAATTCTCAGGGTAATTTATTGTATAATGTTTTGTCTTCATCAAGGATCTTCAAGTGACATAGTACTTTATGGTATGTCACTTGACGCAACTCGTTAGATCTAAAACACAGACCAGTCCTATATGATAATTTTCTTTCGTCTCCGCAAAATGCTCACTGGCAGTTTGAAAGTCACTTGAAAATATGCGTGAGTACATTTTCAGACTCAAGAACATTATTGAATGGTTAAAAAAATAACAATTAGCAAAAATACGATGGATTATGTTGGGTGGAAATTCAGGTAGCCCAGAAATTCAAGCAGGCCACCAAGGTTTCAGCAAGACTGCCTCTAACCATCTAATGATATCAAGTAGAGAACCACTGAGGACCGGGGCTGCTAGACCGGGACTCTTAAACAGAATATACCAATGATATCTCGGGGGATTGAACTTTGCCTTGTAGCCCGGAACTCCTGTCTTCGATCACCGATGGGGTCACGACTGCGTGTTGTGAGATGAGTCCTAGTTTACGACAAAGCCACCATCCAGGACTCCCTTGATTTAAAGTGGTTCTCTAACTGATGTCAGTTTTTGTGATCTAATTTGCAATTAAATAAAGTAATCCTGGCAGTTATCACGGAAATTGTAATTTTTCTCATCCCTTATAAAGATGTGTTAGGTAAATCAGTTGTTTAGAAAGTATATAAACGCAGAATTTCCTGGATATAATGAAGAAGATTTGTAGATCAGGTAGGTGACTGTTTTGATTTAGTTGTGTCCGCCTAGCTGAAAGCTTCCATTGCCTTTTTTTTCCTTCACGTTCCCCAGTGGAACACAGGGCTTCAAGCTAGTGGCTTGAAGTTTCTGTAGCAGTGTTTATTTTACAGGATGGGGTTGCTAACCTCATGCCCAAACTTTCCTCTTCACCAGCATTATTTCTGGCTTAGTGAGGTAAAGGTTTGAGTCTGCCAGGGATCGATTCCGGACCATGTGCATGGTCGGCGAGCGTCCTAAGCGCTATACCACCGACGCACATTGCCTCATTGCCTTACTAGGCAAAATCCTCAGCACATACTTCAATTTGAAGTAAGGTTTTCAATTTCTCCACGAGCTTATTAGTCATCTCTCATCGTTACCTTGAATGTAATTGGTTGATTTTGTGTGTTTCCACACCCTCTAGTCTTCTTGTATTCCTATTGATTGTTTCCTTGATCTTAAGTTTACCTATTTGTGCATGGGATTATCTTCTTATTGATTGGTAAATCTAATCTATGTTAATGTGTCTGTTAATTACCAATTCACTTGAATTCCAAGCTTCCAAATATTCTCTGGCTTTTTCAGTGTTTCCTCTGTCTAATATTAGAACCCTGTCCCAGTCGAATTGATTTCCATGGTTCTCTGTATGCATTGATATGAGAAAGTGGATATCAGTGTCATTTGACGGCCAGTTTATGTTCATTGATGCGAAGACGAAGCAGACGTCCACTTTGGTTGATGTAGTGGTTTTCGCCGTCGTTGCAATTTATTTTGTTAAATGATGTTGTTTTTATCTTCCCCTGCTGCTGAGTCTTTTGGTTAACATAGAACCAGACGAGTGAAGTGATTTGCTTGTTTGTGTGCGACATCAATTCCTAAAGGTTTGTAAAATCTTGCAGTAATTTCTGAGACTTTATATATATATATATATATATATATATATATGGTAATACGGTTTTCTTTGTATATTCGTCGTGGGCGTTTGATTTGCTCGGTTGGGTTAGGCGTAGATGTCCACTACTACTTGATGGAGTAAAGCGTTGGGCACTCTATTTCACGTCACCTAAACAAATCGATACTCGGGGAAGATATACGCAGCGCATTAAGCTGCCAAAGTAGCCAAGAAAAAAAACAAAGGATAGTCAATCACAAAAAATTTTCGGTGTAACAAAACAAAACAACAAAATATCGCAGTAACAGACTTTGATTAGAGTGGTGGGAAGGGATGAACCGTTCCATCACTGATAACCAAGTAATAAACTTTTGTTACTTATGTGTAGGAGTTATGACAAGTTTGTTTTATGTGTTGTTTTGCTTACATTAGAGTTTATGTCGGCTTTGTATTTCATTTTATCCTAAATAAACACGATATATATATAGCTTTTCGGGATTAATTGCATCTTCTTTTCACCAGGAGTAACGATTATAAATCACTATTACTTGATAGAACACTCATAACTTATTAATGATATTAACCGTTTTGTTGTGGGAGGCTGTTATGGTCTGAATCACATCTCAAGCCTTAAAGTTAGCACTCAGCCAAATGTATATATATATATATTCAGCTGTGTCTTATCTGATTTATCGTCCATCTGATATAATATGTAGATTTGTTGTTGGATAAAAGGGAATGCATAATTTCTTATGCACCCGTCTGACCAACTACTAATATTGGTAATTATCGGACTACTAAATAATAATAATAATAACTGTTGAAAAGAAGCAGGACATAATTGTATTGTAGGTAGAAAGTTGTCGGGGCAAGTTGTATTTCTGACACAGAAATTAGGTTACCACATGAAAGATAGATAGTATTTATTTCGTGGCAATGTGTTGTTGTGTTTTCCCCGATAACAGTGTCTATAATTGTAATAATAATAATTTGCTTTATTCCCAAACAATGCTAATGAGACAGTGTGCAGTTCTCAGCATTTGGTACAAGATTACATCTAATCTACTCAACAATAACAAAGATATTAAAAAAATAATAATATTACAACGTACACGTAACCAGGATTGATAATAACAGCTCTTATTTTGGTATTAGTGGTGACAATAAAGTCAAAAATATAAAAAAAGTGTAGAATAATGATAATATAGTTAATAGCTAAAATTAGAAGTTCTCTGAAATAGACATTTGTAAAAAATTATATTTGTAAAGTCTCAGCGAGATTGAAATGAGTAATTCCAACGTTTCGTTCGGCAATCTGGTCCGAACTTCTTCAGGGGAATTAATCGAAATTAACATTACAGAGGTTTATATATAAAAAGGAACATCACTTGTTTTTAAAAATTTGTCCAATCATGAGTCATTCAAAAAGTATCAACAAGTATAATAAACAAAATTTTATGAGCTGTGATCAGAATTTGACCTCGGATTTACAAATATTGGTCTACCTTTGTTAAACACTTTAAACAGAGTGTGTATGTGTGTGTGGGTAAACAGTTGTAAAACATTTCTTAACGTTTCCATAAGAAGATATGGACAGTCAAGAATTTTGACCAATTCTATTCTGTCAAATCTTGACGACAGTTCATTTGAATAGTATCATCATAGATTACAAACAGGAAAGAATGAAAGAGTCTATTATCTTGCCAATCACATACATAGTAAGGTGTAGTTTGAACGCTAAAAACTGACTCTATCACACAGAACGCGGGCGGGGGGCTGGTGGAGGGTAAAATAGGTTATCTTTGAGTTCTTGTACTAGGTTGTGCGAGCGAGCAATATAATCTTTTATAATGACTTCTAGTACTGACTGAGGAGATTCAAGGTGAGGGAGAGTTGAAAATAAAGAGGGTGTTGAAAGTCAAACAATAAGGATTTGAACCATTACTCACATGATTTCAGGTGTCTGGCAACCACAGTGGTAACGAGCTGACTGAGTGGCCCGCCCCCTGCCCCACTGACAACCTTCGATACCTTTCGCAGTATGAAATACTCCTTTTTGAGCAGCAATAGAGAAGAATAGGTAAGATACGAGAGTAAGATACAAGTGATTCCTGATTGTCTCAACCTGTTAATGTAGTATGGTAGACGGGACATTTTCTTTGAAATCAACAAGATATGGTATGACGGAGAAATGTCAGAGGATGGAACTATTCCAAGGTATTTTATGCTTGATGTAGTTTCTATTTCAATGGCCCTTATGCTACAAGCATCTTGTAGAGGAATCAGTTCGCGTAGACCACGTTTATGCCTGAAAGTGAAGTTAACTAACTGACATTTGGAGAGATTTAACATAAGAACATTTTGTCTGAACGACTGGCTTATTTCAGACAAAAAGCCATTAAGTTTGGAACAGTCAGATCAGGACGTAACTGGTAACGAGACAGTCGCGTCATCAGAGTATTTGACGAAGTTGATTTCATTCGAAAGAGGCAAGTCTTGTAGGAAGAAATAATTTGCAGGAAGTATGCACTTATTTTGAGAACTTTCAAAGTGATAGTTGGTCTGATCAATTAGACGGCAATGATTTCCTCCTGTTAATAATGACAGGGGTTAATGAAACACATATCTGGCAGTTATTCTCAGTGTCAAATAAAATCGAGGTGGTTTTCACGTCATGAATCGGTCTAAGTCAAAGACACACTGGAAATCATAGAGAACTAGAAATCTGTTTATCCATAGTCCAGGACTCCTAAGGAATAAGTACATACGACAGTATTAGGGATCTGATGGTTAGTTATTCATTAGTAATGTTTTTATTATATGGAAGGCATTCTTAGTAAATGTTCAACTCAAGGATCCGAAACATGTATTTGGGAAAAGTCACACAATTTATCAAATACCATATAATAATGGCTTAGAGGTCAGTTACGTTGGTAAGGTGGTGTTCAGCAGTTAAGTTGTTGGAACATAGGAATTCAGCCACAGCTAGAATGACTGACATTTCCAAATGATTCGACTGTCTGAGCTGACTCCAATCGGGCCCACTGGTGATGAGATGGGCCCCAAAATAGCGAAATGGCCATCCAGTGTTTAGATCACTTGGTAATAATAGCCTTATTCTGAAAAGTGCGCTTATACATGGGGCGGAATTTTCAACAAGTTCCAGTGCAACGGATTTACCCCTTGCTTCAGTGCTACTGCACAATGTTGGTTGTTCCTCCATTTTCTTCGGAAAACTCCTAGTAGCAGGTGGAATGTTGTTTGAAATTATACGCGAGTATAATTAGAAGGTTAAAACAATTTGAAATGCAGTAAAAATGACACAGTTGGATGGACAAAAAATTTAGGTAGTCCAGTGATTTAAGCCGGCCACCGTGGTACAACCCGGTCAATCTGGCTATTAGGAAAGATCGACCACTGAAACTTATTCACTTGTATATATTCATCAAACATAAGAGAGAAAGGACCAAGATGAAAGTATTAAAAAGTATTAGCTGTAGTCACGTAGAGAGAAAGGGGGGTGAATCATCGAGGCTTTGTTCATTGAATCAGCACCAAACACGTGCACTTGAAATGGCGGGAGGAATTAAGGCTACAGAAATCAAATCGTGTTGATACACTGATATGAATTATTTGCAGCAGTGACTTGTGGTAGAGTCATTACCTAGTTATTATTACTGTGTGGTATATGTCGAATAAACTAATCTAATGCGTAATTATATTATATACTACAGTGCCCAAGTTCTCCAGGTAAATTCTGAAGACTTTACTGGTTTGGAATCCAGGGGATTAGAATTTCTAACTGTTTTCTGCATTAGTGACATAACGGTATCGGCTGTGGCAATGATGAAAGCCTAACCTCTCATAAAGCCAACATTTTCGTAATCCTTCTCTGAACACTAAGCAGCAGCTAATATCACGCATGTAGTCACTGGTATTGGTGCAGACTGGGTTCTGTTAGTTAAGTTTGCAATGTGGCCATCATTCTAAGCGGCTTGCCATCATGGTGTACTCTGAAATGTTGTTATTAGATGGTTGGAGGCTATAGGAAGGCAATCCTGTTTAGCTAGACCTTGGTTTTGTGCTTGTTGACACTCATGAGTCAGTAAGACGTATCTGCGAAAGCTGTTGGTTGAATATTGTTCATCGATAAACAACATAGACAGCTGAGCTTCTTATGCACAGTATCTTGGGTGTATCTATATTTCGAATGACAAGCAGGACAAGTGAAATAATACCGGAGATAGTTCAAAGTGAGAACAACAATAATAATAACAGTAAAAACTGAATAAACGGTAGGAAAAATAAGTAGGGACAAACTATGAATAGGGGCAATCAAATTTCAGAGTAAGCTGCTTAAGACCACGAGAGTTGGAGGGACTGAACAAAATTTATCTGTATACAGAGATCTGGCTTTTATGGCTCAGTGGTCAAAACTTCAGCGATACGGATGAGTCGAATACGCAATGATTTAGGCAGGTTGTTTTTCGCCTTGTAGACGGGGTGATCAGTATTGACCAAATGTTCAGTGATTACGCTAGGTTTAGCTCCATCTCCACCTCTTCGTAACTATGAATATTGTACATCCAAAAAATCCATAAACAACTGAACTTCTTATGAATAATATCTTGGACTTATCTATATTCATCTTCTTCAGAATCACTCTCAGCATTTCAGGCTAGCTAGGATGTAATAAATAAGAAATTGAAATGCATTCTTGTGACATTTTAATATCAATGAAATACGCATTTTTCAAGTATTGGGTTTTGTAGGGATTTTGTTTGATTGGTTAGAGGTTTTCATCATGAGCTGACATCAGTTAGAGAACCATTGAAAAACCTGTGAGGAGTACTGGACAGCTGTTTCCTCCGTCATAGGCGAGCTCGTAGACTATGAAGCCACTGGGACCCGACCCATTAGCCTTGCAACCAGAAGATCCTGGACTCAAACCCCCACCATGGTGGGTGAGTGCGTACTGATGAAGAGTCCCAAACTATGATGGAGGAAACAGATGTGCAGTACTCCCTACAGGTTTTTCAATGGTTCTCTAACTGATATCAGCTCATGATGAAATTCTCCAGCCAATCAAAACACGTATTTGTTAATAACACCCCTAGTTATCAGACAATAGACAACGCGCACACCTTGGTCATGAATTTTTATACATTACTGTTCAATTTTGCATTTAATATGAATAAGATGCTGGTGAAAAGAAATGAAGTCTCAGGAGAGATTTTGTAGTTTCCGTGGTGAAAAGTGATGTAGAAAATTGGAAAAATAGTTAATTCAAGAATGCTTGATTTGTAATGCCTGCACTTAACTAACTATTTAGAATAAAGGTGTCTCAGATTTGAATATTACAAGTATGAAATCCTAAGGGATGCAGTGCCTTGTGATGAAGTGACTGATGTATAAATGTTTATATAATATATGTATAATAAATAACCTTAAATTACTTTTCTAACAAAGATTAACTTATATGTTGTAGAGGTTGTGAAGAAATTTTTTACACCTATCAAGTGTGCTACTTAAACTAATAGATTTACACAATGGAATCCAGTGAATCACGTCTTTGTATTCACACTTCACATAACAAGTGTGTGCTTGTACTCTCTGTCATTCATTATCATAAACAATTTACACTCGTCTTGTGTGGGATATTTGAAGTTAGCTAACCTTAGTTAAATGGTAATACTATTAATGGGATGATAAATTTTGAGGCGAAAATCTACATCATAGGAGAATTCATACTGGTAGTCATTCTTTCTTATCTGCTAACTCTCAGCTTGAATAGTTTTCATCAGATTGCATTGTCCAGAGTTACTTTTTATCAAGTTTAATCATGGGCTGATGTCAGTTCCAGAACCATTGGACAGCTGTTTCGTTAAAGCGTCGGATTCTTCAGCACCAACTGTGGCTAAGCTTGTCGACCATTTAATCACTTGGACCAGGTTCCAATGACCAATGTATTGTAACTTCTTTAAATTCGTTATTTTACTGCCATCATGATGAAAATGGCAGGGGTTTGTCCTCACACTCCTCCTGATGGACCCCACTGGTCACGACTTCTTCGTAGATCTCCACCCAACTAAGTTCATCTTCTAGCCAACCGTCACTAGATAGCGTCAGATTATTTTTCAATAGTCTGTTTGTAGGGATCTGATCTGTTCCAAGTATTTACCTTGTAACCGGGAGTTCATGGATTTGCTTTCTGGTGGTGGGTGGGTTCATAATGTCGAAGACTGCTAAACTAGGATGAAACACTTATGTCCAGTACTCTTTCGTTTTCACACTTGAAGCATATCAAATTTCTAGAAACTAATTCTTAAAAATTAATCGTTTCCACTTTGATCATTATTTCAAAAACCACATCTGCATGGGAAATAATGTGGACTATTTCAAAAAAAAAATTTAAATGAGGAAATATATGATGACATTTAAGTGAAATTTAGACAAATTATCAGCAGTTGAAAAAGTCTACACGCAGATCAGATATAAATCAGTTAACTCTACAGAAATTGATTTCAGTCAGAGTAGAAAGTGACTGCAAGACTTCTAAAGATCTCACACTACTTTTGCAGGATTAATTATTTTATTTTGGGGGACAGTGAAATAACAAGATGATTTAATTCGAGCTAGATTTCATCGAGAACCAACATCTCAGTTGCTGAGATACTGAAGATCAAAGAGCACTGGACATACATCCAGTGTGGTTTTTGGCGTTTTCGCACACTGTACCCCCAGAGTTTATTGCGAGTTGATACCAGGGTCTTCAGGCTACAAGGCGATGCTCTTGACCTCTGATCCAGTGGGTTGCAATGAAATGACCTGTGTATTCTAACTTCTGTCAATTTGCAATATGCGGTTGTTTTATTTTCATCAAGTGATTATTTCAGTCCATCAGTTTTAAGTATAGGCGGGGGGGGGGTGGGGGGTGAAATTAAGAGGTTGAAAAAATTCTAAGCTGCCCACTGTCCCCAAAAATCAGTCTTCCTAAAGGTGCACTTCACTGGTAATTTCAGAGGTGAGATCTTACAACAACTTGAGAGAGAAGGGCCTTCATAAGGACTTTCTATGCAGCTAAGCTATGCTGTATATTCACTAGTCAACCAATACTTAGTTCAAGAAATAAAAACAGACAGACTGCTCAGTTTCTTCTCTTCTATGCGTATTTACCAGTTTAGCTAACCGTGCAAAGCTAGTTACATTGGACAAGTTCATTATGGAATTTCTGAATACCTGCTGCCATCTTGGTTTGGCATAGATCCAAATAAAGTTGCTATACGCAGCTCAATACCAGCTCATCTCGTCGATACTGGACATCGAGTCGACTCCATCAAAGCTTTTTAACTTATTTATCGTATTTATTTGCCTAGACTTTCGCATGGTCTACGAGTATGACTGTTACACATACACCAGAGGCAATCGGAGTTTATCTGAACAGGCCGAATTTGTGTGTTCAAACGAAATTTGTAGAGCCACTTTCCTTAAAAACGATTTTTCTCTCTCCCTTTGTAACAGTTACCTTTCGACTTTGTCATTTTTACAATTCCAGCTAGTCCCACCCACTTGTCTGTATCTGTATGTAATTCTTCTTAGTCGTCACTGCTATTTATAGACTTATAGACTTTATAGAATTTGAGAAGGCCTTCGACAGCGTTGACCGCGAAGTAATTTGGAAACTACTCAAGTACTACGGCGTACCCCAAATATTCATCAACCTTATACAACAGCTGTACGACAACGGCACATGCCAAGTGATCCACAACGGAAAACTCAGCGAGGCGTTTGGAGTAAACACAGGAGTCATACAAGGTTGCTTATTATCACCAATGATATTCCTAATTGTGGTGGACTGGATTATGCGTCAGACAGTGGGAAACGAGAAGACAGTGATATCCTGGACCGACGTGAACAACCCAGAAGACCTGGATTTCTCGCGTGGATGATTTATGTTTGATGTCACACAAAATCGAAGACTTACAAGCGAAAACCGACAAACTGGTCGAAGAAGCAGCAAAGACAGGACTCCAGGTGAACATAGACAAGACGCAGGTTATGAAAATAACCAACCAACCAACAACAACAACAGCAGCAACATCCAGAGCCAATCACCATCAACGGGAGAGATTTGAAAGAGGTTACTTCTTTCACTTATCTAGGGAGCATTGTCTCAACTATAGGACGAACGGACGAGGATGTCAAATCGAGAATCGGGAAGGCGAGAAACACATTCATCAACCTGAAACCAATCTGGAAATCTTCGTCACTCAGCCTGCATCAACAACAAAATTCGGATTTTCAATACAAACGTCAAGTCAGTCAGTTCTTCTATACGAATGGATAAGAAACTTGGCGGGTCACAAAGAATATTTCCAACAGCCTGTTGCAGACCTTTATCAACAACTGTCTTCGCTCCATACTGAATATCAGATGGCCGGAAAGAATCACCAACAAGAAACTATGGGAACAAACAAAACAAGAACCAATCACCCAACAAATATGCAGGAGAAAGTGGAGATGGATTGGACACTCACTGAGGAGGCCAATGGGTGACATCGCGCGTCAGGCCAGTGCTCGAGTGGAACCCGAAAGGGAAGCGGCGAGTGGGACGTCCAAAGGTGACACGGAGGAGATCGTGTGAAGAGGAGTTGAAACAGTATGGACTAACATGGATGCAGGTGAAAAGTACAGGAGAAGACAGAAACAAGTGGAGACGTGCAGTTGAAGCCCTATGTTCCACTAGGAACTCAAGGGAACAATAATAATAATAAAATAACCACTTGATTGGTAAAACATTTTGATGTGAAAAGCGACCAAATATTAGTGTAGAGGCATCAAATGATGAGGAAATAACTGAAAAGGAAAATATTTCTTCGTTCGGCAATCTGTTGTTTGTTCTAAATGTGTAAACGGGAATTTGGAAATTACTGAATTCGAAATATGTAGACACTGTTATTCAATAACATCAGTGAGTGACTGTCTTCACACTTGATTCGGAGGACACTGTCGGTCACCAATTCTTAGTAGAACTACAAGAAGTCCATCCTATATTCAATCACTAATGGGCAGGACGTTCATTGATTTACTGTTTTCAAATCGTTAGAATATGACAGCATCGTCAGTGTGTATCACTGAAGCGTCTAAAAAAGCAGCATGTATACAGCTAATCAGTGCTTATAAGTTTTTAAGTGATTGTCTAAATGATGCTAGGTTCAGGACAAAATTCCCCGCGAAATTACTCATATCCTTATAACCCAATGATTGAGAGTAATGCGGCGTGGCATGCAGCCATTTTTGTCATTTGTAATCAAGAAAAGTATCCATGTGTTTGTAGTGTAGCATCTTGCATACATGAATATTACTGAGGCACCATCAACACAATAAACACAATGTGCGATTATGCTTGATGATGCTTTTCAACAGTTCAGGTCACTGAGTAGTTGAGTATCAAAACAGCAGGTATTGCCGGAGACGATCATTGTCATTGTTATATCATGCTATTTTGTGCGTCAGTGGCACAGCCGTTGGACGCTCGCCCGACCATGCACATAGTCCCGGTTTCTATCCCCTGCCAACGTCACACCTGATATCAATGGTCGGCCTGCTAAATTTGGGCTACCGATATCATATGCTTAAAATTCCATACCTGTAGCAAATTTTACTGTGTGGAATCGAGCTATAATAGGAACAAAATAAATAAAATAAGTGGAACCCTTAAATTATACTACACTATTGTTCGCTTCCACATAGTTGATGTTTTTTAAGATGACAAAATTGAGTTTGCAGCAAATCGTGACCAGTATAAACAAGGAGTAGTAACAAAGCTGCAGAAACGCAGAAATTCTACTAAATAGTGTGGAGTGTGCTACTGACAAGACTTATCAGTAGTATATATATAAGGAGACGTTCATCAACACAAAAAATATCAAATAGCAGAGAGATAGGTTTGACGTCAAAGAGAAGAAATGAATCAGCGTTGCAGAGAAATACGGGAGATATGAGAAGAAGACAAAGAAACACACTACGAAAGGCAGAATTACAACAACACCGAAGTTCTGTGCAAATAGAGATTACAATATAAGCTGGAAATAATTTCCTTCCCCGTATGTGTATGTCAGATTGCTAATCAGCATTCTATTACCAAGTGTTTTGTGTTTTCCTGTTACACTAGTAGTTAGCATGTGCTGCATAACTTTCGTTCTACGTCTACTCCTATATAACTATGTCATGTGCTACTGGCTATGCGTCGGTCGGTTAGGACGCTCGCCGACCATGCACATGGTCCGGGGTTCGATCCCCGGCCGACGCAATCCTTTACCTCGCTAAGCCAGAAATAAAAGCTGGTAAAGAAGAAGGCTAGCAACCCCATCCTGTAAAATAAACACTGCTACAGAAACTTCAAGCCTCTAGCTTAAAGCCCTATGTTCCACTGGGAACGTGAAGGAATAAAAAAAGATGTGCTACTGGCAGGACAACAACATTGAATAATTCAGATTCACAGTTAAAGTGACAAATGTATTACAGTTGACTATAATCTGTCGAGAAGAATAGGAAAAGAATAGTGAATTCTTGTAAGTTTCATATAACCTGAAAACCAATCTGATTTCATGAGGTCTCTCTTCACTGTAAAATAAATACACAGAACTAACTAACCCTTACAAACCAAATTAAAGAAAATTAATCTGATATACACTAGTGACTTGCTACAGGATGGAGTTTCCTGGAGTCAGTTCTAGTGAGAAGTCGTGACCAGTGAGGTCCATCGAGATGTCACGTGTGAGGATGGATGTCCCTCCGATGACATTGGTTGGCACCAGTCGCGCTGAATCACGACTTGGTAGAAGTTAGAATTCATGCACTGGCTGGCCATTGGATCGAGTCGGGTCTCAGTGGCTGAATGGTATACGAGCCAGCTTGCCTTGTAACCGGAAGGTCCTGGGTTCGAACTGCCTGTGGTGGCTGCGTACTGCCGATGATTCCCAAACTAGGCTGATGAAACAGCTGTCCATTACTCCCTGTGGCTGGTTTTCAATGCTTCTCTAACTGATATCAATCCGTGGTCAACTCGTAAAAACAAAACTAACCCTTACAAACCAAACTATAGAAAATACACTTTGACAGGAGACAGTCTCTCTGATTATCGATATTATTATTTGTTCTTCCTACTCAAAGTGGAAAATAGGGCTTCAGCACCATATTTTAATTAGATTCTGTTGTTTAGTGTCTTTTTTTTACCTGGCTGCACGACTTCCTTCTTCACACTACCTCCTCCATGTCACACTCAGACCCACAAGGACCTCGCTACTTCTCATTAGCATCCAACTCTATCACTTGGTAGGTGACATCACCTGAAAGTCTCTTCAGATTAGTGAATGTACACTGCGTCTCCATTTCCTATCTGCTAACTTATTGATTGTTCAATAGGTTGTGTTGGCTGATACGTTGTCTGCTAGAGTTTTTACCGTTTGCTTAGCTTTCCTGGTTGGTCATCTGAGATATTCAGTACGGAGACAAAAGGGGATATTTTGTGATGAGAGTCTGCGTGGTGGAAATGTATCCGGTGACACGAGTATTAACTTGACATTAGCTTAAAAATCCCCATTGAGTCATATGAAAAAGAGAAGATGTTCAGCAAAGAGACTCTTTTCGACGGCGAATTCATTCACATAGCTGTACAATCGCATTTATATATAATTATTTGTTTGTGTGTGCATGAGGTTTGTCAAGTTTAGATAATTAATCGGGTAATACAAGAATGATCTAATATATAAACAAGGTTAATTAGATAGCAACTAAAGTAAGATTGAGTTAGTAAGTTAGATGATGTAATATAATTGACTAAAATGTTTCAACTTAGGTCAGGGTAGAAACAGAGGTAATTACAGGTAGGGACTTAGTGGAAGTGGGGTAGAGAATAATGCCATTTAAATTAGAAGTGAAATTGAGCAAATAAGTTGGATGACGTAACACAAATGAGTAGAAATTGAGCGTTGGTCAAGTCAGTAGCAGTGGTAGTGAGATGTAGAAATTAAATCGGGTGGGGGTAGAGAACAGGAAAGTGGAAAATGTAAAATATTACAACTGAGAAGACAAAATAATACTAATGAAGAGACAGAAGAGAAAAAAAATTAAGTAGAATTTACCTGTTGCGTATTAGGATAGATTAAGTCCATTGCAAGTGTAGTGACTGAACGAACTTCTCCCGTATGCAGAGTTCAGGACTTAGTAAGTGAATCGTCATTGTTTCTGCAGTTTGAAGAAGTCTGATTCGTACACCTTTAGGAAGGCTGCTTCGTATTCTGTAGACGACTTTGAAGTTTGTTTAGGATGTAGATTGTTGGTGTCCGGAATCTATCAGATGTTCTAAGATAGAGCTGCATGGGGGCATCGTTTTTCTCCTTTGTAAAACCATGCTGGTAAGTGTTCGGTGATACGTTTGGAAAGCAAACGCTGGGTACGGCCGATATACCTGTCAGTGATGTTCTTCATGACAACAAACAGCTTACGCTTCAGTTTATTCGAATTACTCTCTTCGTGAGCTTGACGAAATGTTTCAGAAGACTTTCGAAAATTTAAGTAACCTAATTCCCTACTTACTCAATAATCTTAACTTGTGATATAGTATCCACTGTTTCTTAAAGTGAGTGAGTGAAACAGTTCCTCAAAATAGAATTCTTAGATATCTCTCGTTGAGAATGAACTACTTACTATTGATACTGTCATGAACTCATTCCTTCCTTTCTTATCGACAATATCGAAAGTAGATCTAACTGTTTAAAAAGGTACTATTTCACTAAGAATAATCGGTGAGAATCTCAGTTATATATATATATATATATATATATCATCCAACAGTTGTACGACAATGCTAAATGCCAAGTAATCCACAACCGGAAACTTACGAAATCCTTCAAAGTGAGGACAGGAGTAAGGCAAGGCTGGCTGCCTACTATCGCCAATGATTTTCCTGATTGCAATAGACTGGATAATGCGACAGACAGCGGGCAATGAGGAAACAGGCATGAAATGGACCCTAACGAAAAATTTGTAGGATCTGGACTTCGCTGATGATATATGTCTGATTTCCCACAAACTGGAAGATATGCAAGTGAAAAGCAACAAGTTGGCAGAAGAAGCATCAAAGATAGGACTTCAGGTGAACATAGAGAAAATAGAGGTGATGAAGATTCCTGGGCAACACCACCAACAGCAACAGCAACAAAAGACAACAATCAGCATAAATGGAAGGAACCTGAAAGAAACAACCTCTTTTACCTACCTGGGAAGCATCGTTTCAACTACAGGAGGAACTGATAAGGATATCAAAGGGAGAATCGGGAAAGCGAAACAAGCTTTCACTACACTCAAGTCTGTGTGGAGGTCAACAGCATTCAGCATCAAAAATAAGATCCAGATTTTCAACTCCAATGTGAAGTCAGTGCTACTATACGGATGAGAGACTTGCACTGCGCGTCATAAAGAGCATCTCAAAAAAACTACAGACCTTCATTAACAGTTGTCTTCGCTCAATACTCAAGATCAGATGGCCAGAAAAGATCAGCAACAGGGATCTCTGGTAGCGAACCAACCCAGCAGGAACCGATTGTGAAACAAATAAGCAGGAAGAAATGGAGATGGATTGGCCATACTCTGAGGAAACCATCAAGTGACATCACTAGACAAGCCATTGCTCGAGTGGAACTCGAAAGGGAATTGGCGAGTTGGTCGTCAGTGTGAGGGTGACTTGGAGGAGGTCATGTGAAGAGGAGATGAAAACGTGTGGGCAGACATGGAGCCAGGTGAATACTCTAGCAGAGAACCGAACGCAATGGAGACGCATGGCTGAAGCCCTATGTTCCTCTAGGAATTAAAGGAAATAATAATATATATACCATTATTACACTGGTGGTTTTGTAAGCCTCAGTCTTAATTATGAGAATCTTTTGAGGCGTCTTTTCCCACATATATACGCACATACAAGCACACGCACACACACACATTGCAATATTTCATTTCATTACCTGACGCGTGAGTGTGTATACCTTGTACAAAGTGTTGAAGCTCACGTAATCAAGACTAAAGGATTACAAACTGTTCATATGGAATAATTTAAAATAAAAATCACGAATTAGTCTTTACTATTATTTCTGATAATTTGACAAAAGGTTTGAACTAATTGTAAGACTTTAAAGTTCGGGGCAAAAAATTTGTAGCTATCTGCACTAGCCTTCCTCAAAATTTCATTGTGTTTCATGTGTTAAGTATACTTGGTACTTGATATTGATATGATTTTTAACTGTCTCTGAAATAAAGTATAATTATATTTCAATAGTTTACACACAATGATAAGTTTTGTTATAAATAACATTTCGAGCAAAATTACTGCCCGTGTTCACACCACTGTTGCAATTGTCTTGTTCCAATATAGTTTTGGAACAAAACAATAATTATGCTTTATTTGATCTAATCCACAATGCTCAAACTTTTTCCCGATATTAATCTCCCTGAAATCCTTAAAATTGTGGAGATTTCTTTTTATGGATTTACTTCACCAATACAACCAGTGAAAAGTTACTTCGACCTAGTTTCAATCCACTTTATTAGTCTGTTATTACAATAGAATGAAACATTATATCTTTTAATGACGCCCATTTCCTAATAATAATAATAATTCGCTTTATTCCAGAAACAGTACTAGTGGTACAGTGTGGAATTTTCAGCACATATCTACAATATTTGCATCTAATTTTACCGACATTTAAAATAAGTACTAAACAAACAAAAAAAAAATAAATCTGAAGACACCAACAGCAAAAAAAGCAGGATAAACACAAAATAATTGTAAATGCGAAAAAGTACCAAAGTCTACCAAGGTCTAATGCAGTGTTTGTGGTGGTAGTGTGAGTAATCCTGAATAATACAAAATGTTTTAAGGTGGTGGCTATGGCGTTCACAAACAATGATTGTCAGTTTAATATTGCCGAAAAGTATAGAAAATAAGAAAAAAAACAACCACAAAACTAATAATTACGTGATGGTTAATGACAGGACAATTTTGTAATACTCATAGTGCTGATAGAGTAGGAACCAGTGGATACACAAAAGAAGGAATAGAGTAAAGTACAAAAAGGAAGCCAATGTTAATATTTTAGGTAGCTAAGTATGTTTAAGAAGGAGTTCACTAAAGAATACAAAATAAGAGAGAAATAAAAGAGCCTAAAATTATGTTATTAACAACAAAGCAAGTCATAGGTTTCGCGCTTAACATTGTCTCTGTCACTTAGAACACGGGCCAAATATGGTATCGTTGAGTTCTTGTACTCGGTTGTACGAGCATAGATTATTCTATACTGATTTCTGGTTTTACTTGATGAGATACAAGGCGAGAGTTGGGAATAGAGGGGGTGTTGGGGGTCTGAGAGTATGGTTTTTGACCATCTTTCGCATGTATTCAGATGCCTATCAACTAATGTAGTGACGAGCTGACTGAGATTTACACCACTAGTCCTACTGACTACCTTCAACATCCTTCTCAGGATGGCATAGTCCTTTTTCAGTAGCCCAGGAAAGACTAACGGGGAGCAGTAAAGTAGAATAGGTAAGATACAAGAGTTGACAAATTGTGAAAGTAGAGGTTGGGTGATTCCAGATTGTCTAAGTTTCTTAATGTAGTAGGTAAGACAGAACACTTTCTTAGAAATCATTGGGATATGAGATGTCCAAGTAAGTTTGGAAGATAGAACTAGACCGAGGTATTTAGCATTAGACTTAGTTTCAATTTTAGTCCCCTCAATGCAACATTTTTTATGAGAACTTACTAGTGTTTGTAGATCTCGTTTATGCCTAAGGGAGAAGTCAATAGTCTGGCATTTTGAGGGATTCAGCATGAGACCATTTAGTTTGGACCACTCACTGATGTCCGACAGGAAGCTATTTAATTTGAGACAGTCTGACTGAGACTTAATGGGAAACGATACAGACAGGTCATCTGCATATTTGACGAAGTTGATTTCATCTGAGAGAGGTAAATCATGTAAGAAGAAGGAAAAGAGAAACGGAGAAAGAACAGCACCCCGAGGAACTCCAGCTTCAGTAAGCAATGGAGAGGAAGATACACCATTATATACCGTCTACTGCCTCCTATTAGAGAAGTAAGAGTGTAGCCAGTTGATAACCCAGGGCTCAGTTTGTGTGAGGCTAAGCTTGTTTAACAATAGGCCTCTAGGTACAGAGTCAAAAGCAGATGTATAGTCAAGGAACGTACAACGGACATACTTGGCTCCTTTGTCTAAGGAGGATACAATGTTGTGATGAAACACAGCAGCAGCGTCCAAAGTACTTTTACCCTGTTTGTAGGCAAACTGCTTTGGATCGTTTGAGAAACTTAGGGAGGGAACAAGTTTTAGTAACAATAGTTTCTCCATTAGTTTCAAAAAAGGAGAGGTAATAGCGATAGGTCTGAACTTAGCATTATTACCAGAGCCTGACTTGGGTACAGGGATGATTTTAATATTTTTCCACAGAGAAGGTACAACATTATTAGAAAAAGAAGTATTTAAAATGTTTGTAAGTGGGTTGCTTAAAATATCAGCACATTTCCTTAGGACAATGGCAGGTATACCATCAGGACCTAGACTCTGGGAAGGTTTAAGAGATTTTAAACATTTAAGAACATCAGAAGTTTTAAAACTATTAAAGTCACTGGTCATGTTATTTGTTACATTGAAGCTGAAAGGTACATTGGGAAGGCGGATAAAAGATCTATTAAGAGTATTTACATCAATAGAGGGAGCACAAGAACTATGCTTACCACAACCTGTAATTTCTTTGAAAAGCTTCCACATGTTCCCAGGAGTTTTACATGACAAAATTCTTTGATTATAAATATTGTTTAACCTCTTGATTTCGGATTTAATTTGGATGTTTATTCTCCTAAGACCAGCTTTATCCTTAGCCTTGTACAGTCTCTCTTTTTCTCTTCGAAGCTTTTTGAGATGAGGAGAAGAGAAACGGTCTATTCTTTTGAAAAGTATCTGTTTTGGACAGCATACATCAAGGCAGAATTTAAGATAGTCAGTCAGATTGGAAATAGTATCATCCAGTGTGTGTTCAGTGAAAAGTTCCCAGTTTGTGTCATTTAACATACATCTTAGTTTGAGCACGTTTTCTTGGGAGTAACATCTTTGTTGTGTTTTTCTGGAGAGATTCGAGAGGATATTAGAGTGATATCTGCTATATATCTTGGGTAATATCCGAATAATACAATGATCAGAGTTCATTATAGGAGCACGTCTGCGTGTTTCATATATTTCCGCATCATTAGTAAATACTAGATCCAGCGTTTTATCAAGTCGAGTTGGAAATTTGACAATGTTGACATGACCTAATGATTCGAGAAAAGAACAGTCACAGGTATTGAAATCTCCAGTGACAACTGATAAAGAGTTTTCAAGATGTGTAACCGCGAATGCTGTGAATTCATCGGCAAAATGAGATAGATCCGAGGCGGAACAGCCAGGAGTAACATAAATGTTTGAGATGAAGACGTATTTAAACTTGGATAAGTGTTTCGGACGACATTTGACTGTAATACAATCAATAAAGTCACTAGAGAAAGAAAAACATACATTATTTGAGGTTGACCACTGAGAATGAATGAAGGTTGCGACGCCTCCACCTCTTTTCTTTCTAGAGCATATTCGATCTTGTCTAAACAATGTGAAACCATTTAGAGAAACCAGGTTGTCGTCATAAAGATCATGGAGCCATGTTTCTTGTAGTGCGACTATCGCCGTATTGTGATAAGTATCAGATGATAAGAGAGACTGGAGATGCATAATTTTGTTGGGAAGTGAACGGCAGTTTGAACTGACAATAACAGGAATAGTTGTGCGATATAATGGTGTCCGTTTGAGAGCGCGTTGCCAACCACCATGATGTTTTCTCTTAGTTTTATTAGATGCATGAAAGTCATATGGTTTAAAACATTTAATGAATTCATTACTGTATTTGATACGATTTGTGATCATATTTTGTTAAAATTAAAAATGAAAACATGATGTATTAGATGCAAATGTGTAGATGTACAGAAAAGTAGCCCAGATGTCAAACAGGCCGCCAGTGTAAGTAACTCTCTTGCCTAATATTGCCTAGTGAATTGTATTCAGCATGACAAAATGCCGGTTTATCTTACTCTAAACGCCCCCCCCCATTAACGTTCTGATTGGCTTTGTTAACTCTATTAATTCAAATTTTCTCATTTCTGCTTAAATATCCACCCTCTTTAGGGGATAAGAAATTAAATACATTGACAATATGAGTAACAAGTGGTAAGACTAAATCATGGCTAGAAACCGTACAGTCATTGACTCATTCCCGGTCTATCGAATCAAGGTAGATTGATGAACATTAAATGAGTATTCATTATAATAAAGGTTTACTTGTATTTCCCAATGAATGAAAAAGAACAAAACGATATTGCTTTTTTTTACTGACGTTTCGCTATTTAATGCTAATAGTTTTATCATAGCAGTATTATTAAACCGGAATTTACAAAATCCATTCAGCATATATATATAACAAAGAGTTAAGAGGTGAGAAAATAGGCCACTTAGGTCAAGTTAAAAGAAGGACATACTGAAGGTTAAAATAACAATGAAGATAAATGACTAGACAAAATAACAGAGGTAACAGTACATCTGCTATGGTATGAAAACAAAGTTTACGAACTTGATCATCGTTCGTCAGCATGGGGTCATTTTTCGTTGTAAAGTTGGCTAATTGGTAGATAGATTCTCTATCTATAAAATAAAATATTATTCTTCGAATGTGATGCGATATATGTATTTTTAATATTTTATTAAAGCTTGACTCCACACAGTATTTTTGATACAAGTACGAAGTTTTCAGCATGTGATATCGGTAGCCCAAATTTTGCAGGCCGACCATTGATATCGGGTGTGCGTCGGCCGGGGATCGAACCCCAGACCATGCAGATCTATCTATCTAACGGGAAAGCAGCCGAAAAGGAAGAAAGCATGTTCTTTGCTTTGGTCAAATCCGCTACCACAACTACGAACGAGTAGGCGGGAAATGCTTTTTCAAGTGGAGTATGATTACAAATTTAAAATGATAGTATGACTTTCAACTGTATGCGAAGTATAATTATGAGCTGGTAGCGTGTCTTATTTGACTGTTAAGGAAATAATGCTTAAATAGAGTATATATATAATCTGTCTAAAGAACTTTTCAGCAAATTAAATTACCTAACAGAATCATGTGACCATTCTCTCAATTCGCCAATCCAGTTTTTTGAGAAAATCAAAAACATTCAAGTAGATGACAATGAAATAATAGTATCGTTTGATGTCACAGCATTGTATACTTCAATTAGTCCAAAACTAGCAACAGAAACTATGCAACAATTACTCTATAGTGATGAAAACATAAAAACGCAATGTTCAACTTGGATAGAACTCATAGAATTATGCCTTACAACATACTTTCAATTCAATACTCAAATATACGAACAGATAAAAGGAACACCAATGGGATCGCCCATATCAGGATTAATAGCTGAAGCCATTATGCAAAGATTAGAATTAATAGCTCTACCTATAATTAAACCAAAAGTCTGGGTACGTTACGTTGATGATACATTTGTAATAATTAAAAGAAATGCGATTTGGAATATACCCATAAATTGATAATCAACATATCTAAAGACATCAAATTCACAAGAGAAGAAGAATTAGATAACCAAATCCCATTTTTAGATGTCTTAATCAGGAGAGCCAACACAGGAGATTTAGAAACACAAGTTTATAGAAAATCAAAGCACACAGACCAAATACGCAACTATAGTAGCAATAACCGATTACCCACAAAAGAAACTGTATGCAGGCATTGTTTAAAAGAGTTCAAACACACTGTAACACTACTCCAGTGTTGAAGAGAATGGAGGGAAACACATACTAACCGTCTTAAAAAGAATGGATATCCGCACAATTTCATCAAAAAGTGTTTAAAATCGAGTCACAACATCAACAAGAAACTATCACCAGAGACTACAAGAAAATTAATTCTGCAGTATATAAGAAAATATCTCTGAAATAACAGCTAGAATATTCAAAACCATTTGCAATAGATATAACACACAAGCCAGTCCAATCACTTCATTCGATATTATGCAAACCGAAAGATCTATCAGAAAAAGAAGATAAAATGAATACCATTTACAAAATAAATTTTATGAACTGTAACAGACATTACATAGACCAAAGTGGGCATCCCTTTAGAATCAGAATCCGGAAACACGAATTGGCTCACACAACTTGATATGATTATGAGCAATAGTTTGTGCTCGAAACGTCATCAGTAAATATAACTGCACAACACTGTGTGATTTATCAAAATAAGATCTTATCCATAATGGAGTTATAGTGTACTTAAACTAGATTCGTATACTGAAATTACACGGAATAGGAAATTCTTCATTATCCTACAGCTTACTTCTCATTAATGATGGTTGGTTTTACTCTTTGTTTTGTGTACCCGGAAGCGTCTCACCGTACTTGACTAAGGTGTAGTGTGTGTGTGTTGCCGGCAAGATTTTGTACGTGGTATATTGTGTGTGGTGAGTTTGTGGTCAACCAGCCAATCACCTACTTGGTCCGAGGTTCGATCCCTGGCCGAAACACTCTTCAATCTCACATAGCCGGTAATAAGCCCGACAAAGGTGGAAGGTTGAGCATGAGGCTAACAACTCCAGCCTATTAAAAAGGATAACACCACTGTGTTACTGAAACTTCAAACCTCACGACTGAAGGTAAGATATCTGCATTCTACCATAGGTGTACATCATCTTGCCAAATAAACAATTCTTTTACGAAATACCACCGTATGCTACCATCACAAAGGTAATATGCCCCTTTCATACTTTCTCTTCTAACATGAAAAGTGAGTTTTTTTTCGTTTTCTAGAAATTCTTGAATAATTAAAACAAAAAATGAAGGTGAATAAACAAACCGTTTAAGCCAAACGAAATAGCTCAGTTTAGATTGACCAATAATATTTCAAAATTTTGCAACTGGGGTGGAAATATGAATTTTTGCAGAAAAGTAACTGAAGCGTAAGGTGTGCGTGTGCGTGTGTGTGTGTTTGTGTGAAGCACATGTACATATGCATACACGTTTGTTTAATTAAGAATATAAATATAAATAGATTTATACAACTCACCTAACAGAGAGTAAAACGCTCAAACCTGTTTTATCGTCAGTAGTCTCTGAATTTTAAGGAACCGCGCAAAAATGAAATTGTTCTCAGTTTCCTTCCTAATGTTACTTGCCCTAACAAGTATTTATGAGTCGACATGTGCAGTACAATTGTAAGTTTTTCATATTTATTTTAATGTGTTTCTGTAATGTTATTGTTAATAAAAAAGAAGGAAATATGTTGATGGTTATCATCCAAAATTACAAATACATAACGTCGGTGGCACAGTGGTTAGGACTCTCGCCGACCATGCATATGGTCCGGGGTTCGATTCCATACCGACGCACACCTGATATCTATGGTCGGCCTGTAAAATCGGCCTGTAAATCGATACCACATGCTGAAAATTCCATAAATGTACCAAAAAATACGGTGTGGAATCAAGCTGTAACCAAAAATTTTAAAAAAATTTAAGAGAATTAGTTCGTTGTTTATCTGTCTGTGATTTATCATAAATCAGTATGTACAGATGACAAGAAACCAATCCACTTGTGTACGGTACCGTATTCAGTTGGCTTTACACATTCCTTATTGACAAAATTCTTATCTAGTGTGAATCATCACATACAAATGAGGGTATTTCATTGCACTAAAACATATATATATATATATCGCGCTCAGTGTTGAATTCTGTCATCGCGAAGAATAACTGATACGTTCTGAAATGTTTGTGCTTTTGATGCGCTACGCTTTATAATAAGCAGAGATTTCTAGACTAACAAATAACCCTGATAATTGACAATAGTTTACTGTATAATTTAACTGTTTTTGTTTTACAAAAATCATAACTTAATACAATATTTTGACCGGATTCGTGGTGTACAACACTCCAGAGTTCTCAGCTGAACTAAGTTCACATTGGTATTTGCCACTTATTTTATTTACCAGTGATACAACACGTAGAATTATCTACTACTGGCATAGATGAATCAAATTCAACTATAAATGGCCTCCTTTGTGTTTGAGTTATTATTGTAAAATAAGACAAGAAATGCAGTACAGCGTGATCTGGTTATATTGGATAGATACGACTGCGCAGCATGTTCGCAATAACAAGTAACTTTAGAGTTGAACTGTCAGTGACATTTTGGTCATGGCAATCTATGAAAAAAAGCAGAACTATAAGAGAGCTTTTGAGAAGTGTTAAATCTCAGTTTTAGGCGTTAATAAGACTGTGAATGACACTTGTTAGGGAATTCATGCTTTATTTAGAAAATATATGTTGTGAAGATTTTTAACTTCTACTTGTGCTTATTCTTGAAATCCTATGAAACATTTACCTGGCAGTATCAGACCACTAGTCGATGTCCATCCACTAATGAAGTCGTTTTCATCATATTTCATCATAATGTTCAAGGAACCCAGACCTGTTTAGAGTGTGTGCAAGTGGGTCGACGTTTCTCGGAATACAGAAATGAAACATACTATACATACATTGTTTTGACGAATCATTTGTACCAACCGGTGTCATTGTTATAAGAAGTCTAGTCACAACTGGTTTTCCGTTTTAATATCTGAGCATTGGAATTATATTTCATGACTACATGACTAAGTTTTATAGATGACACTAAAATTCTTAGGTGCCAGCAGATACTACTAATATTGGTTAAACACTTATCTATTGATTTATACCTACCAAGGATAAACTAAGTTTTGAGTACACGGATGATAAATTAGAAAGAGGTGACAAGGGCTGATAAACTTCTTTTCTTAAAAGTTTTGTTATTTTATTTCTTTGCTCGCCTATTAGAACATAGGAGTGAATTCAAGTTTGAGTTATGAAGTTCCAGTAGCAGTAGTGTTAATTTCCCCGGGGTGAGGTAGTTAGTCTCACACCCAACCTCCCTTCTCTTTACCAGGCTTACTACCGACTAAGTGAGATTTAGGAGTTCATCGGCCAGGGGGTCGAACCCCGGACCACTCGGCAAATTTTCTTGATAGTAGCTCTCTTTTACATTTTGTACTGTTTCTCATGATAAACAGCTTAAGATATAAAGCAGGTATAGACTGCATCTTTAGTGAATAAGTGAAGAGATAATATCTTTGTTCTTCGACTGCAGTGATCCAATGATCTCTATGCTTGACTTTGTTGTACATGAAATTCTAAAACTGAATGGTTGTATCAATCTTATAGGTTGGTACTGAATAATTCTACAGCATATGATGCGATGCAATAATATGTGTAGCGAGTGGTATAGCGAACATCAGCCTATGATTCCTCCCAGAGGACTTCTTGAATGGTCATCTTCAGAATCTGTAGGATAGCGGTGGAAGGCAACTTCAAGACTTCGTCGTGTTTAACAGTTAGTATTAATTATTCCAGACAATCAGTTTACACTTGGATGTGGTCACTCACGAAGAGGTTATGTCGGCTGACATGTGACTTCATTTTTCTCCACTGTTTTTATTAGAGATTGCAAAACACAACTTTAGATATTATCATCAATCATCAGTTGCCATTTATAATTACTACTATAGGATGTATGCGTTAAAAAAGCTCAGATAGCCTCACCACCAGACTCCGCGCCAGGCATACATATGGCTGCAACTGTAAGTGATGCTTTCGCAACCAATTACATGAGACTTAAATACTTCTATCCATGTATTTCTGTAAAATGTAAAGTAATGCTTATGTTTTTAAGTTGAGCGGATTTTATTTGTGATAATATATACTAGTCCAATAAAACAATGAAAAATTATGTGTTTGCGGTAATCTAAACACGGATACATACATATCGTACATCATTTGTCGTATTACACTTACAGTCTGATTTATTCAATACATTGACTAGCAGCAGCATTCATGTGCTTCTGATTGGCTTTTAAAAACTTTTCGAGGGTTCCATGCTAATTTTATACATGTGTCCATTTTAAACGAATATTTACTTTTATATTCTTCCTGGAGAAACAGATACCTTCTAATTTCATGTATTCCACTGGGGGAAATTAAATATTCTTATCCTATCATCTTTCACAGAAATAATACTCTAAATCTTAGCATTTTTTTTCCACTGAGGACCACCTGTTGTTTCAAACGGAAAAACCATTTATCCTTGTAAGCCACCTGTTTTACAAACAGTAGCTACCAGTGTTGTGTCAATTGTTTGAAATTATTGAATCTCATTGATCAGAGTATACTGTATACGGTGTGTTTTCAATAAATCTGTGGTAAAAAGATGTCATCTGTTTGTTTTACAGCTGTTGATTTTCATTTCGTAACAATATATATAGGTAACTATATGTGATGCCTTCTCTCTCTCACTTCCTTCTCCCCCACTGCATTATTATTATTATTTCCTTTAGTTCCTAGAGGAACATAGGGCTTCAGCCATGCGTCTCCATTGCGTTCGGTTCTCTGCTACAGTCTTCACCTGGCTCCAAGTCTGCCCACACGTTTTCATCTCCTCTTCACATGATCTCCTCCAGGTCACCCTTGGACGACCAACTCGTCGCTTCCCTCCACTGCATGCCCCCACTGCATGCTCTCCACTAATGCAAATTTAAATGGAATTAAGGGTTTTCTAGGAAAGTGTACAAACGAATTCCATTTTAATGAATTTGAATTTTGGTTTTGTTAAAAGAAAAAGACAGGGGTTTCATTGACAATGAAGAGGCCTGTTTGTGCAGATAAACACTTACTATTTCACATGATCAAAGAAGTAAGAAGTTATATATATATATATATATATATGTAGTGAAATCCACTTATTACTTTGTGAAAAACATTTTTACTAAAGACATACTAAAATGATCCCTGTCAAGTCGACGACACGTTATGGAAGAAAGCAGACACCGACGGAAGTCAATAGCCATAGAACTAAGGTAATTGAGAAAAAAATGGAAGAGATATTCTTACTAGGTCAGAAACAAGTCCATCACATACTCTGGAAAGTTGACACGGTATCAGACATGGTGAGACCATAACTACATTTAATGTCAGTTCATGCGTTAAGAGATACGTGGGACTGTAGTCGTATAAAGCCATTTTGAAGTGATACTACAGAGAATCTTAGTCTGTATATTGATTGCTAAAGAAAAGGTCAAACTGGTATATTAGATTTTGCTTGAAGTTTCAAATCATTTTATATACATATTCCTTATTGAATATGGTACTAATTCTAGTACAAGATATATAGGCGAACAATATTGTTTTCGATTACATCTTCTTCAGGCTTTACTCTAATCTACATAGATTTGTATATAAAAATTTTTAACCAATGACAGTGATTTTGTGGATCAAATAATAATATTACTAATAATAATGTGGTAAATGTTTTGAACGTAGTGAGTAACGATGATTATAATGATAACAAAATAATGATAATAAGGTTTATGCAGGTGGTGATAAGAATAACCAACGTAGTAATACGTGTATATGTAGACAATTCAATAAATAAATTTGGTCAAATCTTAAAAGTTACATAATACTTATGGTGAAGTGGACAGATAATCAGACTTTAAATAAATAACATAAAAATACGAAGGAGATGGAAAATAAGAAAGGGTGGGAGGGTTATGAATAGAATTCACCTAGGCCAAGGGAGAGACAAAGGTAGAACAAACTTCTTTCTGTCGTATTCAAAGACTAGGATTGTTCTCTCGAATTAATTCCCATAGCTTCGGTTATGTGTAAAAGAAGGATATGAATTCCGTTCGAAAGGCTCGATGGAATACGATAGATAACTTTGAAGTCACTACTTCTGTCCATTTGGTGACCACTATCAATCAAATGAACCAAAATAGAACTTCTTGTAGATTTCATTTGACCTTTTCCGAACCAATAAGGAAGATGCTCATTAATGCGTTTGTTAAGCTGTCTAGTTGTTCGCCGTATATAGCTCTCTCCACAGGAGCAACTAAATTTATAGATACACATAGATATGGCACAGCTTGGTAGCTTGTCTTTCACTTGAGCAATCATAATTCTAGTCTCATTTAGTTATCACTTGGAGTAGTTCTCATAATTTAGTAAGTTTATTTGCCTGCAAGCCTGAGATTGGCGTCGATAAATTCGCTTAACACTAAGTGTTGTTTATAGTCGTCCATCAACAATCTGATTAAAATTACCCATCAAATGGCGACAAATATTCACAGTTTAAAAGTCAGTATATATTTGTTTTTCGTACTTTTGTATTTTGGTGTCTGAATAAGGCAATTTTTGCTTGATTGTTATCATTTAACATTTCTTCTTCAAATTAGAATAAATAGTAAGTTAGTGTGCGAGTAGATAGTTAAATAAATAAATAAATACTTGAAGCAAATTCTCTCTAGGTTCTTACAACTATGAAATTTAGTATTTATTGTTATAATAATAATAATCAAATCAGTGTGCACCATGATGGTGAGCTACCTAGACTGGTGGCCACATTGCAAAGCTGACTGATGGAATTCAGTCTGCACCAAAATAAAGGACTAGACACATCACCACACTAGTTACTGGTGTTCAATCAAACAGTAATAGCCAGTTATGCGGTGGATACATATATTTATTACGTAGAGTAACAGATTCAAAGGAGATACACGTGCGAAGATTCTCTGCATCAGTAGCAGCTGTCCAGTGTTCACTCTGAGCCTGAAAGACATCTTATGTAATCTTGGTTCTCCCTCGTTTCTAGACCATTTCAACTGTTCGTGTGGTTTGTGTTACACAAGGCGTACACATAGGCAGCAGGTTCATCTATGGATTCGAGAACATCTACCAGCTTTTTCTAGTAATGGGGAAATCAGATGCATAAAAAGTTCGATTCCATTATGCTTGGTCGATACAGGACATCTTATAAACGCTAGCATAGCCTTCAGAGTTATTATACAACACATTCCGCAGTCATTATCAAACACACACGCGCGCACAGTTCTCTTATGTCTGCTGTATGTAGCTGAAACTGTCGCCATAAGATCAACTGAACTGGAACATTGTATTCAAAAAGAACACGTTCAGGCACTATTTTTTACCATGGTCAAGACTGCCTCTTCCTTTTATTATTATTAATGTTTTTTTGTTTCTTTTTATCTTCGTCCTAACAGTTTTGACGACAGTGTTCTTTAATGCATACCCCTTCATTCTAGCACGCCTTTAATACTGTCAAATTTTCCATTTATACTGTTCAGACTTATTGTTAGTGATATTGTTTATCTCTTTTCTTAATAATATACCTCCTGCTGTTTCGCTTCACGTATTGGTTATTTCATGGTGAATTATTCACCGCAGTCTTACTGTCTCCTCTTTAAGACACACTACTTTTTAAGAGGCAGTCACCTGTTACCATTTTAGAGCGTTAAACTGACTTTTCAATTTCTCTTCCTCACAGTGTATGAATCTATAATGTCTACCATATCTAAGAACATGAAATATTCCCACGTCATGAATTAAAGGTCGGTTTGAACGAATAACCATCTTCTCAATAGATTCTGTTTTATGTATGAATCACCACCACTATCTATTAGTTCACATTATTTTATGACTGAATTCAGCCCAGCACTTTTTTCACTCAAAGTAAGAAAAAATCTATCCACCATTTAATGGGCTCCTCTTGTAAGGATAAAAATTATTATTTTACATGATAACTGTAAGAACTAGAATAGGAGAATTTATTGGAAAGAATGTTGTTCGGTCAGACTGGCTTTTAATTCATGATGTGAGAATAATTGACAGTAAATGACCATAATACGTCTCTGTTAATCTACGCTCAGTGGTGATATTATTATTGCTTTAACATTACATAAGATAAACTCGAGATACGTGGGATTTCGAAATGGTTAACTCCCTGAAAGTGACTCTTCGATTTTAGAACCGATCATTGATGTAATCTTCTGCCAGTTTCCGGATAATTATGCGATATCCCCCATGAAAATTGATATTCTGGATGTGAATTAAAAAAAATTTCTAACAATTGAATAATAATAATAATAGGATAAAATTTCATTCAACAGACAGCATAATTTGAATTCCCTCTTTTTTTTCTTTCGTTTGTTTTGTTATAATCCAGATATAATGGAATGTACCCCGGAGAAACTGAGTAAGTCGAATAAATGTTGCAAAATTTACGGTTACTATTTCAAGCATTGTGAAAATCAAACACGAGTTAGCGTCTTTTTTTATTACTTATTATCAGACATAAAACTACGCTTTGAACAAGATCATTAGACAGAGAGAGAGAATAGGACAAATGGTGACAAGAATAGCAAAATATTCATTTTCTGATTCAATGCGTAAAAAAACTGATTTATTGGGGTTAATCCACCTACACCTATCCAGTTGTTAAAAAAGCGGTTGTTTTTCATTCCTCACATATATTGAATGCAACATAGGAGACTGCAAGCGTTTGAAGTTTCACCGGCGGTGGCATTGTATTCACGGGGTGGGGCAAGGTTTCGAAGTGAGTTGGACAGGGGATAAAACACGTAACACACGTGTATGGTTGTTGATATAAGCGTTGTAACTAATTTTTTTATTCTCAGTCTATTGTTCCTCATCTGTTAGCGTTACTCATCACTTTAATGTTGTTTGTACCAGTGAAAAACGGAGATCAGTTTATAGAATACGAGGTTCAGTTTTTTCTTTCTTACCTAACTGACTCGTTCCAGCCAAATAGGTACAACAGTGGAAGATTAGATTTCATGAAAAGAATAGCCTGTTGTCTTTTCAATTGAATCCTCCTCCTCCACTAAGCACTAACATAGACACTGTTTCAAGTCTTCAGGAAGAGAAAGAATAGTGGAGATTTAAATTTGGAATTATTTCTTTCTATCACCTGAAATGTTAACCAGTGTGACTTTAATTTAGCCGCCCTTAGTGATTTGAATATATATCTATATATATTTCAATGTTCAATTTAATGTTTATCTATTCGGGTGATTTTTTAAATATTGTGTGTCAATAAAAATTGAGTTTATTTTATTTACTTATCAAGTCTGCTTTTGGATACTAGTTAAGCAATCAACAGTACCTTGTAATAAATTTTAAAGAAAATTTGTGAAGTTTCTAAAAGAAACTCAAATAATCTTTGTTGTTTTACTGATACTAATCAGAAATCACAGCGGCGACGACTGTGACCAAATCGGCACTTTTTAAGTGTTGATTGGCAGGGGATTCATTGATGACAGGTTCGATCACGAGTTGACTTCAGTTAGAGGAGCACCGGAATACCAAGGAGCACTGGATAGGTGTTTTGTCCTGGATTGGGACTCTTCAGTAGTACGCATCTACGACTGGGGTTCCAGCTCAGGACCCTCCGGTTAAAAGGTAAACCATTCAGTCACTGGGACCTGGTCCAGTGACCGATGAATTCCAACCTGTGCCAGTCTGCATTTCATTTCACTATAAAGCTGCATCAGGAAAACTGTAGAAGTTCTAACAGGGCTTTTTCTGAAACTTGTATAACGTGTTTTTCTGCTATACTTCTAATTATTTTTTTTCTGTTTCACTCGCTTGACAGTTTTTTCTCCGCCATCGCTTTTGCTTTGAAGAAAAAGGCTGTCCTATGGTGTGTGAATGACAATTAGCAGTTGGTCGGGTATTCATGAGCTTGAGGTCTTGGTATTTGTTCTCCCCTCTTTTGCGTTCTGAGTGGAATATAGAGCAGTATGTTTGAGCTTGGGAGTTGTAGCGGCGGTAATGATTTTTTTTACGACTTGTGGTGACTGGTCTCACACTCAACCTTCCCTGTCCCCCCGGCTCAGTACCGTCAGAAAACGAACCCACACCACGTATATGACTGTCAAGAATTCTGCAGTCGGACCTCACGGTATATTGGAAGCAGATTAAATGAGTGAACACAGAAAGCAACACCTCACAATATAATTCAGGAATATATCATGAAATTTTCTGTAAAAACAAAATCAATCACTGTAACTGACGTGAAAGTTCTCCATTCTCAACGATGACAGTAAATCAGTTAGGGAATCATTGAAAGCCAGTGTGGCATGAACAGCTAGCTGTTCTGTCCTAATTTACAACTCTTCAGTAATGCACATTTAAAATATTAAAGGTTACAGAAACCAGAGACTTTTCGGCTTCCAGCCAAGTACTTTGATTACCTCTCCACTGGGGGGGGGGGGAACCCCATGATCCAGACATGAGTTCTAAGTTTTGTCAGTCAAAAATCGGACAAAAACCATGATTTTCCAGATTGTTAATACCTGATCGACAGGTGTTAAAGGTTTCATACAAGCTGGAAATACAGGAATTATAGTGGGTTATATTTTGATATATATATATATATATGTAGCCTATACATGAATTTCATTTTCCTATTTTCTTTTAGCAGCATTGCCCAGTGTAGTGCGATGTTGCAGCAACTGATTGTAAGTAGTTGAATATATTATCATTCAATTTTTCTGTGCGTTTTTGTTTCAGATATGTTAGGTATTATTATTTAATGAAATATTGAGTATTGACTGGATGAAAAAACACAATGTTAATACTACTATTCGAATGATATATAAAACTGTAGTGAATTTTTTCGCCCGCACACATTCCCCCCATTTATTAGACTAGTTCTTTACAGACACACTAGAAATAAACCGTTATATTTGTTAAGAAGTGAGGTTCACGTTCCACGGAGCCAAACTAAACGTAGGACGACAAATAATACATCAAACGGAATCAACTTAATATTAACTAAGTAAACGTCTAGCCTGCCTTCGGATGCATCAGGTGTTTTAAGTTTTGTCTTAACGGTGGATACACAGCTGGATAGGCTCGACCGCCATTTCACTGTCTTTTCCTGTACTGTTAACTCGCACAGACTCTGAGTCTGTAGTTCGGTCATACTGGCCAGATAAAATCTCAAATCTTTCCTCTGAATAACCTTAAACTTTATTTACTATTCAAATGTGCTTCCCATCGGAGCTCAGTGCTAATTAACTCAGTCTTTTTGATTTTTGTTTTGTTATCGGTAAGGCTGAGTACTGATTAGTTGGGTAGTTAGAGAAAATATACTTAGTGAGAGCTGGTATAGTGTAGCTAACCAATAGCGCTACATGCACATTACAGATGGTGAGCCCAACGCACCTAACAGATACATAAACATGGTATACTTGACCGCTTTTCATGTGACTACATTCCTTTTTCATCATCTGCACTAAAACAGCTACAGCAATATTTCCAAAAATCGATATCACCTTTGAATTTCAGAAACTGCTTTCATTATACATGTGTTTTTGGGAAAATCACCTACAAATGTTAGTTTTCCAAAGTTTAGGAAAAAGGATTTTCAAAAGAATAATACCTTTTATCATGTCAAGTAATTATTCTGGAAGAAAATCACTTACAAGCAATCAGTCGTCATGGTAACACCATCAACACTTTTTAAAGTACATATTATCTGGTTGTTTCGCTCATTAGGCGTAATTTGTCCTTGTTTATTGGCAGAAATTGAATAGTCACAGCCACGTTGATGCTGATAACTTTTTTCTGAGAGTCGGCCTGCCAACAAGTGGCTTAGATTCATTGGAATATTTGCTATCCCCAAGACTCTGGATTAAATAAACGTTCGCTTTTAATAGAGAATTTAGAATCATCTAAGCCACATTAGTGTTACTTAGTCTTTCTAACGTATTTTACAACATACTGTCAACTAAAAGATGATATTCGTGTGGAAAGTCAATGAATTATTTCAGTATTATTGTATTAAGCATTACTCAGCGTTATAGTATAACAGTCTTATATTGTTGTAATTCCTTTGCACTCCAAATGGGACATAGGGCTTCTAGGTTCACGCTTTGCACTCTTAGTAGCGCTTAATAATAATAATAGCTTTGTGGTGCTTTTGCTGGGTGAGGCTGGTACCCTCGCACTCAATCTTTGCTCTTTTCCTGACTTACTACGTGTTATGAGAGGTTTAGGAGTGGATCGGATCATATGCGTCACCGCCGAGCATTGTATGCCTGAACCGCTGACGTCCAAGAATTGTACATACTGGACATTAATATTAGTCTGGTTAATAGTAATAATAGTAGCTTTATTCCAAAAAGCACTTTTGGTACAAATATGGAATTTTCAGCCTCTGGTAACTTTCTAATTTTCTCATTTACAGGGGTAATAATTAAAACAGGACATTCACAACATTGATAATGTTGTTCAGTAAGGATATGAGTATAAAATTAAATTAGGTGGGAATATTGACAACAAAATAATAATGAAAGAAAGGATGAAGACAGTCACTTACTTAGTGTTCTTCAGTAAGTTGGTAGTGTGATGCCTTACAGACACTTTTCTCATCAAATGAAATGTGTCCCAGCCAAATAAGGTGTTGCAGAGTTTTACACTTAGTCATCCAAGCATAAAGGCTTCTATAGTTGCTTCTAGTTCTACCTACATGATGAGCTGCAAGGAGAGAGTTGTGTGTAGAGAGAATGCATGCATCCATATGTCCACTGTGTACAGCAGTACTGACGAGCGACACCCCACCCTCCCAACTGACAGCTTTTGACGCCTTTCTTTCTTAAGTCTTTCTTAAGTACTCCAGGAAAGATTAAGGGAGAGCGACAGAGAAGAACAGGTAGAATACAAGAACTAATATAATGGCAAAAGTAGAGAATGACTGAAAGCCAATTGTCTTAATTTCCTTACATGGAACATCAAAGAGAATAGCTTTCTAGAAGCCGGCATGATGTGGGAAGACCAGCGACTTAGTTTCAACTTGTACACCATATATGATAGTAGAATTACTCGATATTTTCTGTGTTACAGCCACTGCCTGATCACATGTTGTTGTTTTTTTCTATAATTTTATCTGAATAAAGGAACAGTGTGGAGAAGATGCGTTAATGGGCTACAGACGACGATCAAAACGACGTGACAGATTCCGCGGCTAAATAAATACACTAAACTGAAGACTGTGAAGCGAATTTTTATGATAGTATTTCTCTATAAAGCTTTGTGACTACAACAACAACAACAACAAAATAATAATAATAATGATAATAAATTTACGTAAACTGTTTGTGAATGGAATATAATTTTTAAAAGAAATATGACACTAATGACTGAAACACTGTTTCGTTTTGTTTTGTTTTGATGGAAAGATTATCGGTTGATCAGTGTATTGTAAAAATAAATAGTGGTGAATAGCAGTAAGTAAACTTACAGTTTGATTTTTGTTGGTTTGTTGTAGTATTGCTTAGTCTTCTTTCGAAGCTGATAGAAGAAGTAGGTGAAACCAGCTTTCAGGTGAGGCGGAAATATGTGTGATTTTGTAAAAATAATATCTGTGGTGAGAAAAGTTAACAAAGGTAGAAGAAATACAACAGACAGTTATAACTCATGCTGGTAAAACGAAAGTAACACATATTTACGCATTATTTGATAATTATTACCTACGTCATGTATCTAACGATCAGACTGTTAGGATATATTTGTAGGTAAAACTGCGAACAGAGTGAATTAAACTTTATTGGTCTACCTTAATCATGAAGAAAAAGCCTAGCTCATTAATAGCCATTTTTGTTGTGAGCTGTTAAACACCTCTCGATAACAAAAAATCGTTTCGATGCGGCAGAAAGAAAGGTAGACGAAAGACCGCATTTAGTAGGACAAATAATAATAATAATTTGGTTTATTCCAGAAACAGTACTAGTGGTACAGTGTGGAATTTTCAGCACATATCTACAATATTTGCGTCTAATTTTATCCAACACTTAAAAGGAGTATTTCAAAAAAATAAATATAATGACAACAACAGCAAAAATAAACACAAAAATAATTTTAAAAAATGCGAAAAAAAACCAAAAAGTAGAAGGAAAAATAAACAGCATATAATAATATCTCAATATTGGGTAGTGCAGGCTATGATATGATTATGCATGGTGACAGTGAAGTTGTAGTCATACAAGAAGTTATGAACTGATATTTAAGAATGTTTATCGCCAAGATGATCAGTTAATTTGGTTGAAACAACTCTAAACAATCATAAAATAACATTTCAGGGTTGTTGTTTTGTTTTTTATTGCCAGGTCTAATGCAGTGTTTGTAGTGGTAGTGTGAGTAATCCTGAATAATACAAAATGTTTTAAGGTGGTGGCTATGGCGTTCACAAACAATGATTGTCAGTTTAATATTGCCGAAAAGTATAGAAAATAAGAAAAAACAACCACAAAACTAATATTACATGATGGTTAATGACAGGACATTTTTGTAATACTCATAGTGATAATATAGTCGGAATCAGTAGATACACAAAAGAAGGAATATAGTAAAGTACAAAAAAGTAAGCCAGTGTTAATAATTTAGGTAGCTAAGTACGTTTAAGAAGGTGTTCACTATAGAATACAAAATAAGAGAGAAATAAAAGAGCCTAAAATTATGTTATTAACAACAAAGCAAGTCATAGGTTTCGCGCTTAACATTGTCACTTAGAACACGGGCCAAAAGTGTCAAGAAGCAAGAGACACAGTGTTAGCGAATAATACGCCTTTTTTAGGTATTTATTCGGCTGATTATGAAGAAGGTGATACAAAAGGTAGATTACAATCATACCTTCTCTGTAATTTCAGCTTTTATACACAAATTTCTTGTCTCATACTGTCTTGTCTCTTCAATACCACCCTTATTTTATGCTCGAGAAATAAGAACAAACTACCTAATTTCCCTTGTCATATATGTGTCTACCGATGTAACTACCAAGTCGAGGAACCAGCTGCATTGGGCGTACAATTACTCAGGTTCATCATCGTATTTCCGAACATCAATCTGCATGATTAAGCGAGGGACAAACAAGATATATTCGTAGCTCCGTTTTACCACACCTTGTAGACAGTGAGCATAAAGTTGGTGTTAGTAGAGCCTTTACAGTTGTTTATCGTACTTTCACCAGTAATAATAATTTTGCTTAAGGAGTTCATCTTCTACACGCAAAGTGAAGAAGCCATACGTTTTTGTTCAGAAGAAGAAATGCATGCAACCACCTGCCTTACCTTAGCCACTGTTATATGAACGCATAAACCTGACTACTTTGTCCTCCCCCTAAGCCTTTTAAAAATTGTAAATGCCCGGATTATTTTATTTTTTCTGTCTACTTCATTTTTGTTGGAGGATTTCATCACAATCATTTCAGCCAAGTCTGTAATCACCTCATCAATCAAAACTGATTATTTCAGTGAACGCATAAGCTATGTTTCATCGACTTGTTAAGTGTGTAAGATACAGTTCACCGTGAGGCAATCTGGCAAATAATTTAACCCTGAGAGGAGCAATACCAAAAATATTTATCAAACAGCTGTACGATAACTCCGCATACCAAGTTATTCACTATGGAAACTTCAGGGAAGCGTTTGAGATAAGGGCATTTCTGATTGTGGTGGTGAATGGGGAGAAAAGCATACGTTCAGCTGGCATAAAGGACTCTAGAGAACCTGGATCTCACTGTTGATTTATGTCTAATGTCACATAAACTTGAAGATCTACAGACGAGAAGCAACATTTTGGCGGAGGAGGCAGACGAAGAGGACGGGATTTCAGGTGAAAACACTGAGAAGATGGAGGTGAAGACACCTAACCGACAACAAGCACCAATCATCATAAGTGGGGGAAATCTGAAGGATTTTAATAATATATGAGTCAGAAAAGAGATATCTTTTTCTCAAATCCATTTCAAAGCTGTACAGATATTTAGTGGTTTGATTTATGTAGTATCAACTGACAAAAGAGGTCAGGGTTAGCAGCAAAATAAATCAGTATATAAGTAATAATGCTGTCTTAACAATTGTCGGTAATCCTAAGTAATCGACAGGGTTTGAAACTAACTAGTTAGGTGATGAATAGTCATTTTTAAATAATTGGCAAGAAGAAGGAGAACAGAGGATTGCAAATAGGTTACAAAAACTGTATTTCATTCTCAAGTATTGGCTTGTAGGGACTTGACTGATTGGTTACGGGATTTCATCATGAGCTGGCATCGGTTACAGAACCATTGGAAAACCTGGGAGTACTAGACAGCTGTTTCGTCCTGGTTTGGGACTCTTCAGCACTATGCACCCACTCCAATGGGGTTCGAACACACCACCTTCCGGTTATAAGGCAAGTGACCTCGTAGACCATTAAGCCACTGGTACCCGACTCAATGGCCAGCTCATGAATTCCAACTTCTGTCAATTCACAACGTAGCGCGACCACTATCTAATGTCATTCTTGGAGAGTGTTTTGCCTTACACTCAACCTGCTGCACTCTACTGATCACGACTTCCCACTAGAACCTCAGGTAACTACCTACCTGTTAATAAATTAGTAATATAGAGATATAATGACCATAAACGCTTATTGTAGAGCTTACAAATGTTAGTTTTGAGCTGTGCATCGCTAGACAATCGTTTTAAAATCAAATGAACAATTTTCAAGTAATTTTGCAATTCACACAGTTCTAAGTGTGATTTCCCGGTAATTTACTTTGAAAGCCGAAATTATTCATATCACAATATATGATGCGATAAACAGTAATTAGGAAGACAGGAGTAGACGCTGGATGACTGATTCGTTCCACTGGGGCCGACCTCATTATTGGTGTACCTGGTTCGACTGAGCTGAGAGACAGAGAGCTGGAATAGTTCAAACCACCAGATTTCTGGTCAGTTACTTGGGCGAACTGGTAACAGCCTATGTCGAATACACAAGTGTCAAAATTAATCCAATTAATAACCAGTTAGCCTAAATAGTTAGAAAGAAATCAGGTGATTTGAACTGAGTGGATTCCCAGAGCTCGGTCAAACCGGGTACACTGATGATGAGCCCAGTCTCAAACGGATGAAACGTCTATCCAGTATTTAGACCACTTCGATCTGGCCAGCAAGTACTACGGCTTCCGAGGAAAATAGGGCTTCACAATCACATCTCCACTTTGTCCAATTCTCCTCTGTTTTATTACTTGGCTAGTCCGATGATTCGGCATAGTTTCTCATCTCCTCTTCACACGATCTCCTCCATGTCACCATCTCTGACGTTTCTCATTCGAGTTCCATGCTAAGATCTTGCCTTCGATGTCATTCGATGGTCTCTGCAGCGTGTGTCCAATTCACCTCCGTCTGCTTCTACATATTTCTTGAGCAGTAGGTTCACGGTTGGCCTGCTCCTACAGTTTTCTGTTGATAATTCTTTCCACTGGCCAGTCATTCGATCTTCAGTATGAAGCCAACTAGCGAAGGTGGCAGCTGTCGATACAAGTCTGCACTGGCCTGTTCGAAATGCTTCTTGTGATGGGTTCGCCGGGATTGTGACCTATATGGAAGAGTTGACTGACTTATCATTGGTGATGAGTATCCGAATCTTTTTCTTTATGCTGAGGAGTGCGGGCGATTCCCAAACTGATTTCAGAGTGATGAAGGCGTATCTTACCTTTCCGATTCTGTCTGGCTCTGACATCTACATATGTGACTCGGCCAGTAATTAAAACGATGTTTGATAGATAAGTGTAGGAAGTGACCTCTTTGAAACTTATTTGGTTGATAGTGATCGGTGCCTACTGTTGTTTTTCGTTGGTTATTTTCATCACCTCGTTATTCTCTAAGTCTACTTGAAGTCCTGTCTTCTACCGACTTGTTGGTTTTCACCAATACGTCTTCGAATTTATTGAACATTAGACGTAAATTGTCTCTGAAGTTCAGATCTCCTAATATCTTCTTGTCAGTCCAACGTATTCTTGTCTTCTCACTCTCCACAGTGTTCCGCTAAATGGAATCTACCTTAATTAGGAGTATCATCGTTGATGATAATAGACAGCCTTGTCTTATTCCTGTCTTCCCTTCACAGGCTTTGGTGAGTTTTCCGTAGTGGATCACTTGGCATGTGTGATTATCATACAGCTGTTGAGTGGGGTTGATAAAGACTTGGGTGGTGCACTTCATAATGTTAAAGTAGCTCCAAAGGTTACTTGTGGAATTAATATATATTTCAAACTTAGGATTACGTAGCTTAGTTTCTTCATCTCTATTTCAGTTGACTTAAACAATAAAAAACAATAATAGTAATGCATCCGATACAACTTAATTAATGCATATGAGTAAACACAGTTGAAACGTAGTACTGCATCAATAAGAATACGAATATTGTCTATATTATTTGGATTGAACTTTCTCTTAAATGCCATGAATTCCTAGTGCTATGCACGCACTCACACATTTTAACACTGTTCAGAATTTCTCACGTTAAACGTAAAGGTAATTCGCCGAATCATTTTCGCTTCACTAAAACAAAATCAATGATTTGAGCAGAATAAGATGATGTCACTTTTATTGCGTCAGTTTCTCATCAGCCGCATTCACTCTAACTAGGGTACATAGAAATTGTTTTACGTAATTGCGCAGGTGGTATGATAACAGTTAACAGGAGACACTGAAATTAGGTGAAAATTATGAAAATAATTTTTGATGGAGAAAGAAAGACCAGATTTGCAGTATAAAATGATATCCAAATTCTATTTCACAGGTCCTCCTCAGCTGCAAAGTGCCTGAAATTACAATACCAGTTATCAACTATGACATTTCATACTTCAGTGTTTGAAAGGTAATAGAGAAAACATTATAAGATGAACGCATCCGGAATATAAGTATAACAACTTTTAGTTTCAGTCACCATTAATTTATATGCTATCAAAATATGAAAAAAAGTGGGGTTGGGAGGTTGAGAGAAGACAGAAAACAGAAAAACCGAATAAACAATGTTTGCCTGTAGGTCAAAATAGCAACTCAAGAAGGTTAAAGTTCATCAAATTGAAAACTTGCTTAGTGAGATGAGTCCACTCTTGTGTATGACTAATTAGTGTAATGAAAGTAATACGGTTACCAAGGGAGTGAGTGGTCTTTCTTTCTCGATCAAAATTTATCAAGAGAAACAAATGCATGAAATAAAAACAATTCTTCCGAAGTTACATTTGTATGACTTTGAAGAAGGAGTTACATAAGAATAATATAAGGCGAATATGTCGCTGTTAAGTAACTAATAATTTGCATCATAATGCAGTGGGTTCATCTCAGGTAACAGAAACAAACACTTACAGAAAATTATAATATACCGAAAGAAGAGAGGTTAAAGCAAAGGATTGTGTAATTAAATAAAAAAAGTCGAGTTACTAGGTTACAGAAGGTCTGAAATCGGGCTTTCTGTACTTAACAGCAATTATTATAGTAATTATTTTATTCCTTTTTACTTTCCGAGTGGATCACAGGGCTTCAGGTTGGAGTTTTGAGGTTTCAGTAGCAGTGGTTTTAGTTTTACGTGGTGAGGTTGCTAGCTTCACACCAAACCTTCCCTCTTCATCGGCATTACTAACAGCTTAACAGGGTAACGGAGCGAGTCAGCCTGAGATTGAACCCCGGAACGCATGCATGGTTAGCGAGCGTTCTACCGTTGAACGACCGACGCACAGTTGATAACAGTGACTTCGGTAAACTCAAGAGGAATGAAATAATAATAATAATGTTGTCCATTGATTATCTTACAGGATTCCATAATGTCAATCTTATGAACATCTCGACGGGTTGGCGGGAAATAACATTACTATTAAAAACAGTCTACACCTCATGAGACAAGCACTTTTCAATACATTTTCTCTCAATAAAACTATTACCACAGATATATTAAGATTGGTGTGCACAGTTAGAGTCAGCATGAAAAATATACCGTCTGACCTTTGATTGCATCAGAGGGCATGTTGTGCGTAAGTGGGAACCGATTTCACTTGAAGACAGGCTCTTGTTAGTCAAGTATTCGCTCTTTCAGATATTAGTTTGCGGGGATTTGATTTACCGGTTACAGGATTTCATCATGAGCTTACATTAGTCAGAGAACCATTGGTAAACCACCTGACAGTACTGCCAGACAGCTGTTTCACTCACCTAGTTTGGGACTCCACTCCTGCAGTACGCACCCACCCCACTGGGGTTCGAACACAGAACCCTCCTTCCGGTTACAAGGCGAGTGAGCTCTCAGACCATTAAGCCACTGGGACCTGATTCAGTGGCCAGCTCATGAATTCCAACTTCTGACATTTCACGACATAGCGTGACCTCTGGCGAATGTCATTCTTGGCGAGTATTTTTCCTCACACCCGACCTTCTGCACTCTACTAGTCACGACTTCCTACTAGAACCCCAGGTAACTACCTACCTGAATAGGGTCAGTCTCTAGTGAGCATTTCATTGATTTTCAAATATTTTTATCGACTATTCCTGCGATATTCTCACTTTTAATATTATGCCATACGAGACAAGCTTCTTATTGATGGTGGTATGTGTCGCATTTACATCTCCCTGCCTTCCGTACTTGTTAATGAACTTTTATGAAAAATCAAGATTTTCTTAAGGCTCATAAAAGTCTCCTTCAAATTTCTCAGTAGAAGTATATTTTTCTAGCTCTGAAAAACAAAGCTGAAAAGTTCCAAAACTACTGAAATTTAAGTGCTGTCCATTCAAAGTAGACTTTCGGTGAATGGATCTTTGGAGACTCCCCTCTCTTCCAAGTACTGTATGGCGATGTCGAGAAAGTGAAACTTCTCACTGCTTTCATGTTTCATAATGGAGCTAATGTTTCCGTGTGCATCATTCAATGGTCAACGTATGACTTTCATTGTTGCATACTACGAATAAGTCATCAATGCACCGACAACAACGAATTTGTCTCCTGTGTAACTGACATCATGTATTAATTTTACGTTTATCTTGAAAACATTTCTCTGTACGGAATAAAATCCCTTTGTACTGAACAAAAATATTCCCTATGATTCAGTTAGTGTACATAAGCTGAGCTTTTGAAAATTCTATTTTAAAAATAGTACGTTAAAGCTATTAGTAGCATTAAATATCGGAAGGTTGGATAAAAACAGTGTTAAATTTTTGCAGTTTTCAAACTGGTTCGTGATTAATTTGTGATTTACACTGTTCGAGGTAACTGTATTTCATCACCACCTTTGGAAACTAGACTTATTCAGGTCACAATATGTGGCCTGCTTGATACTATCAATGTTAGTCAAGAAACCAAGGCTAAATGCTCAGAACTATATACGGTTGATTGAGTGAGATGAGTAGTTGAATGCCCCTCACATCAACCAGCAGTGCTTGCCAGCCAAATCAAAGAGATTTGAGCACTGGACGGCTGTTTCGCTAAGTTGGGGCCTGGAGCATCAGTGGTGTACCCGGTTTGACCAAGCTCAGAGAGCCGAATTAGTCCTAACCACACGATTTCTGGCTGGCCACTTGAGAGGCCTCGTTACACCATAATTCAAATTTGCATTTTGCTAATTAGTTTGCCACTCATGAGCTTGGTCCCAAACTAGCAAACTTACCGTCCGATGTTCAGATCTCTTCAATCTGGCTAGCAAGTGTATAACTACTTATTTCCCCCGATCAGTAATATATCGTTTTTCATTCATTGTTTTGTAGTAATTAGTATATTTTCTTTTAGGTAGATGAATAGACTATAGTAATTCAAAACTAGGCAAAAATACAGAACTCTGCACCAGTGGTTAATTATTTTTTTAATTGAGTATGTTCATGTCCTTTGGTACGCCTGACCTCTAAATAGTTCTCATAATTATTCTGTCTTGCTATTTTGGTATCATAATGACTGTTATGTGATTAATCATTCTCTGACACGCAATAGTCTAATCAAACAAGAAACTGGGGTTCTCTAATAATAATAAAGCTCTATTCAGAAAATTATATTTCATACAAGATGGAATTTTCAGCATGCATAGAATTTCCTTTTACATTTACATAGTACAGGGAAAAATAATTAACAGGACATTTATTATTACATTATTATTATTATACCCTTGGGATCCGAGTGGAACATCGGGTCAAGATAGCACGCATGGGGCTTCAATAGCACGTTTCCACTTTGTTCTGTTTTCTGCTCTCCTTTGCGCCCATAGTCCTATAGTCTATCATCTTCTCCACATACGATTTCCTCCATTTCACCCTGGAACTCAAACTCAACTCATCCTGTCCAATCAGAGCTTGACTCGAGTGATGGCCTTGTGCGCAGTGTCACTCGACGGTCTCTTCAGCGTGTGCCCAATCTCTCTCCATTTCATTCTGCATATTTGTCGAGCCATAGGTTCTTGGTCGGTTCACTTCTTTCCAGAGATCTTTGACGCTAAACCTTTCTGGCTATCAGATCTTCATTATGGAGCGAAAGGGGCAGTTGTTGATAAAAAGTCTGCAACAGAGTGTTAGAAATGCTTTCGGTGATGCGCTCACCAAGTCTATATCCCATATAGAAAAACTGACTGAAGACTGGTCTGTTGGTTGGAATGATAGCAGGACATTTCCATCAATAATAATGTGAATAAAGAGTATGAAATATAAAATTAAAATTTATCAGAAATAGTAATAACAATATCATAATGGTTGAAAGGGGTAACAAAATGAACAATTAAAGTGTTCTGCTTAAAAGATTTTCTGTTTAGCCAAATTCATAATCGTTCAAACTGTTAGTGAAATGCATGAATGCTTTGACTAAGTGTATATTGCACTCATCATGCATGTAGAACAAACAACATTTTGAAATGCCACAATATGTGTTTATGACTTTGTAGTGGTGTTGTACAGTTCAGTTGAAATAACTTGAATTTGCCTGACTCTACTCTAACATGCATCTCAGTGTTAATTGGACGGAAAATAATAATGACGGTGATGATGATGATGATGATAATGGTGAGAAACAAGTAAATGAGTTAAAACTTTCACAAACAAAAATGAAATCTTAAAAGGAATTATTTCCCGGACTAATATATTCAGGGCATTCTTCATTCATCACCGAAATCATGTCAACTTCTTCTAATTGTGAAAACAAAATGCTTAGTTCAACGAAGAGGCTTTTTTTGCCGAATTCATTTTACTTTTTGAGCCGCACAATCGCATTCATTTGCAGTTTTTTTTTTCATGAAAGAGGATAGTAACAAAACTGACAAGTTGCCATGGCAACATTTATTAGTTAATATTAGTCAATGTCTAAAAGGAAGTTGAATAAGTGTACTAGAGTTATACAGTAAGGTGAATGAGTCGTAATCAGGATGCACATAGAAACAAGGGAAAATATAAAATTATGTGAGGCTTCTAAATAAATACAAGAGCTACAAGGAGTTAGAAAGATAAACAAACAAACAAACAAAAGTGACGTTAGTAGAAATGAACAAGGCTGTTGCCATGATGATGGGAGCGGCTGAATAACTTTCTTTTGTATACATAGCTCCAGTTTTTGTAAGTGAATGGCTGAAGCCTCAGTAGTGCAAAGGAGACGAAAGAGTATTGTCTTCGGCAGGTTGTTCTTCATTTTGTAGATTACTTTGAAGGTGGAGGCGTTTGCGTAACTCTAATTCACCAATGTGAATCCTCTTATACATTGACTAATATTCAAAACTATGACTGTGACAACTCATCAATTTTGTTACTACGCTGTTTCACGAAAAACTGTGTGTAGATTCGATTGTAAAGCCAAAGAAAACGAATTCGCCGAGAAGATCCTATTCACTGAAATACGTGTTTTGTTTTCCTTTGTGTCTGGTTTTGGATTATTCATGAACTGAAAAGTAGCAGGGACCCTTCTTCTAAATGACTGAATTCTTGTGATATTGTGATTTCACCTCTTATGATATTCTCTCCTCCTTTTGTGCTGATTTTTAAGTTACTTCTGCCTTCAAAAAGCTTATTATAACATGAACTCAGCATATTATGGAAGCCAAGGGAGACACCACCTAAAGTCTAAGAGTCTGTGCAAGGGCCCAGACCGAAGCACCTGGTTGTCTTAAGGGAACACCTTCCCCCAAGGCTTAGATTTGAACTCTGACCTGCAAAGTGACAGAAATAGGCCAGAAGCTGAGTTCTCATAGTTGATAGTGACCAAACTGGGTTAATACTTTATTCAATCCTTTCGAATTCTGTAGCTTTTGTACACCATGGGTTTGAAATCAGGGGTTTTCTGCTGCTCTAGGTAGACTTACATATCCATCAGACGTTCGCATTCACCTTTTCATTATTGTAAATAACATCTCTGTAGCGAGAAGTCAATGAATGAGTCTTACATGAGAGAGGCTATAGACACTTGGCCATTTGGGAGCGTTTCAAGAGAGAGACCGAAGTATACCAATCCCCAGACGTGCTAGGTAGTTTAAAGGGGCCTAATCGACAATGGCTAAGGAAGATCGTGAGGTCAGTAGTGATGTACTAACTGAACTACTTCACCTCTATGGGTTTAAAGGCCAGTTAGAAAGAGTATATTCTACTTTCTAAGAATATATTCTAAATGGTTCGTTTCGGTCACTTATTTTATTCAAGTGATTACTTTAGAGAGCACTCTGATTAAAAATATCGATGAAGAATAGGTTTTATCGATTTATCAGCTTAATAAACGGAACTTAGACAAGTTTATCACTTCAGAAATATGAAGTGTTACTCTGTATTACGCAATGAGTAATGCTGACTAACTCGTGATAGTTTGTCGTGCTCTGAGCTTCTTTATTTCATTGCATATAAAATAAGATATAGTTTAATAATGCAAATGGATAATAATTGTTACTATTCATCGTTTGAGTTCCAAATGGATTTTAGGGCCTCAGCAGCACATCCCCGTTTCACCCTACAATCTGCTACCTTTCTTAGCTGGCCCATGATCTTCACCATGTTTCCCTCGGAGGACAAACTCATTGCCTCCTATTTGGCTCTCACTCGAAGGCCATAACATCCTTATGCGTGTCACTTGACTATAGTTGAAACGATGCTGCCCTGTTAAATAAGTGAAAGCGGTGACATCCTTCAGGTTTCTAACACTGATGGTGACTGGTGTTTGTTATTGTTGGTTAGGTGTCGTTATCACCTCTGTTTTCTGTTTGTTCACCTGGGGTCCTCTCTACTCTGCGTTTTCTCCCAGCTTATTGCTTTTCGCTTGTATATTTTCAAGCCTAAGTGGCAATATATATATATATATATGTATATATATAATGATCCGAAAAATCCAGATATTTTTTTGTACACTGACTAGTATTATGAGTCTAGTCATTTGTTTGGTGCAGGCTGAATACTATTATTTGAGTTTGCAATGCTGGGTGCCTCGCCATCACGTTGCATTTAGAATTTTTGCTATTAGATGGTTGGAGGCAGTCGGTAGGGAGCCTTGGACCTGAGTTTCGTTGTTGTTGGCACTCATCAGTAAGGTGTATCTTCATGACACGATAACAGTAGTTAGTGTACAATCAGAGTATCCAATACAGTCAGTCCTACAGGAGGTCAGTCACCAGCCCAAATAGCTCAGTAGTAACGTCTGACTGAAGCACTGGGTGGTAGGGGTTCGAATCTCAGAAGGGACATCAATTCCTTCAAAATTTCAGATACGCTTTGCTGACTGGTGAGTTCCAAGAAACAGGAAATTTAGGTTCAGCGCTTTCTTCTGATTACCTCCTCCAGCCATTCAATAAATGCAGGTCTTTGAGGATCTTTTCTTTGTTGTAATGTATGCCCATCTTGTCACTACCCACACACTGTCTGCCATATGATCCAGTTCACCAAAACCAGGAATATCACTGGTGATAGTAGGCAGCCATGTCTTACTTCTGTTTTCACATCAAACACTTCGGTGATTTCTCCCTTGTAAATTACTTGACATGAGGCGTCATCTTACGGAATCCTCATATGTTTGTCAAACACAGCTATAACATTATTAAAGCCTCAAATATTTGTTTTTACTTCCTCTAATCTCTCCTGGTCTTCCCATATCATGTTAGTCTCTAGAAAGACACTTCGTTTAACGTTCCACCTAAGGAAGTTAAGACAACATGATACCATTCGGTTTCTACTTTCTAAGTTTGTTGATTCTTGCATTCTGCCTATTCTTCATTACTGCTCCCTGCTGCTTGATCTTTCCCGGGCTACTCTGTTTGTTACACTATGAAGGGCGCTAAAAGCTATCAGTAGAGAGAGTGAGATATCACTAAACCAACTGAGTAATACTGCTGTACACAGTGGACAGATGGACTCATTCAAGAAATAAGGAAATTTCTTCTTTTTGAACCTTCAGCATCTTCTCCAAACACAACTCTCTCTCCCTCTCTCCTTGCACCTCATCAGGTAGGTGGAACTAGAAGTAACTATAGAAGACTTAATACTTGGATGACTAAGTATAGAACTCTGAGGTACCTTATTCAGTCGGGACACATTTCACTACTAAGTAAACGATTCGGTTTTATTTTATCTTTCATTATTACCTCGTTGTGAATATTTTCGTGTTCTAAATCAGCAATATTATCAATGTTGTGAATGCCCTGTTTTAATTATTTCCCGTATAATGAGAAAATTAGATGCAGTACTGTACTAGAGGCTGAAGATTCCATATTTTTTTGGTATAAGGCCATTATTATTATTATTGTTAACTACACATTTTAAAGCATAATCGCACTGTCAGCGTTTTCATTGTAGGGTGCATTAGTTGTAGGTTATGTAAGCTTTTGTCTGCATAGAGGATTTCACCATGAGCTGACATCAGTTAGAGAACCACTGGAAAACCTGGGAGTACTGCTACACAGCTGTTTCGTCCTAGTTTGGGACTCTTCACAGTGCGCGCCCATCGGGGTTCGAACCCAGGACCTTCTGACTGCTCATGACGAAATCCTCTATGCAATCAAACAAAATCCCTACAAAACCAATACTTGAAGCTTTTGTTTATCACGTTTATACAAATATTTAGAGAAATGTGAGACCCATCACACTGATTTATAATCAGTTAAATAAATCGAATAGGTTTCAGTCATGTTAAATCACTCTATCTGATAAAAAACAAACAAACAAATATGTTTATATACTGTCATACTTGCCACAGGTTTACTTGTTTTCAATTTGTTTGTTTATTGTTGTTTCTTTACTTGTTGAATTCTAGAGTAAAGATTTAAGAAGGTAAAAAGCATCTCTGGACAAAAAATTTTCTTAAACAGATCCGATCTCCTTTGTAGTCAAAAGAAAAAGACACGAAGAGATGTCATCTCTTGTTTAATTATTACGAGATATCATACCCGTTAATGTTTTTACATAGCGCTCTCAGCTCGCCACTTCCTGTTTGAAAATTTCCCTATATTCTTTCTTTCTAAGGTATTTTTTAAAATTTTATTAGTGTTAATGTGTCGATAATCTTTTGTTGATAACGAAGCTAGTTTAACTAACAGTTGATTAGCCTAAATAAAAGGAATTTTATTAAAGTAAGTCATCGTTAGAGAGCTAACTGCAATTAAGATATGCACATACAGAATGCTTTATATGGATTTTGGTGGGCGTAACAAAAATAATGAATCGGTTTGCAGGGATTTGACTGACTGGTTACAGGATTTCATCATAAGCTGACATCAGTTAGAGGACCACTGGAAAACCAGCAGTGGAGTAGTGGACATCTATTTCGTCCTAGTTTGGGACTCCACTCCTGCAGTACTCACCCACCGGGGGTCGAACACCGGACCTTCTGGTTACAAGGCCAGCGAGCCCGTAGATCATTAAGTCACTGGGACCTGATCCAATGGCCCATGAATTCCAATGTAGATTTCAAAGCCTCTATAGAGCGAATTTGAAGGTTTCATAGCTAAAGTCAAATTTGACCTTCAGGGAGCAATCAGGTACAGGAGATGCTGCGAGAGGCCACTGCAAATCAAATCATACCTCTCCTTTTGAACTTGGGGAGGGCAGATACTGTATTCTACTTATTCTCTAAATTAATTCCTCTCCAAATCTATCCTTTTAGGTAGGGTTATGCCTGTTAAGACTAAGGTTTAGGGTCTAGAGTTAAGGTTAGAATTAGGGTTAAAGTTAGGATTAGGAGTTATGGTTAGATTTAGGAGTAAGTTAAAGAACAGTGTCAGAGATAGCAATGGATCTCAAAGTAGCATGACCTACAGTCACCTGGATGAATGCATATTCACGTTTGCAGTGTTTTTAGTGCATTTTTCAACGATTATGCTACTTTTTTGTTTTCGAATTCTGATTTGTTCTGATTGGTCACTGAGATTTTGGCTATGACAGCCTAGCTTTGTCCTCTGTATTACTGCCCTGTAAAGAAGAAACATCAGAGGCATTACGCAGAATTCTTAATGAGCCTGGAATTAGTTAGGATGGCATTTAAATCAACCAACTGACCTTTAACTAGACCTAAAATGATTGACCCTACTAAGTTAAATAACCCAGAATAAACGAAGCTCAGCTACGGCAATGCATCCACTTACATGTAATCCCAAAATAGGTTGGGTAGGGCAGGGTGAAAGCATTAAAAAGTAATAAGGTTAGGTGGAGAGACAGAAAGGTTAATCGCTGAATCCGTGTTCACTGATTCAACAGTGCTTACGTACAGTCGGAATGACGCAACGCGTATACTGTAGATATGGAAAGTAGCAAAAATCAACAAGGGAAAATTTATTACATATATATTGGCCTCATCAGTGTGCACCTACCAGTTCACCTGCTCGCATGGAGCTAAGTATGTCAGCCAGCGTCTGCTATCCAAACGTATCACTTAACACTTACCCTCATGGTTTCAAAAAGGAGAAAAAAGGTGCCCCAGAAGCTCTATTCTGGAACACCTGATCAAATCGAGCACCAAACAAACCGACAAAGTAGCTTCAAAGTCATCTACAGAATACATGGGAATCTTACTAAAAACAGTACTAATCAGACTGTTTCAAACCGCAGAAGCAGTGGCGATTCAAATATTAAACCGTGGACTCTGAATTTAAAAGAAGTTCGTTCAGTAATTAGATCTATAGTGGACCGAACTTTTTTTTACCTTTTTTTCTATTTTTTTGATCATAGCATGATTCCGCACCGTATTTTCGGTACAAGTATGGAATTTTCAGCATGTGATATCGGTAGCCCAAATTTCGCAGGCCGACCAATTGATATCAGGTGTGTGCTGGCCGGGGGTCGAATCCCGGACCATGTGCATGGTCGGCGAGAGTCCTGACCGCTGTGCTACCGACGCACCAAACACATAGTTTTTTTCGTCTTCTTCTTGCTTGTTTGTTTCCTAATTGTATAATATTTTTCCTCCACACCTTATTAAATCTCTACCTCTTATTACCACTATTGTTAACTTGACTTTTGCTCAATTTTAATTTTAGCTGAGCTCTACTCAACCCCGTCAATTAAATTACGTCACGCCACTTTAATCTTAATTTAGTTTTTAATCCATTAACGAAATATGTTTTCTAAAACTTACATTTCCAATAATTTTACTTTAGTTTCTACCCGATTAAAAGGCTTCCTATATTACGTAATTTGTTAGCTTAAATTTACAATTCTGATGAAAAAATCTTTGGAAGTATTCATTTTGGTGCTAAGACAATTAACTGTATATACACGATTGTACAGCTTGAGAATGATATCGCCGAAAAGAGGAGTAACTCTTCTCTGAACATCTTTTCCTCTAAATATATGTAAGATAAATTGTGAAGCCGTGTGACTAAATTGATATTATTTTGAGCAGGAATAATTTATGCCAGAAACCTTGTCATCCATTTATTAATACTGCATAGTCACTTTGCAATATTTGAAATGAACTTATCTAATATGGTATTGCTTCAGAGTTGTACGCACACAGTTTTTTATTCAAATTCCGTATAAAATGGTGCCTACCTTTAAAATGAATGATAACGTCAGTGTCTGAGCATCAACAGCTTGTCTTTAATGAACAATCTTTAATCGTAAACTTTGAGGTTACATATGGTTTCTGCTTGTCAGTTTTGGAGAGGTTTTTAAACATATCTATTGACTGCATTTCAAATCCATGTGCAACAACTGTCTATCTTGTGGGGTTGAAGCTCATGCGAAGCATTTTGAATACCATCAGTTCCGACTGGCTACATGACTGCCCAAAAGCTTCCATTTTCCCTTACGTTATCTCCTTCGTGTCACCCTCGGACACGCACCCAACGCTTTCCTTCTTGTCCAGGTTCCAGTCAAAGGCCTAATGTGTAAAATTATGCAGTAGTCTACGCCTCAGGTGTTCCACTGCAACATTGGGTAAAAATATGATTGATTTATTTTATTGTTTTGCGTTCCAAGTGGTTTCAAACTTGAGCTTTGAACTCTCCTGTTGTGTCCCCGGAGTTGTTGCAACATGGTGGGAAGCGAAACAGAAGATAGACCAGTTCTTTAGTTATTTCTTAAGATTTTGAACATTGTAATGAGATCTCCTTTCTGCCTATGGTATAACGAGGAGAAGAGTTTCTAACTGTTAACTTTTCCCTCATGTGATAAACTGGTCATACGGAAAATGGTATGTGATAACTTCCTTTGAACCCTTTCTAGAATGTGTGAGCCAAATCTAAGACAAAGGCTGGCTGGCTGGATACGGTGTTTCAGTTTTGACCTCACCAGAGATGTGAATGAAGAAGTGGATATATCGCTGGTGATTCTAATAAAGATCTAAAACTCCTAACTGTCACCGCGTGACACTATGCCGTTGCTTTTAGGTCATATCCTACTAAGATACCTAGATTCATATGAGTTTGAACTGATGGGAGGGAGGGTTATTCACTGTATGTCGTATGAGCTGACACTTGCATGTGTAATGCGCATGGTTGATCACTTTGCCAGTCCAATAGTCTGTTGATGTCTCCTAATAACTTTAGCACGTCATTATCATCTTTAAGCTCTCTCCAAATATTTAGGTTATTTGCATAGAGAAATGTTGAATAATACTGTATTTTAATGAATTCAACCAACCATTTAGCCATTTCTTTTCTTCGAAAATACTGCCGACATAAATGCAACAATAAGGAATGCGCAATACTTAAAGTTATGAAGTTTAATATCAACCGTTCCATAGAAATTCATTCTCATACTTTCCTTCCTAAAAAGGAATCTGAAAATACATTCACATTGCCTACATGATAAAAGGAATTCGTATTTAGGCACCTTCAGATGTTTACTACATCATTTAACTTTATCTAGGTAAAATTTTCAGACCCTGAAATCCACGAGATCTTTATATCCTCCTTCAAAGCTTTATTCAACAGACCATATTTTTGTAAGAATGGAAACAAAGAGGTTCTTTATTTTCATTACTGAAAGGCAAGAAGTAGCTCTTAATTAACTGTCTTGCAGTAAATTACACATCTTACTTAATCATCATCAACAGCAGGTCAAAAACTGATGTACAAACAGTTTAGCAAAGAGGCGGTCTTCTGGTGGACTCTGTAAAGAAGAGAATATCGAATGGCCTGAAAGGAACACTATCAGTATCTACAAAAAGACTGGTATCCTTTTGCTGTCAAATGTTCTCCAACAGCTTGAAGCGTAAACTATTGTATTTGACCACTTCTATGTGCATCTAGCAACTCACTTGCTTCTGTGAAGCGAGATAAATAGGTCGTTTTTTTATCTAAAAGAGTCCAGGAACATTATCCCACATGTCTACGGGAAGGTAACAGTGGATCAATACGGAATGTTACAATTGAACACATGTTTAACACTGGTCACTCAGTATATAGATGAAATTCATTAAAATTATCTGAAAAGTCAAAAGAAGCCTCCCGAAACCGGTATCTATCCGTATACTTTGCGTTGAGTGACGCCTCAGCTATTCAAACAGGAAACCGGTTTCTACGTAAAAAGTAAATATGTTTCCACGACCTCTTCCTAACTTGGGTACAATCTCAAGCTCCATTATTATCAGTGCCCTGTTATCACGACACTTTTGGCATTCTCCGCAGAGCATTTATTCACATTCTTTTCTAAACCAACACTTTATTTACTCGGTTTACCTGTCAGGTAATACATTTTAACACTTTTAATATTAGATGGTTGGAGGCAATCGGCAGGAAGCCTTGTACCTAGGTTTCGTGCTAGTTGGCACTCACCATCAGTCAGCAAGGCGTATCTGCAACCTTGAAGGAACTCATGTCCCTTCTGAGATTCGAACCCGCGCCACCCAGTGCTGCAGTCAGAGACGTTACCACTGAGCTATTCAGGCTCGCGACTGACCCCCTGTAGGACTGTATTGGATATTTTTGATTGCACACTAGTCAGTAACTAGTGTAATGCGTCTAGTCCTATCTTCGGTGCAGACTGAGCAGTGCAGTGCACTAGTTACTGACTAGTGTGCAATCAAAAATACTTTAACACTTTTCTCTGTTGTTATTAATCCCCTGGATCCCGAGTGGAACAAAGGGCTTCAACACAACTGCTTCATTTTATCTTGTTATCTGAAGTCATCTTCACCTACATCAACAACTGCCCACCACGCTTTCATATCCTCCTCCTAACACGATATCCCACACATCAACATCAGACAAAAACTAAACTCGTCGTCCCACATTCATCCACATTCAAGTTCCACCTCAAGCGATGACCTCGCATGCGATGTCACTCCACACAGTTTCGTCAGTGTGTGTCCAATCCATCTCCATCTCCTTCTGCATATTTCTTGAGCAATAGGTTCACGATTGGCCTGCTCCTACAGTTTTCTGTTGATACTTCTTTCCACCGGCCAGTCATCTGATCTTCAGTATGAAGCCAACTAGTGAAGGTGGCAGCTGTCGATAGAAGTTTGCACTGATCTGTTCGAAATGCTTCTTGTGACTGGTTCGCAGGGATTCGGACTTATATGGAAGAGTTGACTGACTTAACATTGGTGTTGAATATCCAAATCTTTTTCGTTATACGGAGAAGTGCGGGAGATTCCCAAACTGATTTCAGAGTAATGAAGGCGTATCTTGCCTTTCCGATTCTGTCTGGCTCTGACATCTTTATCTGTGACTCGGCCAGTAGTTGGAACAATATTTACTAGATAAGTGAAGGAAGTGATCTCTTCCAAACTTATTCCGTTGATAGTGATTGGTGCTTACTGTTGTTTTTGGTCGGTTATTTTCATCACTTCGTTCTTCTCTATGTCTACTTGAAGTCCTATCTTCTACCGACTTGTTGATTTTCACTTGTCAGTCTTCGAATTTATTGAACATGAGACGTAAATTGTCTGTGAAGTCCAGATCTTCTAGAGTCTTCTTGTCAGTCCAACGTATTCCTGTCTTCTCACTCTCCACAGTGTTCCGCTTAATACAATCCACTACAATTAGGAGTATCATCGTTGATGATAATAGACAGCCTTTTCTTATTTCTGTCTTCCCTTCAAAGGGTTGGGTGAGTTTTCCGTAGTGGATCACTTGATTTGTGTGGTTATCATATAGCTGTTGAGTGGGGTTGATAAAAATTAGGCGTACTGAACGCCGTGGGGTTGAAATAGTTTCAAAATTACTTTGTGATGGTCAACTTTTCTCTATGCTCTTTCATTAATGTCCAGAATTTTCGAACAGTTTTTCATAAACTTACTGGTCTTTTGAGCTTTAATTACAATATGATTGGTCTTCATTTGTTATGAAATATATTGATTACGTGAATGATATCCCAAACAAATTTATTTTGCATACTTCTGTTTGACAAACTGAATGTACGTAGAGACACGTACAAAAACAATTATATAAATTATCGATTTTACAGCTAAGTGAACGAATTCGCTGAACTGTTTGTTGTTATTTTTATGTGTGGATAGGTGCTATTTCATGAATTAACAAAAATGCTGCCATAGATTCCATGATGGATCAAACTAAGCGAAGGTCATCAAGCTATGAAACACTCATGTATTTAATTCTGTGATGTCAACAGTTTCAGTGTATGAAAGAAGTCTATAGATTTTCTGTATCATGTTCTAAGTTGTGGAGCATTTTCAATCTGAAACTATTAAACAAGCCAACAAACTACGCTGTTCTAATTTAAAAATTCACTTGATTTCAGAGCCAAAAAGAAGACGCGACACAGTTGGTGCAGTGGCATTTAGTTTTCACCAAAGTAAGGTGTCTCATCTGAAATCCCGAGAACATGAAACTCAAGGAACTTTTATCCACCTTCATGTAGCGATATTTAAGTAAGTTATTCTTCTGTACTTAACATAAACAACAATTTTTGGATCTTCAACACCAGCGTTAAGTCCGTCAGTCAGCTAGCGTGTCATTTAGTGCTCTTTTATGGGTCAGCATCTTGGCAAGTCCATCACGAGAAGCGTTTTAAACAGACCACTACAGACTTTTATCAACAGCTGCCACCTTCACTAGCTGGCTCCATACTGAAGTAACAAGAAACCATGGGAGTGAACCAATCAAGAACCTATTTATTGTTCAAGAAATATGCAGAAGGAGATGGAGATGGATTCGACACACACTGACGAAACTGTGTGGAGTGACATCGCATGCGAGGTCATCGCTTGAGGTGGAACTTGAATGTGGATGAATGTGGGACGACGAGTTTAGTTTTTGTCTGATGTTGATGTGTGGGATATCGTGTTAGGAGGAGGATATGAAAGCGTGGTGGGCAGTTGTTGAGGCAGGTGAAGAGGATTGCAAATAACAGGATGAAGTGAAGCAGTTGTGTTGAAGCCCTTTGTTTCACTCAGAATCCAGCGGAATAATAATTATCATAATAATAGTTATATTGCCTTGATCTCTACTTGTATCACCTTGCAACCGATCGGTGCAAACTTCTCTGGTGGTCTAAATAACAATTGCATTTACAACAACAATGATGAGGACAGTGATGATAATAATAATAATAATGCTGATAAATATCAGCAAAACAATCAGGAATAGTTTTATAGCGCTAGAAATAATCCACTGGAAAGGGTGAACTCAGATTTTGACGTAAACAGATTTTGAATAGGAGATGAGAACTATAGCAATTAATGATAAATTTCCAGTCTGAAAGGAAAGTTCCATAATAATAATAATTATTATCCTACATAACAATACTGGAAGAGAAATTCTCTGTGAATGACAATGTCAAGTAGGAGTGATTAAGCGGAATCATAAAACTGATTTTAACGTCATGAAATCCAAGTGGGTGAGGTTGATAAACTCGGAGGTTTTGATTCCTTTCTGCCCACTTTTAATCTCTAGATCCATAGAATTTATTCCAGATATAATAATAATAAAAGAAAATTATTTACAGACAAAGAATTTATCACCAACAGCGCTGCGCTGCTCATTATCTGTTCAAAATCTGCTTAGCTCAAAATCAGTCCGCCTTTTTAGTTTGTTGATGTTAGATCTATAAATTCCACTAATTAGGTGATGTTTACTATGAAGGAGGGGAGGAGAGGTCAGTGAAAACACCTTTGGATATTACAGAACATAGAATAACACCCTGCCACTACTTGGCCAAGATTTTTAAAAAATCAATATACTGAGAAGTGATGAAAGCTCACCTTCTAAGTTCTCATCCTGAGGATATCTTCGGTTGTAATTGAAATGTTACTACTGAAAAATGACATCTGTATTCCAGCCTGCGTACACATTTAGCAAAACATTTTTTATTCCTTTACATTCCTAGTGGAACAGAAGGCTTCAAGCTACAGGCTTGAAGTTTCGGTATTAGTGCTGGTTATTTTTACGGGATGGGGTTACTAGCCTCATGCTAAACCTTCCCTCTTCACCAGTCTTGTTGCTGGCTTAGCGAGTTAAAGGAGTCCGTCGGCCGGGGATCGAACCCCAGACCACAGGCGTGGTTGGCGAGCATTCAACCTCCGTGCCACCGACGCAGATTTAACAAAATACGTGTACTTTATAACTTTACACTAAACAGCTTACCTGATTCAAAGAAGCTTCTTATGTATTTCCTGTGAGTCATAAAATAACATTTTTTTTCTGAACATAAATAATGCAGGTAATTAAAGACAAAAAGAACAACCCGAAAGTTGACAGTTCACGGTGTCATATTTCATGGGTCATTTAATAGTAATTTCCGGGTTCACCCACAATTAATTCTAGTTATAATTACAAGCTACTTGACCAGGATAATTAGTGGGGTTATTCATCACCGAAATATTCAGCAGGCTTGCCATATGATATTTACCTGTAATAAAAATAATAATATTATTATTGCTACCCTAAGAGTTTGACCGGTAGTGAAATGTTACCCGATCAGAACATGATGAAAAGAAATGTATAAGAAGGTTACAGGGAAGATGAAAATAGCAACACGAAAGGATACTTCAGGGAGAGATTAGTCAGATTACTGGAAGATAAACAGTGAAAAAGAAGACGACGATAGCGACGACGGAAATTTCGACTACAGCCATCAACAGCAACATCGTGCTGTCCATTATTGAACAGTTTGATCACACTAGCATATCACCATGTCTAAATGGAATTTCTATATGACGTCTGTGGAATGATTATATAGTTATGCACAGTCAAGCATTAAAGTTATAATTAAAGACTGAAATCACCGAAAATATCCATTGAGTCGTGAACAAAATAAAAGACAATTCCGTGAAGCAAATGTTCCTTATCGACGAATTCATCTTCACAGGCTGTACAGTCGTATTTATATTTACTAAAAATGCATAGTAGTCTCTTACTGAATATTAGAAAGAAGAGAACACGAAGTTCAGCAAAGATATCTTTTCGGCGATTTCATTTTCAAAAGCTGTACAATCGCATTTAAATACATAATTTTACATGGAGACGATTCTTGTTTGATTCTACATATTTATGATGGCGAATAAAAAGTGATAATTATTTCCAACTATATATGGTTTTACGAGAGGCTTAGAAACAAAATTACGCAGGATTAGAACGGATATCAAGTGTGTAAAAATGAGCACGGAAACAAAATTGAAATAATAATAATTATTATTGAATAGTAGGGGGTGACATAATTGATATAATTACTCAGAATTGGCTTTAGAAGTAAAAATAAAAGTTGTAAACTACGTAATACTCAATGATGACAAAAAGGAAGGGAGGGTTAGGAATCTGATAAAGTTAAAATCGTTATGGAGTGAGAATAAAGGTGCCTGAGTTTCAATGTAACAGTTGTGACGACGGCGTGGAAATGTAAAAGAACTTTCATTGCCCTACTAGGCAACATCTTCAGAGTACACTTCAAATTGAAAGCTCAGAGAACACAACTACATCCACCTGAGCTACAAATCTTCCCCATCACATCTAAATGTGCAAAATAACATTTGAAATTGATAATGGTGAATTGATTATTAAAGTTTAAGCAAATTCCATATTAGTTTGTTTATTAGATATATCACACACAGTGAAACAGTATTATTTTTTACTGGATGACACAATTTCGAACACAGTTTATTACTGTTCATAATCATTTCAATTGTAATCACACGACTTCGAAACTTGAGTTCTATAGTTTTTTTATTCCTTCGCATTTGTTTAAGGAATGGTGGTAGAATTTACCAGATGTCTGTTTGGACAGGTGTTGAATCATTCCTATTACATGTATTTGCTGTTGATTCGATAAACAACGCTTCTGTTATCAATCTCTCCCTCCACCCAGCTGCTACATTAGATTTCAAGACTGTCATCTTATCCCATCCTGTTGTGTGGTTGTGTGCAATCGCATGTAGTGAATGCTATAGCTGCTGAATTATTCTGCAGATTTCTTATCTTATTAGGGTCAACTAATCTAGATTTTGCTGCCAGGTTTTAATGCTTGGCTAGTCTGACTGCACCTGTTCTACTACTTTAACCTATGTATTTGACCTGACAATCATTGCAGATAGTATCCTTTAACCGACAACGCTTATTTCTAATTGAGCTTGTGCGTTTGAATGCCACTCTTATTCCTGCCTTGTTAGGAATTCTCTGGAAGGCTTCCAAGGTTTCTTTTTTTGTATGGAAGTACTACTGATGACTTAAATTCCTTATTGTTGGTGTAGTCTTGCGCATGTTTGACATCCATGTCGTCATTAATATTATTATTATCACTATTACAGCTATTATTATTTATTTTATTTTTACATTTCCCTACATACTTTCTGACTAATTTATCAGGGTAATTATTAAATTTCAAAGCTTTTCTTATATGCCTTACTTCATGTCTTAGATTTTCCCTGGCACTACTTAGTTTTTGTGTTCTATTACTTAAACATTTCAACAATGCTATTTTCACTGATATACGATGGGGGTGGGTTGAACATTTCAATCGCTATGTTTTCCCACCTGTCCATGAATATATCTGCCACAACCGGGGATATTGCTGACCCCATGGCAACTCCCTCAGTTCGTTTGTATATATTCCCCTGGAATCTAAATACTGTGGAAGTCAGGCATAGCTACCCTCCCAGCATTATGTCCTCAAGTTGTTCTTTCGTCCTAAGTTCGAGTTCTTGGTCAGAAATGAGTTCGTTTCTGACTGCCTCGATAGCCATATTTATTGGTATACGTGTATATAAACTGACAATGTCAAAACTAACCATTTTTTTCTTCATTATCTAATTTTAAATTATCTAATCTATGTTTTATTTCATAAGAATTTATCAGCCTATATTTTGAGTGGCTTCTAAGGGGATTTAATACCATAGCTAAATGTTTAGATAATTCATAAGTAGGTGAATTTCTAAAATCAACTGTAGTTGTAATAGGTTATCCTGATTTATGAACTTTAACAACACCATACATCCTACTGGGACTATTAGTTTTGGGCATTAAATTAAACCATTTAGACTCATCTAGAAACGGCTTCATTCCGCGTATAAGGTTTGCTGCGAATTTCTTCACCTTACTCATAATGGTGTCTATTGATTTATTAATTTCCTTATATGGTCCAGTTTGTATGTGAGTATTCACCTTGTCCAAATAGTCTAATTTGTCTAATATTGCTGTTGCATTTTCTTTTTCTGACTTTGTGATTACTATATCCTTGTTATTCTTGAGGTGTTTTACGGCTTCTATCTTTGGTTTTATCAGGTTAGGCTTTACACGTTTTTGTCGTTTTAATGTTAATGCACATTGCGTCCGTACTTTGTCAGCCGTAGTTTTGTCTATCCCACTTAGTGCTATTTTCTATTTTATGGATGACATCCTCAAGTTTCAGCTTGTCAACCGCTACATTGAAATTTAGTTGCATTTCTAATACACTTATTTCTTTAGGACTTAATATATGCGTTGGGATATTGATAACCTACTTTGTTTTATCGATCGCCGTTGACTTTAGATTGCTGATTTTTTCATTTTGAGATGAAGATTTCTCCTCTGATAATTTATCAAACTTTTTGATTTGAGTATTTTTTGACGTTTTATAAGTTACTGATTTGGCATTGATACAGGATTGTGTTATAAGATCATAATCCACATTGGTAGTTATTCCCATTAGCTTTTGCTTTAACTGCTCAATTTCATATCTAATATGTTGCCACTTTTTGACAATTCTGTGGATCTCTTCTTTTAGACATAATTTTTGTAGACTTTCCATTCTGCTTCTAACTATGTCTGTCGGAACCGGATCTCGTAGACGTAGGGAACTAAAGGTTAAATTGGAAATCTAAAAATAAAAAATAGAATTTTTTTACAAGGAACGACTGGTGAAGAGGTTAAGACAATGGTAGAATAAGAGACTGGACAAACTTTTCCTGTATACAGAGAGAGTTCGGGGTTGCACTGACGAATCGCCAACGCCTTCACCAAACACAAATGCTGAAACCTGACGCCCTTTGTACCATTTGGTCTCACCTTGTAGATAATCTTGAAAGACTACTCTGGTGGAGCTGTGTGGCTTGAGTTCACCAAGTGCTCGAGAATTGACCTAGTGACTGTTTTGCATTGTCCTTTTGTTAACCATGCCGGATAATGTTCAGAGACGCGTTTGGACTGCGTGTGCTTTGTGTGGCCAATATAACTAGCTGCACATGAGCAGGGTAATTTATTAACACACACTAAAGTGGCCCAAAGTGGCGGCAGTTTATCCTTCACTCATCCATTGATCATCTGTCGGCTGTAGAAATTGATCCATAGCTCAGCCGCAAAGAAAGTTTTTCTTAGTAATCTGCATAAGTGATTCTTCAAGATCTCAGCTGCCATATCAAATTCAACACTCATAAATAGCAGTTTCTTCGGCACCGTCTGGGTTCTTTTAGGCTTTTGCTCTAATTTCATGTTTTTCTCGATGAATCTTGGAGGATATCCATTTTCTATGAGAACTTGTTTGAATCTCTCCAGTTCCCCGTTGGTTGTATCACTGAAACATATCCTTCTTATTATTGAGGATAAGGAGGGGATCTTTTTCCACTAAAAGGGACCCAACTATGAAAATTCGTGTATTGACCACCCCATGTTGGTTTCCTGTAGAGCAATCGTTTAAGAGAACCATCAGATCTCCTTTTTATAAAAACATTTAAAAAATGGAATTCCAAGTTCACATCTGATTCCGGCGTGAACTGAATGGCATGATGACAGCTACTGAACTCCTTAGTTATCATTTCGATGTTGATATTCTCGTACGAAGATAATTTCGTCGATAAATAAGATTTTATTCGCTGAAGCGTCTTTTATTTAAAGACTGTAAGACATTGGAACTTTTGAAAATTCACGTTTTCAGTAGACACCGAGACTAAGCGGTGTTAAACCTGGAAATAGAGGGAAGGTTCGGTGTTATTACAGCGACCCTACCCCAGGGAATTAACCAGGTCGTTACAGAAATTTCAAAGCAAAGCAAAAATATAGCAAAAATGTGCTTATTCTTCACTGGAAATGGAGAGACGGAAGGACGCTGCGGGTTACTGAAAGACTTCGGAAAATTCATTCAACCGGTATGTTTCCAACATGGAGAACAAGATTGAGATTTTCAATACTAATGTCAATTCAGTGCATCCTTATAGTTCAGGGACTTGGCGTACGAGTCATCAAAAGCATTTCCAACAGGCTACTGCAGATTTTCATCAACAGCTGCCTACTTCATTCCATACTGACCACCAGACCGCCAGCTAGAAAGAATAGGCAAGGAGGAACTCTGAGAACGAACCAACCATGAATCGAACACACTCTGAGAAGACCGTTGAGTAACGTCATACTCGAAGCGCTCGAGTGGAACCTAAACGTGAAATGATGAGTTTGGTGTCTGTCCGTGTGTGACATCGAGGAGATCTTATGAGGACGTAATGAAAGTTTATGCGCTAACGTAGATCCAGTTTAAAAAAGGCCCACAGAAGAGTATGAAATATAGATTCCACTCATAACCCAGGGGAATAATGATAAATAAAGCTAAAGGGGAGGAGTAGAATAATGAATAATAAAACCTCCTACCAAACACCTTTAAGATCACTTTTAAGTTATCTCTTAACTGATGAAGAATAAAATTTTAATGACAGGATGTGAAGTACTTTATTTTCCTAGAAAAAAACTTGCACTATTTCACTTTCTGACTTTACCTCCATTTATAGGTTAGTATTAATTAATAATTCCCATAGTTTAGTCCCTATACAGATCGCATGAGAGGTAAAAATGTCTAAATCTTCTCCCTAACCGGGAGAAAACTTGAGTGACTTCAAACATATGTGATTAGCACTTGACACTTTATGGTCACGAACAGAGAGAATTACTTCCGCACTACTACTTGTAAAACTGTACTGAATAAAACTCGAGTGCACAACTTTGCAATTTAATCGTCACACTGCTTTTCTGAGCATTGAAATGTGAGATGAACAACACACATCTGTAAGATTGTGGTTGCCTCGGTCGTTCAGTAGAAGAGTGATAGCCAACCCACGTACTTCTTAGCCTCACTTAGCCCTTAGTAAGCACGGTAAAGAGGAAAGGATTGGGGTGAGGTTATCAACCCTATCCAATGAAAAGAACATCACGGCTAGTGAAACCAAAAAAGCTGAAGCTTGAAGTTCAATTTCCCACATGGAGAGCAAAAGGAAAAAAAAAGAAAGATCTTCGTTGCGTCTGTGACTTTTAGGTTTTTAGAGCAATTTTATTCGTTAAAGAACCATTGGAAAACTTGGGAGTACTGGACAGCTGTTTCGTCCTAATTTGGGACTCTTCATCGGTACGCACCCATCAACACTTAAATATCAATGAGATGCTGACTAGCGACTTGCCATATTCAAGTAGGTAGTTACCTGGGGTTCCAGCGGGAAGTCATGACCAGTAGGGTGCAGCAGGTCGGGAGTGATGACAAATACTCGCCGAAGACATTGACTAGCGGTTGCGCTATATCGTGAATTGGCAGAAGTTAGAATTCATGGGCCATTGGACCGGGTTCCAGTGGCTGATGAATGGTCTACGAGGTAGCTCGCCTTGTAACCAGAAGGTCCTGGGTTCGAACCCCGGTGGGTGTGCACTGATGAAGAGTCTCAAACTAGGACGAAACAGCTGTCCAGTACTCCCAGGTTTTCCAATGGTTCTCTAACTCATGTCAGCTCATGATGAAATCGTGTAACCAATCAACCAAATCCCTACAAACCAACACTTGAATATCAATTTCATTAGCTTTAGAAAATCATCTGCTAACATTCTATCACTGAACATAGAAGTTTACACTATCATGCTTAAACAGTAGGAAATATTTTGGCTTAAACTTCTAAGGTAATCGACAGTGGTCTAGTAGTGTGATACTGACCAGATAAATAAACTAATTTCCTCACCCACATACAAATCGTGTTAATTTTTAGACGGACATCCTTCTTCACGCATGAGAATGAACTCATCGACACTGTAACGAATTCTAATCAAGTCTGATGCAATCATCCAAAAGCTATTGAAACCTGACTTATGAATAGTACTTGTAATTTGTCATTCATTTCCGTTCCGAGTGGAACATAGGCCTTCAAGTTTGAGCTTTGAAGTTCCACTGGCGTTAGTGCTGTTTTTACAAGTTGATTGTTGCTAGTTCCACGCCCTCTCTTCCTGGATTACCATCAGACAGTAGAGTATACGAAGTTTCGGAGTGTGTTGGCCGGCAGCTAAAGATCCAGACCGTGTGCTTGGCTGGTGAGTATATTCTGATACTTAACCACGGATGCATACTTGTACTTAAAAAAAATAACCGCTGGGAAATCTTATTAATTCCTCTGTAATTCAAATACAAGAGAGTAGTATTTAATTATATGTGGTTTTTCTGGCAAAGCCTACAATTCATTTGTCACCTCTGTCCACCATTTCTGTCCTTGTCACCCAACTGTGAAGCTGAAAAAAAAACTGAAGAGGGAACATGAATTAGTAATAACGCTAAGCATAAAACTGCTTCCTTAATTAGGCAGTAAGTATTTAATGGCAAAGACAGACCTTGTTTTCGTGTTGTTATTTTGTCACACTGAAAGAAATCTGTTACTTCTTTGAAAATGAAAACGTCTCGCATAAATATGCTCACACTAATCATGAATATAGAATCATCTACAGTAGCAGATAATGTTGAAGTTACAGGGTAAGGAAAAAAGATTATTATTATTATTGTTATTATTAATGTTTCATCGACTTTTCGTATATATATATTCTTAGACACTGTAAAACATGATAAACATGAATTTATTCAGTAGTAATCAAAAACAGTTAATTATTATCATACTTTATTCACCTGAAATATTCTAATACTTATATAATTTTATGTATCTACTGACGCAATTAAATAACCACTAGCGAAGTCTTTAAGATTATTAACGTTACTCTTTATGGCGTAGTGATTCCTTATTGCCATTGTCAAGTTAGCATTAATTATTTGTAAATGTACTTTTATGGTTTCTGCTTCTTGAGAATAACTTATTATATATATATAAATTCGAGTAGGTTGAAAACAGCCTACAAGTAGAGTTGTCGATGTAACCTAATAAATTCAGATTGGAGAATTTCATTTAACCTCCTCTTATACATGAACGCTACTTTTGTAGTGAACCTCCCAAAGCACCAAAATAATTTCTGGGGTTAAAATTAATTGACCAAACCGAGACAGATTAATATTAACCAAATAAACATCTGGCCGGCCTTCAGATGCTTTAGGAGTTTTTGAGTTTTGTTTTAAAGGCGGATACACTGCTGGGCAGGCTCGACCGTCATTTCGATCTCTATTCTTGTGCAGTTAACGCGCACAGACTCTGGATCTGTAGTTCAGCCATATTAACCACACGTGTAATCTAAAATCTTTTCTCTGAATAACCCTATACTTTATATTTTATTCAGATATATTGCTTATCAGAACACATTACTAAATAATAATAATAATTTGCTTTATTCCAGAAACAGTACTGGTGGTACAGTGTGGAATTTTCAGCACTTATCTACAATATTTGCATCTAATTTTATCCAACACTTAAAAGGAGTATTTCAAAAAAAATAAATATAAAGACAACAACAGCAAAAATAAACACAAAAATAATTTTTAAAAAATGCGAAAAAATACCAAGAAGTAAAAAGGAAAATAAACAGCAAATAATAATATCTCAGTATTGGGTAGTGGAAGCTATGATATGATTATGCATGGTGACGGTAAAGCTGTAGTCATACAAGAAGTTATGAAATGATATTTAAGAATGTTTATCGCCAAGATGGTCAGTTAATTTGGTTGAAACAACACTAAACAATCATAAAATAACATTTCAGGGTTGTTGTTTTGTTTTTTATTGTCAGGTCTATCTAATGCAGTGTTTGTAGTGATAGTGTGAATAATCCTGCATAATAAAAAATTTTAAGGTGGTGACAATGGCGTTCACAACCAATGATTGTCACTTAATATTGCCGAAAAAAAAATATAAAAAAACAACCACAAAACTGATAATTACATGATGGTTAATGACAGGACAATTTGGTAATACTCATAGTGCTAATATAGTCGGAACCAGTAGATACACAAAAGAAGGAATACAGTAAAGTACAAAAAAGTAAGCCAATGTTGATAATTTAGGTAGCTAAGTATGTTTAAGAAGGAGTTCACTATACAATGCAAAATAAGAGAGAAATAAAAGAGTCTAAAATTATGATTATTAACAACAAAGCAAGTCATAGGTTTCACGCTTAACATTGTCTCTGTCACTTAGAACACGGGCCAAATATGGTATCGTTGAGTTCTTGTACTTGGTTGTACGAGCATATATTATTTGATACTTATTCTACTTGATGAGATACAAGGCGAGAGTTGGGAATAGAGGGGGTGTTGGGGGTCGGAGAGTATGGTTTTAGACTATTTTTCGCATGTATTCAGATGCCTTTCAACTAATGTAGTGACGAGCTGACTGAGTTTTACACCACTAGTCCTACTAATAAGTGAATCTTTTTGATTTTTGTTTTGTCATCGGTAATTACGAGTGTAATAGAGTGCCAACTGACCGGGTAATTAGGTATATCACGTTTGGTAAGGCTGGTACAATAATCTAGCTAATTATTAGCATAACCAGTACCCTCCATTTGGTGAGCGCAACTTACCTAAAACAGGCATAAACATGGTGGGTGTACTTGACCGCCTTTCGGGTGATTACAGTCCCTGCTAATCAACTGCATTGAAAACGGCTAGAGTAATGTTTCCAAAAGTCTATCACAGTTTTGAATCTCACAAATTGAATAACCTTGACTTCTTATTCTATTGAAATCTGCTTCTTATCAGACCGCATTACTAACTAAACTGAGTCTTTTTGATTTTCAGTGAGGTAGACTGCTGATTAGTTGGGTGTTTATTTAAATTTTATTATAGCTTGATTCCACAGTGTATTTTTAGTACAAGTATGGAATTTTCAGCATGTGATATCGGTAGGGCAAATTTAGCAGGCCGACCAATTGATATCAGGTGTGCGTCGGCTTGAGATCGAACCCCGGACCATGTGCATGGTAGGCGAGAGTCTTATCCGCTATGCCAGCGACGCACACTGTGTTTAGTAAGGTTGCTTTAATAGTGTAACTAATCACTAGAGCAATCAACCGGTACCTTACACTTTCAACTCTATATAGACAAAGCGATGTCCTTCTTAAACTAGCGTTCAACTGTCTTCTTTTACGGTTAATTATGTTTTCTAAATTCATTTGAAAATCACGTAAAACTGAGCATTGGAGGAGAGAATCTACTGTGCGGAATAGTTAAATTAAATGAGAATTTATCACGTGTGTACTAAATAGGCTGGGCAGAAATAGGAAACATTTATTTCCTGATACAAGTTCAAAACAAACCACAAAAGGTATTAATAAAACGGGATTTAATGAATTCATCAATTTTTACTTTCTCAGCTGAATGGATACTCTACACACAGGGATATAAAATTAAGATAAAATGCATTATACAGTTCATTTGCATCACTTAAATAAACATTTAGTTGTCAGTGTGTGAAAGAACCAAATTATATCAAGAATTAATTACCAGTTTAATAATAATAATAATGTTAAAACGGGTTAAGATAATGGTAATGATAAGAGGTAGTTTGAAATGAATCACAAATAGTAACAATAAGAGGTAGAATAAAATACAGAATAAAACATTAATAATAGTAACATTTAATAAACAAAATATGTTACCATGGTAGATTCACAGTGACGACAATTTCCTTAAGTACACAGAAGCCTCCCCAATCGTAAGCATCCTCCTGTTTATTTGTTTATCTGCTGACAACAGTGAACCACTTGACAGCTTCAATATCATGTACGTAGTCCACAAGATGCTTTGCTATTGCACCTTTAGCCACTTTGACTTCAGTTGTTTTCAACCACCTTGGCAAATGCTCCATCATGCGAGTAGACAAACGCCTTTCTGTATGACTCATGTATTTGCTTCCAGAAACACACTCAAATTGATTATAGGCAGTTTGAAGTGTCGAGGATTGGCGAATACTGGTCTTTCTCAGATTGTTGAAGCACACACTTTGTTTAGTGTTTAGTTAGAAATTCTTGATATATTTTTCCTGTTGTTGTACCAAATGCTGAGAATTCCACACTTTCTCATAAGTACTGTTCTTGAATAAAGCAAATCAAATTATTATTACTATTATTATTTCTGAAATCAGATTCTGTTACTTTATTCGTTTTATTTTCCGCCGACAAAAATATACCCACTGGGTTACTTGTTTTAATTGTCTAGATTTCAGTTCACACACACACACACTCTTAGTTTCATGGAAATATAATTCACTTCAAAATAAATTCAATCCCTTAAATATTTTGTCTGACTACAAACAATGGTGTTTTCTAAGTGTCGGAGCTAGACAATAGAGATATTCATATCTTTTTCGATCACGTGATGAGTAATACTTCAATGCTTCTTATTCCAAATTTTACTGTATGATATTTAGTCGGTTTATCTCATAGTGTATAAGGATTTCGACAGAATTAACGCTGAAATAACCTGAAACGTTATACCACATGAAAAGAATATACTAGTCACATCTAAAATGTGAAATTATCAGTGTAGATTGTTTTTTCCCTTAGGTTCCGAGTGGAACATTGAACTTTAACAGCACACATCTCCATTTCATCCTATTCTTTGCAACCCCCTTCAGCTGGCACTACGACTTCCCACAGGCTGTCATCTCCTCATCTCTTCCATGTTACTCTTGGACATCCAGCTCGTCGTTTCACACTCAACAGCTTGCCTGATACATGTGTCCCATTCATCTCTATTTGTTTATGAATATTTGCTGGGTAATAGGTTCTCGTTTGGTACATCTCCAGATTCACTCGTCGCTTCCCTTTTTCTATCCGGGCATCTGATCCCCACAGCATGGAGAGAAGAGTGAAAACTGTTGATAAAAGTCTACAGTAGCCCACTCGAAATGCTTTTCGTGACTCACCAAGTCCCTGAACCATCTAGATGCACTGATCTGACATTAATGGGTTGAAAATCCGAATCTTGTTCTTCCATGCCGAGTGCAGCAGATGTGCACACTGATTTCAGATTAATGAAGGTCGGCCTTTGACATTCTCGTAGATGTCGCCTGTAGTTGAAACGATCCTGCTCATATAAGTGCAATCAACACAGATTATTATTATACGAAATATAACAAAGAATATAACTTCATCAAAGCTGAATGAAACACTTGTAGAAAGCAGAAGTAGAACTAAATCCTACTTGGGGCCACATTGCTCCTAATATCCAACCTACTCATTAGTTTTATTAGATGGTTACTGGCACTACTCATCAGTCAGCAAGGCTTATCTGCAATATTGAAGGAGTTCATGTGCCTCCTGAGATCCCAACCCATGTTACTCAGTACAGCTGTCAGAGGTCAGTTGTTAAACCTGAATATCTCAGTGGTGACATCTCTGACTGCAGTACTTACTGACGCAGGTTGGAATCTCAGAAAGGAACATGCGCTTCTGCAGGAATACAGATAGGCCTAGCTGAGTGGTGACTGCCTCCTGCCATCTAACAATAATTCAGAGTTCAGTGGGATGAAGAGCCACCTAATATGGTGGCCACATTGCAAACTAAATGAAGGACTAGACACAGGGTACTGCTTACTAACTGTAGTGTCCTATCAAGGTAATTTGTCTTACAAACATAAAAAACGGCTTGAGTCTAGTGTGAAACTGAGAATTACTAAGATAAATAATTATGAATAGACAATTCTACAGACTATTTTTGAGACAGGGAATGTAAAAACATAAGGATTCATCAATATTTTTTTAAAAATTATTTTAGCTCATGCATAAATTCTATTGTTTACTTGAAATCATATTCTGATCGAATCTATAAAGAGGACACATTTGTACTTCTGACCTGAAATTAACCTATTCACAACTATGTAACGTTTATTACTAGTTAGTTATCTTTTTTTTCCTTCACGTTCCCCAGTGGAATATAGGGCTTCAAGCTAGGGGCTTGAATTTTCTGTAGCAGTGTTTATTTTACAGGAATGGGTTGCTAGCCTCATGCCCAACCTTTCCTCTTCATCAGCATTATTTCTGGCTTAGCGAGGTAAAGGAGTGCGCCGGCCGGGTATCGAACCCCGGACCATGTGCATGGTCGGCGAGCGTCCTTACCACTATGCCACCAAAGCACAAAGCTAGTTTTCTTATCTAGCCCAATTTAGATTTTGCATTCAACCGAAGTACATCTTGAAACATCTTCATAAGCCATAGTGATGATAATGATTTTACTACTGAATAATATTCGGCTTAGGTCCAGAAGTCGCCATGGTACTTTTAAATATATATCATGCCTTGATTAAAATTAACACCCAATGATAAGATGGGATTGACTGTCAGTGACACTATACTATCATTAAGGATGCAACCAAGTCCAAGACAAGACAAGAAGTCTCTCCCGGATCCCTGTATTTCTAGATGTTGGAATTCACCAACCCAAAAAAGATTCCCCATATGACCAGGCTCTATGTCACGTGTATTGTGTGAGGTCCAGTGATAACAACTGGTTGTCTAGGCAGAAGTAAGTGGAGTATAATTCAAACTTGGAACCCCAATGGCTGAAAGCTTAACTGTTTATGCCAATCAGCCACAACTTCCCTAACTATGATGTGAGGCAGTTAGTTCCCTAATTTTCTATCCCAAAGAAAGTTACTTAATTAGAACTACGAAGTGGCAGCGGAAGAAACAACACACATTTTTAATTTTAGGGAATACGTTAGAGTTATGCAGCCCCATAAATTTGTGTATACTTTACGCAGGAGAAAAATAGCATAGCATTGTAAGACATCATAAGATGATATAAAACTATCAGTAGTTTGGATTTTTGAAACACGCGAGCTAACCAAAGGGCAATAATGCAAGCAGCACCATATTAGTTGCATTTTAAAACAGTCAATTTTCTGAATATAATTTACAGAACAGTGGCTAGTCAAAGTCCAGTGATAAGAAAAAAATCACATTATAAACTCGGAGTATGCGTTATGAAATTTCAAAAGACTGTATAACTTTCATTTTGGACATTTATTTTTCACAGATTCGAAAATATACGGGTAAACCAACAAGTTAGCAGGAGAGGCAGACAGTTCGGACAGGAATTTTAGTGTGGAGTGTGTTACTGACAAGATTTATCAGCAGTAATATAAAGGGACGTTCATCGGCACACAAAAGTACCAAATAGCAGAGAGATAGATTTCCCGTCAAAGAGATCAGATGAACCAACCAGTACATTGAGGCAAAACATGGGAGACACAAAAAGAAGACAGAGAAACAACACAATACGATGGGGCAGAAATAGCGCACCACACAGGAAATCTGTGAAAATGACGATTTTCACAATTAGCATACCTAATTTCCAAATTTCCAATACACATTCCGTTACCAAGTCTCTTGTCTTCCCCTGTTACACAAGTAGAAATAGAGAAGACAGTATGATGGAGATAACCACCCAACAGCAGAAAATACCAGTCACTCTCCTTGGAAGAGACTTAATGGTGATCACTTATTTAGGCAGCATCGATTCAACTAGAGGCGATAAAGATGAGGATGTCAAAGCAAGCCAGAGATCGGGAATGCAAGACAGACATTCATTGCTCTGAAATAATGCTGCACTCGGCATGAAAGAATAGGATTCACATTTTCAACACTAATTTCTGATCAGTTCTTCCATACAGTTCAGAGACTCAGCACATTACTGAAAGCATTTTCAGACATTTCATCAACAGTTACCTTAGCTCCATACCGAAGATCAGATATGCAGCCAGAAAGGATAAGCAAAAAGGAACTGGTGGAGACGAAGTAGTCTAGAAGCTGGTACTGAAGCCCATGACAAAAGAAAATGGAGGTGGATGGGAAACATAACTGAGCCAGTCAGACCCTCGACAGGTACCCGAATAGGAGGCGATATTTTGATCGTCCCAGGTTGACATGGAGGAGATCGTGTGAGGAGATTGAAATTTATATACAGCACTGGAGCCGGCTATATGGGAATGTAGAGAGCAGGATAAAATGAGGATGTGTTGTTGAAGCCCTATATTCCGCTTGGAACCCAGGGGAATAATAATGAATACTAACAATGTTTTCTTAAAGGTAGTTTTTCTTATGAAGAATATCGTCTGCAGAACCAGTGGAAACTACAGAACACAGAACAGTTGCTTTCTGCAGAATCAAGTGCCAGATTACCTCATTCTTCGGCAAGCAAATCTTCACTGATGCATAGGGTTAGGGTTCAAATGAAACTGCGTTACACATTTTGACCAATAAACCATTCAATGGAAATTATGACCTGAAAAGTGTTTCTATCAAACTATACTACTTGACTGGTAATAAGTAGTTAAATTCTTTAAGGAAATTTTGTTGAGATACGTAATTTTAAATTATATTTACTTTTTGCCTGATATGAATATTCCCAGTTTAATCAATCCTGCTACCAATCCACATATTCGTCTTCACAAAAGTTTCACTGGAATCACAGTTAGGGCAATTCATATTGTCAATTTCAAGTTCTGTCAAACAGCAACCAAACGATTGCCTCATATCCGTGTCTAAAACAGTCCTCCTAGATGGCTTAAAACTGATTAATTCAGGTAAATCAATGCAACCATACAGTCACTGATGCATTTTTCTCTGTTTCGCTCTCTGTCAGGTGTACTTTCTGCCCTGTTTTCTTCCTTAACTGATTTCACTCAGTTCCTCCCAAATAATGAGTGTTCACTCTGACAGATACACAAATGTGCAAGGTTATAGATTTCGTCGAATTATAATTTCTTTATATGTTGAGCAATCGGCAATTAAGTGTCAAATATAAAATCCAGGAAACAGACCATGTTCTTTGTGCACGGCCGACTTTACCAGCAAAAGTGAGGAAGTCATTACATTGTTCCTTGGTCAGAATTAAACATTTGTGGCGGGTTTTGAATAATGATGCATGTTTCCCAAAAATCTTACGAAGAATTTGTGTTGTTTTATCAAAATCAGTGTGACAAAAAAGTATTTTCAAATATTGGTTTTTGTAGGGATTTACTTTGATTGGTTAGAGAATTTCATCATGAACTGATGCTCACTAGCGAATGGCCCTATTCAGTCAGTACCCTGGGGTTCTAGTGGGAAGCCGTGACCAGTAGGGTGCAGCAGGTTGAAGGTGAGACAGTAACCCGTCGAAGAAGACAGTGCGAAGTGGTCGGGCTATGTCATGAATTCGCAGAAGTTAGAATTTATGGGCTGGCCATTGGGTCGGATCCCAGTGGCTTAATGGTCTACGATCTCGCTGGCGTTGTAACTAGAAGGTCCTGGGAGGGTGCGTACTGATGAAGAGTCCAAAATAGGACGAAACAGCTCTGCAGTACTCCTAGGTGGTGTCAGCTCATGATGAAATCCTCCAACCAAAAAAGTATTTCACAAGCGAATGGTTTATCAATCGAATCAATGCCGAGTAGATCCAGATTATGATGATTGGTAAGATAGCGTAAATTTTCAGATTTCTTAGAATTGAGTTGAACATCACAAGATGTTTCACCAACTGAATATTTTTAGCAACATGAAATGTAGTGAAAACTAGAGAGTATTCGTCCTTCTCTTCTGAGATAGGAGGAAACCTCTGCACTTGAACTGACCATATCTCCTGGTTTTTTTGCACAAACAGTGCCTTCACTAGATTTTGATGCATAAGTGGAATGGAGATTATTCATTTTTGGATTTTTAACATCAGTTTTCATGGATTATTCATAGAAATCCAACGGTGCGAATTAATAATGCATCGACTGATGAATTCCTCTGTGCATCTGTGACTGACTGATTGAATGAATGAATCAATCAATCAATAATGCCAGTATGGGAATGCCTAGATGATTACAAACATAATTTATTGGTTAGAGATTCTATAAGTTTGACATTGAAGTCTTCATACCAGTTCTTTCACTGTTGTATCGGTAATTGGAGTTATCGTGGCCGAATGTGAATACAGTCATAAACATGGAGATATGATAATATTAAAATACGAGGAAACTTCGTGTGTGCGTTGGTGGCGCAACGGTAGAATGCTCGCCAAACACCCATGTGGTTCGGGGTTCGACCCTCGGCCGACGCACTCCTTTACCTTGCTAAGCCTGTTATAATGCTGGTAAAGAGGAAAGGTTGGGCATGAGGCTAGCAACCCCATCCCGTGAAAATAAACACCACTGCTACCGGAACTTCAAGCCTCCAGTCTGATGCCCTATGTTCCAGTGGGAACGTGAAGGATTTAAAAAATGGAAACATCGTAAAAATAATTTGACATATATCAAACATATGGGACAAAATAAAAAGATTTTAACATGTTTGGCTTAGACTCATAAGACAGCATGATTGCTCCTTACCAAGATTCGTCTGTCCCAACACAAAATCAATCACTGTCTGTTGCATATACGAGCAATGAAAAACCTAGTAACAAAACCTCATACAGAAATTGGCATTTATCATTATTAAACATCAGTTTTACTAGGAGAAAAAGCAGTGGGATAAATAAGCCGGGACCAATATACAACAGGAACGGGTAGAACCAAGAAGGTAGGAGTGGCTCCGTTCGAAACTATTTGATTGAGGGACGAGTGTGGCACGTAATACTGATAAGATTTACAAGTACTATATAAAAAGAAGTCCACTCGCTTAAAAACACCAAATATCAGGGAGGTAGATTCGATATCAGAGAAAGTAAACAATACAGCATTGCGGCGATACCTAGGAGACGCTAAAGTCACACAAATAAACACAACATGAAGGCTAGAAGTAGCACAACACGGAAGTTCTGTGGGAACGGTGCGTTGAAGTCAAGGGGTACTACATAATTTTGCCATCTAGAGATACCAGATGGCGAATAAACATTCCTAACCAAGTCGCTCGTCTCCTATCTTTGCAATATGTCAAAATTTATTCTCACTAGAAAGAAATTCCATATAGTCGGAAATAATGTCCGTAGTATTTCACACTAAAGTATCACAAATAACCTACAAATATGCGTATATGTATTCTATCCCCTCTTGAAATACCAATACAACCTTTAATTTCGTTGTATGCCTTTAGGATAAGGAAAGCTGTGCGCACTTCCTTAATTCCCACATCTAAAGTGGTTGGAAGTATTTTACACATAACCAGAGCGGGATTTCCCCCATACCTCAACAAATTGGAATCACGGGTAGGTGAAAACATGAATTTTAAGAGATTTAAATTGACACAAGGAAGTGGTTTATTCAAGGGATATTTTCTCATACTGCTACTTGCAGCCTTAACACAGAATAAGAGAATACTTTTCAGGCTTGAATTGAAAACAACTTTACTGTGTTTCCTGAAAGAAATATTTATAAAGGTAAGTAGCAGTTAAGCAGACTTCCGAGGTGTTTATCCAAACACCAAGGACAACAAACACCTCACTATTGCAAACAATTTCTTGGTAATTCACAATTTCTGAAAGGCGCAAAACCTTGCCCACTTTAATAGCCATTCCTAAAAAGGTTAAAAAGGGAATGGTTGGTGTAGGCCTAGCAACTCCATCCCGTAAAAACAACAACATCGCCTCTGAAACTCCTCTGGAATCAGGAAGATTCCTCACTTAAGGGACGGATGATACCGATGGGTGAAGGCCTTTGGGAAACAATGCAGCCGTTATATCCTCCTTCCATAAACTTGGAAACATGAAATATCCTCCCTAATTTTGAGGCAGGGTAAAGAAGCTGCTCTGATTAAAGAAGAAATGAAAATATATGGTAAAATAAAAGTGTTGAAAGAAGTGTTGCAGTATCAGTAATCTACTCCAGTCATCTAGACGACAATCACGGGCACGCTGTGGCTATCATGATATCACTAAGAACGTCGATCAACTCAAAAGGACGGAAAGCCACAATTGTAAAGTACTACAAACAACGTGGACCCTTTCGAAGACTTCTGCAGGAAACTGAAAACAGTTATGAACAAAAAAGTCAAAAGGCGACATCAAAATCCTAATCGGTGATATGAGTGCTAAACTGACAGCAGACTATACGAGAAGCAAACTCATCATGGGTCGGTAGGCACTCGGTGAAGTGAATGAGACAGGAGGACTTTTTAAATTCTTCTGCACCTTCAGTAATTTAGAGATTACTGGCTGTGTGTACAAGCACAGGGATATACACAAAGCGACGATGTTCCCACGAGATAGACACACCCAAAAGTCAGATTGACTTCATTTCAACCTCAAGACGGAACAGTCGAGAAGAGTAGATGTAAGTTCATTTTACTCACAGTCTGCAGTATAGAACCTTAAAGGTCAGGTTGGAAGCATTCAAAGAAGCTTTAGGTAGACCGCAATTGAAGTCCAAGACCCAGAAACCGAAGTATGGACATACAAGCAATAGTATCACTGCAGCCATCACGGCAAAATCAGAAACATTGTGTAGTGTCGCCAAGGAATCCTAGAACTTTCTGAAAGTGGCATTGTTATTGTCTTAGAAAGGAAGAGGGAAGACAAAGAATGGTCTCCTACGGACACTTGAAAATTAATAGAGGACAAGGAAAGGAGAAGCTGAGTTTAGCCTGCAACGTACTGAATTAAAAAGGTGAAGAGTGCTAGGGAAGACAAAAGACGGTTCTACGACACCCTAGAAACAGGAGTAGAACAAAATGCAGATAGGAGGGTCCTCAAAGCATTATACCAGATATTGGTGAAGAGATAAACACATATGAACGACAGTGAAGGTAATCTAAAAACCAAAGAGGATAAGCGAAGAATATAATGGACTGATCACTCCAAAGGACTCTTCAGCCGACCACCACTTATAAATCGTCGAGAAATAACAGCAACAGCCACAGAACTGCCAGTGAATACTAATCCTCCAACAAAACAAGAAGTCTTGAATGCCATAATATTACTGAAAGCCGTAAAAGGCTGCAGGACAGGATGGAATTCCCGCGGAAGCACTAAAAACGGATGCAGAGACCTCACCGGATATATTCATGCAACTTTTGCAGAAGTTTTGGGAAGCAGGGCAGGTAATCACTAATTAGGAGAAAGGGTACCTTGTCAAACTTCCAAAGCCTTTGCAAAAACTGGCATAGAATCATGCTCCAGTTCACGCTAAGCAAAGTATGAAACCATGTCATCCTGGAGATCACATGGTGATCGACCGGAAAGTGAAAACAGCAGAGAACTTTAGCAGGCAGCCAACTATCTTAAAACCTCCTGCCAATCAAATATGCAGTAGGAAATATAGATGGATTGGACACAAGCTGAGAAGACCTCTGATTGACATCACACTTCAGTCGTGGGTTGGAGATCGACATGAGGTACACCGTGTGAGGAGAAAACAAATGCTTGTGGTGCACTATTTGGTCAGCTGAAAGTAATGTCTGTATCTAATCACCACAGAATAGTCCATGTTTTACTAGCACTGTTCACGCATTATTGTAAATTATTTATTTATTTTTTTGATTACAGCTTGATTCCACACCGTATTTTCAGTACAAGTATGGAATTTTCAGCATGGATATCGGTAGCCCAAATTTCAGGCCGACCATAGATATCGGGTGTGCGTCGGCAGGGGATCAAACCTCGGACCGTGTGCATGGTCGACGAGAGTCCTAACCACTGTGCCACCGATGCAGTGTGCGTATGAAAGCACTCAGATGATATTCCCCCAATTCCAGCCCACTGGACTGCTAAAAATGGTCACTTTCAATAACTGATTGCCTAATAATTGTCAGTATGAGACAAAGATATTATTCACAGTTGCAGCTGACCTCATCTCAACGGTGAACACATATATAAAGCAACTCGAGAGGTTTTATCTAAGTAAGAAAATGAGTAACAGCAAACTAAAACAGCGATCACGAACGGAAGTCACTGAGATGCGAACTATGGTCAAAGGAAGAAACGATAGTCTTGCAAGAGCCTGCTGTGAGCCATACTCTAAAACGTCTACTTCGAGTAGTGTCCGACAACAGTGTATCGAACCATTTTCGACTTTGTAGAAATATTCTCACGGATTGACGGTATAAGCTATGCAGCTAAGCCGTTTACACATAGGATTCAAAGTGAATCAGACTTCGGACAAATTTATTCCTAAGTCTGATTGATCTGACACCATCAACCAATCTCCGGTTTATTCTTTTAGTTTACTAAGAATCTAGACGATGAAGTTCTCTTAGTGCGGACAATTATTTATTTTTAAAAATCTTATTCCTTGACGTTTCGAGGGAAGCATAGGGCTTCGAGTTATTGCTTTGAAGTTCCGGTAGCAGTGGTTTTATTTTTACGGGGTGAGTTTTTTCTAGCCTTACGCCCAACTTTCACTCTTTACCGGGCTTGCTACCAGTTAACTGAGGCAATGGAGTACGTCGGCTGGCGACGTGAGGTGTGGTTGGTGAGCATGACATCATAGTACAGTTGAAGTGTTGACCACCGTCTTTACCGGTAAGCAATATAAGTTCTAGTAGGTAAATAACTGATGAGATCTGAAACAATAGACTTCAACCTGAACGTAGATTTAGCTGAGTGTGTAGGAGTGTTTCATTCAAGTCCCTTCATTTCATGTTCTGCTATGTAGAATACTCATGAAGTTTAGACCGTTTGAGAAAACATCAGCATCACGGTTATGAGTTTTAAAAATAACCAGTAGTGAGGGTTAGAGAATTGAGATTGCTATGATGTTAAGACTAGGCCAGAAAGGCTGGGCAACAAGGAAGTCTGGCAGATGGACTAACCAAGAACCTGATGTCCAGCAAATATGACAAAGATCTGGATGGGATGAGATGGGCTGGGAGGGAGCTCAAAGGTAACATGGTGGAGATCGTGTGAGAAGAAGATGAGAAATTATGGGCAATCATGGAGCCAATAAATGACGACTTCAGAAAAACAAGACGAAATAGGGATGTGCTGTTGAATCCCTATGTTCCACTCAGAGCCCAAGGGAATATAATAATGCTACAACTCAGTCGTAGTGAAACAGTTGCTTTCATACTCGATTTGTATTGAATGTCCATACACTACTTTCCTTGAGTGCATTTCTTCTCATTTCTAAACGTAACTGTAGCTTTCGATTATGTTTGATAACACGGATTTCAATTACTTCTCTGAGTAATATTACAGTAAAGAGACTGACTAACCAGAAAGAAATTGAAAACTATACAAGAGATTACAAGTAAGTGATCCGGAGGTGATGGGAATGTACCAAACAACCATTCACAGCGATAAGATCACATGGAACAAAAAGACTGGCTGGTAAACATAGATCTTCGTACTGTGTGTGCACGTGTTCATAGTGTGACACAATCTGAAGAAACACAAGACAATGGAAAGTAATGATGTTAGATTAATAATAATGGGTCCAATGAAGCTTTCAATAGTATTTGTGTCTCTAAAAGCAATTTTCCGGTAGTTCATTGAGTCTTCAACCACTGATACTTAGCAAACCAAGAACTCCAGCCGAAGGATTTGAGCTTCTCTGTCTTGCTCAGAACAACGGTTGATTGATTGTTCCCTATTTACGAACGTTCCATTGTTAGAAACCATATGTTTTATATGCAAATATACTGAAGACAACAAGTTAAATATAGAGACACTCCCCCCCCCCAAAGAGTTGAGGTAACTGCTCTTGAGATGTACAGTGAATGTACAATTTACTTTCAATGAAACAATCTACAGACAAAAGGATGGTATTGAAATGGATTCTCCCTTGGATCCTCTCGTTGCAGATTGTATTAAGGCTAGTCTAGAAAATGATCAGTTGAAGTCAACAGTTCACAGTTTCCAAATGAATAAAAGGTATGTAGATGACACCTTTATTATTAGTAATAATGACTATAATTGCAGTAATATATTAAAAGCATTTAATGTTTGCTACCCAACGACAGAATTCACACTCGAAATGGAAAAGAAGTCTAGCATTAATTTCCTCGATGGGAACTTATTAAGGAGGAAGGATGGAACTCTGAAGACATCGGTCTACAGAAAGCTGTCACAGAATGGTCAGTTGACAAATATCTACAGCTGGGTACCCATTGGCCGAAAACGAAACCTGATCCGATCACTTGCCAATCGCATTCGGCGCATATGTAGCCCTGATACTGTGGAAGATGAGGGAAATCTTTTGGGGAAAATCCTAATAGAAAATGGACTTCCATCACTTTTTGTAGACAATAACATACAAAGCCGATGAAATGTGACTTAACGTCCGTAACCAAGAAAATGCTGTACACGAGCTTAGAATTCAAAGGTGACCTAGTTGCCGACATCTTTGGTGGATGCAGGTATCGACGTTCGCGAGTTGTACGGATTATATTAACGCAAGATCTTATACCAACAACTTCTATAGTGTTCGTTCTTCGAGTACCAAAGATAAAGCAAAAGACCAGATTTTGTCGTCCAAAGTACGTAGTATATTTCGGGACAAAATCGCGGGTAGAGATGAATGCTTAGCTAGCTAGTAATCGTGCACGCACGTGACACGACGGAGCACCAAATGGCGGGGATGCTTGACTGTAAGCCTTCAGCTGAACAAGTCGACTTAAACAGTGATGGTCAGCATCCAATTTTGAGTGATGATTGCTGTGGTTAATAATCTTGGGGAATTATTTACCGCTACACATCCTTAAAAGAAGGATCTCACAGTTCCTGAAAAGAACATTGCATGCTGCATCGTTGAAAATAGCGTTTTCTAGTCCACCATAACTGCTCAATAACGTAGAAGACAAGATCCCGCAGTTGACAAACTCTATGTGTTTATCAATTCACCTGCTCATGTGGAGATAGGCATATCGGTCGTTCGACTAGGGTTTTGTCCAAGAAGCGCAATCACGGAGCATATGATCGATACTGATCACTCTATCTCTACAGCTTTAGCCTTTAAAGTCATCTGCAAGGCGAAAAACAACCTGTCCAAATCCCTACGTACCCGACCCATCTGTATTGCTGAAGCTTTGGCTATCGAAACAGAAAAGCCAGATCTTTGTATACAGAAATATTTTGTTCAATCACTCCAACTCTCATGGTTTTAATCCCTCTATGCTAAAGTATGATGATCCCCACTCACATTTTCAACCCTTCTGTTATTACGTCAATTGTTACTATTATTATTATTATTCTCACTTTGAACTGTCCCCGGTATTATTTCACTCGTCCCACTTGTAATTCTAAATCAATTTTACTTTGCAATATTGAATTCTATGTTATCAAGTTTCACACCATTTTATGTAACTTTTTTAAAATTTTATTTGCCTACTAACTTACACCCCCTTCCAATCTCTATACACCCTACGAATTGTTTGTTCTGTATACGACATTAATTATTTTACCACTTGACATTTAACTATGATTAGAATCACAAATATTTGAATTGCATTTCACACTATTATTATTATTATGTATTCATACCTGTGATTCAATTCCCTCACAGGGGGTAATTTCTTAAAAACCATCTATGTATCACTGTACAGCTTGAAAATAAAGTCGTTCAAAAGAGTCTCTCCCGCTAAATCACTCCACCTGTTTTATACCGTTTACTCTCACCGACCACCGCTTGCAACAGAGAGGCGGGGCAAAGAAAACTGACACACAATACACATTTCTTATTCTTCTTTCACGTTCCCAGTGGAACATATAGGGTTTCAAGCTAGAAGCTTGGAGTTTCGGTAGCAGTGATGTTTTATTTTTCACGGGATGGGGTTGCCACAGCCTCATGCCCAACTTTCCCTCTTTACCAGTCTTATATTACTGGCTTAGCGAGGTAAGGGAGTGCGTCAACTGAGGATCGAACCCCAGACCACATGAGGCGTGGTAGGCGAGCATTCTACCACTGTGCCACCGACGCACACAGTACACATAGTACTCAGTAAACATTGTCTGAGCCAAACCTTATGGTAAAATAGCGAGAGTCGTATGAATCTTTTGCGGATGCACTAGAATTAAGTCACAGTCCAGTCTAAATAGATATAATATGACTCATTTAAACCTCCGAAAATGAGTATATCGACTCGAGAAGTTAACTGTTTCATTAGCTATTCCCCCCCCCCCCAAAAAAAATTATACACATTTCTAATGATTGTCCAAACGACTGTATTTTATCAAAGTCAATCAATCAATGTGCACATTTGTGAAGTATTTGTCAATAGGTGAAAACTAAAAAAAAAGGTTTCTGACATTTTTCCAAATAAACTGACACTTACTCCTGTCATCCAGTGAATAGTACGCTTAGATATTATAGGACTGTTCTTTATTTTCTACTTTAAGAAATAAGTTGGGGCGACTCTGATCAGTTGTGAACTGCAGAAAGTGTCTCTATGCATGTTCTGTACGTGTCATTTTCGTCTAAAAAGCCCCCGGAAAATTTACTAAAACTTGTTGATGAAAACAGTTTTGATGTTAAATTCGTGTAAGGATCTTTTGACCATGGACTACTGAATCAACAACCTATTCTTCGTTTTGGCTGTCATTAGTACTGAGCAATCCGTAACGGAGTTTTCATTTGTAACAAGCTATGAGCCAGACAACTATCGTATGAGGGCTAGTGATATTTCCCAATTTATTACCCAGACGGATATCGACGAAGCCTGGGAATGTTAGCCGACATAAGATTAGGTTGGAAAAGAGTTGGGGATCGTCGTACCAATGTTAACTGGTGGCATCAATCTATGAAATCTTCGACTACCCAGTATGAACTGCATATAAGGGAGGGGTGTAGATTGCCTGTTTGGCGTCCTCAGGATGCTAACAACCCAATGGCTGGAGGCTACTGGTAATATGACTCTAAATCGTTCTTAAAACGGATCAATTCTGCACTCATTTATTAACCCTCCTGTTTCTCCAATGTAACTATTCTTTCTCCCTCACATTTCTGCTTATTAAAAAGTACTTTGGAATCCTTTTGTTGTTCCACACCTTTGTGTGCTACAAGGAATGTAGCACAATCTTCGACTCCGTGGATCGAAAGGTACTATGGCAATGTTTGACTGTGAAGGGAGTGCCAAGAAAGTACATTGCACTAATCAAGGCACTCTACTCAAACTCACGTAGCCGTGTAAGGGCTTATGGGGAATTGTCATCTGAATTGTTAACAACCAGTGGTGTCCGTCAAGGATGTCCACTTTCCTTATTTCTGTTTAACTTCATCATAGATATGCTAATGGAAGCATCCTTAACTGAACTTAACGACTTAGGAATCGACTTGTTACCAGGGAATAGTCTTATGGACTTAGAATATACAGATGACATAGTCCTGTTAGGAGAGGACGCTGACAAAATGCAGAGTCTTCTGAAAACCTTGAGCAGCAATCTTCGTATGTTTGGCATGCGATTCGCCCCTGTAAAATGTAAGATGCTGCTACAGGACTCGACTACGTCTACCCCTAGCTTAGTAATAGGGAGTGAAGCGATAGAACATGTTGACCACTTCACCTATTTGGGAAGTTGTATCAGCACCAACGGATTGATTGGTGACGAAATCTCAGCACGCATCCAAAAAGCTCGAGCTGCTTTCGCTAACTTACACCATCTCTGGCGTAGGCGTGACATCCGGCTGTCAACCAAGGGATGTGTGTACTGCTGATCAGTTCGCTCCGTCTTTCTCTATGGCTCTGAAACATGGCCAATACGAGTTGAAGACATGAAAAGGTTGACTGTTTTTGATCATAGATGTCTACGATCTCTTTCTCACGTTAGGCGGTATAATAAGGTAAGTAATGTTGACGTTAGGCGTAGAGTGTTGGGCAAAGAAGGAAAATCAATCAACGAGGCTATAAAGTTACATAGATTCAGATGGCTAGGTCACGTGCTGCGTATGCCTAACCATCGCCTCCCCCCGACGGTCATTACTAGCTGATATAGGTGCAGGTTGGAAAAGAGTAAGTGGTGGCCAAACAAAAACATGGCCTCATCAATCCATGAAATCCTTGACAGTTAAACTGAGTCAGGTAGGGAGATGCAGACTTCCGGGTTGGGGCCCTCGGGACTCTAAGAATCAATGGCTGGAGACAATAGGTGACATGGCTCAAAATCGTTGTCAGTGGCGCAGATGTATTCAGTCTCTATGATCTTTCATACTCCTTTCTACCATTACTCATTCTGTTTCACTCTCATACTTGTCAAAACTCGATTGATTCTCTTCACTCATTTTCTTGTCTACGTTTGTGTGCTATTTGGAACGTGGCAACTGGAACTGCTGCACTTCGGTGCCAAGTTCTATGTTGAATCCAGACAGACAGAGCTACAAGGAATATAGAAACTAGAACTACTCCACACCTCTGGGCAAAGTTCTATATCGAAACCTAGTTAAGCTAATGAATCACCCCACCTATTATGAATCCGTGTCTAAGATTGTACACAATAGACACCGATCGCTACATGTGCCTGTCTAATGTCTGAAAGTAGATAGAAAAGGCAATGAGTAGTTTTCATGGACCACTATTACTACTACTAATCATACCAGTAGGGGTCAACTGATGATACCAAAGGGGCACCCACCCGAATGTGAATGAAATAGGGATTGTCAAATAAATAAATAAACAAAATAAAAAACATAAAGTACAATATATAAATAATGACAACACTGCTCCCACATACACATATTATGTATTTTGTAAAACAAGTAATAAAAGAAAGTCAATGATTAAAACCACCTTTACATATATATAAATCACTATCACATTTTATATAATTTATTACTAAAAGTGCTCTTTTTTTAAATAAAGACAGTGAGAACAGACACGTGACTTAAACAAGCATACTGTGAATAATATCAGGAATAATAATAATAATAATATTAATATTAATAATAAAGAAGAAGAAGAAAAATAACTGGAACAGTAGAAATCAGATATTATATATGCAAATAAAAGCACTAATATTATCATCAGTAGGACCAACTAAAATACCTAAATACCAACTAAGAGATCACTCGCAATCTAACCCCTTGATTGGTTGATTATTGTACCGCATACTGGTATCATCATTTGTGTGTGCGAGTGTGTGTAATAGATAAGTTACCGGACGAACAAACAAAGCAGATACCTTACAAACAGAATGATACTACTACAAAACAAAAATTAGATCATGGAAGCTTAGAAAATGTCAACGGTGCATAATATATTAGGGAAGTATAATCACCTTAGGTGGAAAAGTTCCTCCTTCAGAAGACACCCTCGCACGCCGTTCAGTCACTGTGACTGATAATTAAACACAGAAACAGACAAAAATTCGGCTGCCGGTGGTTCAAGTTTATGCAGTCGGTCGAGTAGGAAATCTCGGTCACACACACGACCTCGAGTCTACCACCAGGAATGTTGAGATGAGATTTGTACACGCAGATACACACACACACACCAAGTGTCGTGTCACTAGCAAAATATAAATTTGAAAATGTTGAGCAAGAACAAAATAAGGAAACCGAAAACCACAAAACATGATCAGAACAGACATGATCTGGACGAAAGAAAAAACACTGCGGGGGGAGGGTGAACTTTCGTTCCGAAATTAACAAAAAATAAGCCTCGGAAACAATTACCTTTATATGAAAGAGGGAGGGGGAGAGAGAGATAAAAAATGAAGCGAAATAAACAATCTTCACAGATAAACGAAAAATGTGAATAAACGTAGGGCTTCTCCACACCACTTAGAACGTGGTGAGGGGGTGACGGGAAATCATGATCACATGTGATGTGGAAAAAAAAAGATGAAGAGCCGATGAAGTGAGGCAATTACAGAAGTGATAAAGAGAGGGAGTAAGAATGGAGGCACTGTGGCTATTTTTTGTTGTTGTTGTTGTTAAATAAACAGTCTTTTAAGTATACACAGCATCATTTTATACAAACAAGGGAGAAAAATTGTCTGTTTGCTTGTTTGTCTTCTTTTTAAAATAAAGTTTGTGCATAAACATACAATTAAGCACAGCCAGAACGAAACTAACCCCCAAATATACGGCGGGTTAGATTTTTTTTTTAAAAAAATTGAGGAATGAATTTTCTGCTCAAAAGTCACAGAATATTATATATATCATATAATTAATATCAGTATTGCCAGAGAACAGTAGGAAAATCATCTACTTGCAATTCTTCGTTTTTAGATTCACCATTTTTGATAAACTGTAGACGAATCTTCATGCGCGGGCGAACCTGTACAATAATTAATCATCAAAATGTCATAATCAGTGGGAGAAATATACAAGATAGTAAGAGAAGTTATACCCAAACTAAGCGAGTTAAACAGCTGTCTGCCAGTACTCCCAGCTGGTCCTGTAACCAATCAAATCAAATCCCTGCAGACCAACACTTGAAAAATAATCTGATGCTTGCTGGTCATAGGATGGGGTTGTCTGGAGTTCTAGTGAGCAATCATGACCAGTGAGGTCCATCCGATCGGGAGTGAGGACAGATCAATTGCCGCCGATGACATTGGCTGGTGCCAGTCGCGCTAAAATCACGAATTAGTTAGAGTTCATGGACTGGCCACTGAGCTGCCTACCACCCAGTGGTTGAATGGTATACGAGCCAGCTTGCCTTGTAACCGGAAGGTCCTAGATTCAACCCACTCCCAGTGGTGGTTGAGTACTGCCGACGAGTCCCAAAACTAGGACGAAACAGCTATCCAGTACTCCCTGCTGATTTCCAAAGGTTCTTTAACTCATATCAATCCGTGGTCGAGCTTGAAACAAATCAAATTTCTACAAACTAACTCTTCAAGGTTACTACAGAGCTTACAAAAAAGGTAACTTTTCATTCATCATAAATGAATTTTTAAGATGTCAGATTACGGCTAGAATACGTGTATCAACGATGGCAAAATTCATATGTTTATTTCGTAGCAGAGAATGACAGTTTACGGAGTACTATTTTTTTAAAAATCGAGATTAACAATCCCAAATAAGCTAAAGGTAAACAAAATCTGCAACGGAGTAAGTATGTTTGCCTATAGTTCAAACATAAGATAATTAGCAAATACAGTAGACATCTAGATACAATACAACTATTTTATATAGAAGAAGTACAGGAAACACTGACATAGCAGCAAGCAGTTTACCTTCGGTGGAACAGTGACCTTCAACATTTGCGTCAACGGTACAGAATTTGGACCAGGTAGTATAACATTAGACGAAGGTGGGAGCAGTTGCAATTGACAGGATTTAGGCACTGCAGCCTGAAATTCAAAAGAGCTAACAGGGTGGATGCTTGTAGTAGTTGCCACCAACTGAATCGAAATCACATAACGTCCATCTGGTGCAGTGGAAGGAGATTCGAAGTTGAACACAATTTTCACCTCATTGGTATTGTAGATGGTGAGGGGAGGAACCTGTGTAACTATAAATACGTAATAGTTGTTAAAACAAAAGACTTATTAAACAACAATAATATACAAAAGACAGCACATATAGTTAGCACATTACATTATATGCAATGGTGATAAGTCTTTAAAATCATATAGCTGTATGGCCAGTAGACGACTGAAACAGATTAAAAATGTCAGTCTATAGAGCAATTAGGCTATAAAGCTTTTGAAATAGATGACTGAGTACAATCCGAGAAATGTATGTATGTATGTATTCACTGCGAAATGGTAGGTAAGTTGCCCGAAAGTAAACTGTTTACCGCTTTGAATATATTTGGATTATTCAAAATGCAAGTCTTCGTCAAAAGTGCACTATTCACGCGAGCAAGGTATAGTTTGAAAAGTGAACAAATTGGCAATCAAGCCCTACTTTTGCTCACACTGACAATCAGTAGCCTCAACAACTTACTAGGACTAGTACTACAACAAGATTAAGAAGAAGAAGAGTAAAACCCAAAAATTCCAAGTGAACAAACCCTGATTAGTAACACCTGCACATGAGTCACTGACAAAATTGAGGTCTAAGAGAGAAGGTTGCGTAGCAGGCTGAATTGTTGAAGCAGGAAAACCATTTTTTGAACTGAATAGATCGTTTGAAAGTCCAGGAATGCTTTGTGTATTGTTGTTGTGTTGCGGTACCACGGCGCCAGATGGAGCGAATGCATCAAGTAGATCCAGCAAGTGAGTGTTATTGGCAGAAGCATTTACCGTTGTATTCGTGGCCCCTAGTAAACAAGACAAGAGAAAGGATAAAACAAAACAGTTTACATATGCATGGTGGCAAATTGTGACTGTAAAAAAACATATTGGTGTCTACACTTAGAATCTGTCTTATGCAAAGAAATAGTATTCCCAAAGTTCTGATCATTGAAAAGCAACTGGTTGCTTGTTGACACTGGCGATGTAGGTCATAGATTAACGAAAGTTATGACAAACTCCATAGATTTAGAATAACTCACAGCAGCATTACACATCAAATGCATATATAACTGTTTTACTACAGTACACTTCAATTAGAGATAAAAACTCACCATTTTTGGAGTCGGATTCATTTTCTGGACCCAATAAATCAAAAATCGTAAGCGATTGAGTTTGAGCCGATGATCCATTGACCAATAAATCGTCTACATTTCCTGAGTTTAAACCGCCAATCCCGCCGTTAGTGTCATTTTCATCTACTGCGCGACCTTCACTGTCTGGATTCGAGGTTCCCGACAATGCTTTTGTCGACACTACTGGCATACAATCCAGTAAACCATTACGAATATTTGTAGGTTGACTACAAATTTTATTATATTCAACAGAACGTTGTTGAAGCTCCAGGTTAACATTGGTAGAGTAGAATTTGATCAATTCTCTTAGCTTCCTGTATGAAAAAAAAATAAACAATAAAGTTTAGAAAATCAGCAATTGCGATCGGAGGTTATGCATGAATTATGGTATATTGGAGCATATATAATGACGAAAACAGAATCTGTAGAGGATAAGATGAATCCACAACAGTAAATAACTAAATCGAATTTTGTGGAAAGTACACACTTCAGGAGAGAAAAGAACAAGAAGTTCAGCAAACTGATATCTTTTCGGCGATTTCATTACTTAAAAGCAGCTGTATAGTCACATTTATGTACATAGTTTATGTACAAGCTTACATAGATACAATTATTTTTATTATTTGATTCCACATAATAACGAAGGAGATTAAAGGTGATAATAATTTTCAGCTTGAGAGGAAGGTTCAAGGGTGTGAATATATATAACAAGGGGCTTAGAAACAAAATTACACAGGCGTGGAAAGTTAGTTGCGTTATTTGTAAAATAGGTGTGAATGGGATGACCATGGAAACAAACTGAAATAATACTTCTTATACCACGTTGAAAGCACCGGTTCTCGCCCGACCACCGAAGTGAAGCAACGTTGGGCCCGGTGAATACTTGCATACGTGACCGGCTGGGAATACCGAGTGTTGTCGGCATTTTTTGTGCGTTGGTGACACAGCGGTTAGGACTCTTGCCGACCATGCACATGGTTCGGGGTTCGACCCCCTGCCGATACACACCTGATATCAATGGTCGGCCCGTAAAATTTGGACTACCGATATCACATGCTGAAAATTCCATACGTTTACCAAAAATAAAATGGGGAATCAAGGTTCTATAATCAAAAAAATAACAATAAAAACCCAAAGGAATGAAAAAACAAAAAAAAGAAAGCTAATGAGTCAATCCAAACTAGATTTATGGTAAATGTGGTTGTCAAACTGGTTTCTTTTGAACACATATTTCTGGCTTTTCGATGGATATGGCGAGGGCTTCTGCAGTGCATATAAGTCGGAAACGCACCCCTATCCTAGATTTTTGTTTACTTTGCAAATGACACTCAATGGTAAGTCAGTTGATATGCTGTGATAGGTGTTGATGAGGTGTTTAATTATGGCGCCTCTGATTGAACCATTACCTCCTATCTCTACAGCCATTCTGGGTAATGTTCTCTAACACGTTTTGATAGGATACGCATGGAACAATATATGTACCTAGCTCCACACGAGCACGTGAACTGATAAATGCACACTGAAGTAGTCATATGCAGAAGTTTGTCCTTCTAAGCCCCTTGTAATTTATATTCACGCCTTCAAACATTCATATCGAGTTGAAAGTTATTATCACCTTTAATCTCCACCTTCGTTATTATGTGGAATTGGGTAATAGTTGTAGCCATGTAAACACGCATATAAGTGAGAGTGTATAGCTGCTTTTGGAAATGAAATAGCCGAAAAGATATATCGAATCTGACCTAGAGTTGTTACTTGAGCATGGTAATGACGCGACCGTACATCGATGACCCAACAAACTACGTTGGAATGCTTAAATTCCTTCAGTCTTATGACGCCAGAGAGATTAGTTTCGTAATGATAAGATGCTAAATTTCAGCACCATTATAGAGTGAACAGTTTCAAATATGACAAATATATTTGGAGGCATTAAAGTGCTAATTGGAAACAACAGGGTGGAAGATATTTCCATCCTTCCCCCCACTACCCCAAGTGACTAGTCGTCCAGCAGCTATGATGCTCCCTAATGATGACAAAAATAGATTGATGAAAAAGTGTTTGAAAAGAAAGTTATGCACTTCAACTTGCTTGCTTATGTAGCAGCTCTATATGCGGCCAGTGATAATGATCGTTAAAACTAGAGAGATAGCAATGACATCACGAATTTCGACACCCAACATTAAATAAACTGTTTTGTTAACTGGATCGTAGCAACATCAAGTGCAAGAGAACTGATGGTGAAAAGTATCATATATTGCCACCTTGAGGCATAAATAATCCTTTCATACATAATCACCAGCTTCTGGAAAGATAGAGCATAGAGCAACGGCTCACTACTATGCATAATTTGCAATAAAATACTTGATATGTGTATAGCGTGTTCCTATGCCAAGTGTAGCGTCATGTTACCACTACTAACAAGGACAAAATTTGCATACAGAATTAAATAATTTGTGCAACTGCGATTAACATACAAAAACACACAAAACTATGCAACACAACTAGCTTACTTACTCTAAATATGCTGGACTAAGACGTGTAGTCAACTTGACCAGTGCATTGATGATCATCTGTTTAGTTTGAATTGTTGACGCTACACTGACGAGGGCACGTTGTAACACGCTGATCAATTCCGCCTCTGTAATTGGATGTGGATTGTCTTCAGACGGTTCTGGTGAGACAAGCAGGTCGCCATACTCGCCAGCAGTCCAACATGCCACCTAAAGAAGACGACGTGTTTTACAAAATATAGGAGTTTTTTTTAGCCTAAATGTGAAAAAATACAACAGTATCTTTTTATGTTGTTTTCATAGACGAGATTAGTGAGTTGAAGAGTCTTCACATTTTTTGATTGATTATGAATCTTAGGATTTTGAATTCTTTTTTGTTGTTGCTTATTTTATCCCTTTGCGTCCCAAGTGGAACAGCACAGAGATCTAAGCAAGCTTGAGGTGTGAAGTTTCAGTAGCAGCAATGGTTCTTTTATTCTTTTACGGGGTGGGGTGGCCAGCCTCAGTCACACTCAACCTTCCCTCCCTACCTGTCTTACTACCACCGGCTAAGTGAGCTTAGAAGTGTAACTCCATTGTGGGTAAAGCCTCACAGTGTGCAGTGCAACTGCTGAACTTTTTTCCAAATTACTTATCTTCGCGGGGTCAATCATTCTAACCTTAGTTAAATTCTCATGTTCTGACAATCTGACTATTCCCGATCTACTAGTTTGGCCGGCGGTCGAACAACGCATACTGATACTGAAAGCTTGTTGAAACTTTTAAGCACAATTCCCTATTACGCCTACTCAATAACCACAGTATCCAGTGGCACCGTAGTGTATATATATATATATGAAAACCAGCCCTTATCGGAAGGCATATTGGGTGGTAAACGAGAAGGGTCATTTATGCATCTAACCTACATGTACACAATAAATGATGCACAGTAAATTCGCATTGTGCACACTCAAAACAGCATGATTTGGAAACATTTATTTCCCAATACGAGTTTAAAATAAGCCACAAAAATAGTTAATAAAGCAGGATTTAGTGAATATTCATCAAATTTTGGTAGAACTCTTCCTCAGTTGGATACTCTAAATACAGGGATATAAAATTCAGATGTGTTAGGGTTTAATTACATCAATCATTTTGATAAATAATTGTTTATTTCAGTGTATCCATCCATCCATCCATCTAAGGAAGAGTAATTCTACCGAAATTCGGTGAATTCACTAAATTCTGTTTTATTAACCTTTGCAAGAATTGATTTGTAAGGATTAGATCTGTTTTTCGAGTTTGACCACAGATTGATATCAGTTAGAGAACCATTGAAAACCAGTGAGGTGCATCCAGTCGGGAGTGAGGATGGATTTCCCGCCGATGACATTGGTTGGTGGTGGGAACGCTATAATCACGAATTGGTAGAAGTTGGAATTCATTCATGGGCCATCGAATCGGGTGCCAGTGACTGAATGGGTATACGATCTTGCCTTGTAACCAGGAGGTCCTGGATTCGAACCCCAGTGGGTGCGTACTGCCGACTATTAACCTTTGTCGTTTGTTTTAAGGCAAGATTTTATAAAAATTAGATGATAAGTAAAAAATGAGATGTCCTCTTGTTTAAATTATGTATGTAGCATACGTTCATATACTAAATATCACTGAGACCTAAAAAATAATGTATAACAGTTAGAATAGCCCGAGGAAACTAAGCCCGGCATGATGACTTGCATCACTTACGTCTTCAGCGTCAATATTTTTTTAACAAAAAAATACTGTTACAACTAACCTGAACTAAAGGTTGCTGGGACATAGCCTCCTTCATAGCGGTGAACAGCTGGACAGTAGCATATGCATGTAGATTAGGATTCTGGGAGATTAGACTAACCAAAGAGGAGACAACATCGTCACGTGCGAAGTTTCCAGCCTAGAAGAGAAGCACAATAACAGTGAACTTGGGAATGCAAAGCTTGATAAGCAGAAATGGTAAGTTTAACATACAGCAATCAACCGATTAATTTGAATTACGCATGTGCCAGTGTAGTCAAACATGCTCATGAAGTGTAGTAGTCTTGGTTCAGTTCATTACAAGATACATTAGCCTAAACGTATGGTAGTATGTGAATAATATTCGAATAAACCGCCAGAATACGCTGTATATTTTTCCACTAATTTGACTTATTATGCTTAATAACTATTTTTGTGAGGACGATTATACCAGATAAAGTCAGTTGGTTGACAATAGCTCTGTTTTTGTATACCATTACATCGTCGTATTGCACGAGTAAGACTAGCGGTTTATAGACACCACCCTCATGTTAAGTGGTACAATATGGTGAGTAATACTCATGATAGACGTAGTATTAGCTAAGTAAAAGAAGTTAGTCGATGAGGTTGTGCAGGTGAATCCAATCAGTCACGCGTTACGCATCCCCAGCCATCGACTTTCCCGACGAGGAATGTTATTAGCCAGCACAAGATTAGGTTGGAAAAGAGTTAGGGGTTACCACACCAAAACCTGGAATCAGTCCATTAAGTTTTTGACAGTTATTTCGAGCTGTCCACATGGAGGTGTAGATTGCCTGGTTGGGTTCCTCGGGATGCTAAGAACCGATGGCTGGAGGGTTTTGGTGATATGACTCAAATTAGTTCTGAATGGTACACATGCAACCAGCATCCGTAATATCTGATATCCCCTAAAGCTTCATGTTTCCCCACATTTCAGCTTATCTCTTTTTTCTCTATTTGTGTGCTACATGCAGAGTGGTGACTTAGACTGCTGCATTTCTGTGCCAAGTTCTCTGTTGAAACTCAGGTTTATAAACAATGCTTCAATTTCTAAAGAAATATAAATTCTTGGGTTGTAAGAGCTACAAACATTAGCAGCATTGAGCAGTAAACTGAAACCTAAAATTGAACAATGCCTGCTATTTCACGTAACTGTGAATAATAAATGATAATATAGAAACAAATTTCACCAGAAAACTCACAGTAGTCAGTAGCTTCATCATAGTATCAGTATGCCATTTCTTGTTAGGAGCATATTTCTCTGCTGCAATTGAAATGTTGGAACAGACATCCCCTTTGAATTCATTATCACAGCGTTCTAGGTAAAGCAAGAGCTCTTTGACCATTGCACAAACATTTGTATGGTTTGTTAAAGCAAAGCACAAGTCGATGGCACGTCTATCATCAAAGTATTGTTTTTTGTATCAAAAAGAAGAAAGAACAGTATCAGTCAAAATGATAACATGAAGTTTGATTATTGTATTCTTATTTAAAGTTACTATTATTTCCTTGGAACCTTGTCTAGTTTACTAACTCGCTAGATTGCTAGCCGGTCCCAAGCCCAGGAGAAGAGGGAGGGTAGGGCGTGGGGATTGCAACCCCACCCCACAAAACCAATCAAACGGCTACAGAAACTTCAAAGCACAAGAAAAATATTGAAAAATACAACAAAAAATTTTTAAATACTTATTCTTCTCTGGAATAGGAGAGGCGAAATAACAGAGTAGGCTGGTAAAAGCTTTCGGGAAGCCAATCAGTCAGCTGATGTGTCTTCCTCCGACGAAAGCAAGAATAAGAATGGGGACGTGGAATGTGCGTACAATGTACGAGGCTGGGAAGGCTACCGAAGCAGCCAAAGTAATGAGAAGATATGGTATGGAAGTGCACGGAATCTGCGAGAGCAAATGGAATGCATGGATGTGCATTATTGAAAATGTCAACTGGAGAGTCAGCAATCTACTCCGGTTTTGTTACCCAGATGACAACCATTATTATTATGTCACCAACAGCAGCCGAAGCCTAATACAGTCACCCAAACTTGAGGACTTACAGGCAAAGGATCAACAAACTGGCAGAAGAGGTTGACACCAAAGACAAAAGTTCAAGTGAACATAGAGAAGGTGGAGACGGAGGTGATGAAGATAACCACCACCCACCTACAGCAACAACAAACAGCACCAACCACCATCAATCAACGGAAGAAATTTGAAAGAACTCCCTTCATTCACTTATCCAGACAGAATCGTTTCAACTACAGGTGGTAAGGATGAAGAAGTCAAAACCGGAATCGGAAAGGTAAGACAAACCATCTCTTCGAAATCAGTTTGGATATTTTCGTTCAGAATAAAGAACGAAATTGCGATTCTCAACACCAATGCTGCGTCAGTTCTTCTACACTGGTCAGAAACTTGGCGCATTACAAAAAGCAATTCGAACTGCCTATTGCAGACTTTTATCAACAGCTATCCTCGCTCAATATCGACGATTAAATGGCTGGTGGAAAGAATCACCGACAAGAAATAATGGGAAAAACCTAACTAATTACCTATCGTTCAACAAATATTTAGAAGAAAATGGAGGTGAGTTGAGTACACACTGTGGAGACCGTCAAATTACACTTCACACGTCAGACCATCGCTCTCGTGGAACCCAAATGGGAAGCGATGAGTGGGTCGTCGCTTCCAGGGTGATGTAGAGGAAATCGTGCAATGAGGAGATGAGAGATCATGGGCGATCGTGGGCCCAGCTAAAGGGGACAGAAGAAAATAGAATAAAGTGGAGATGTGTTGTTGAAGTCCTATGTTCCACTTTGAACCCAAGGAAACAGTAATAATATTAATATTAATAATATTTCCTTGGATTTCGGTGGGAACATGAGGCTTCAACAGAACAGCTCCACAAATGCCCATAATCTCTTACCTCCTTGCACGATTTCCTCTATGTAACACTCGGACCCACGGCCAACCAGCAGTTTCCCAATCGGATTCCGCTCGAGGGTCTTTCTGATGCGTAATGTCACTCAATGGTCTTCTCAGAGTGATTCCGATTTATCTCCACTTACATTATGTCTTGCGAATACTACTGCTAATAATACCAGTAGTAGTACTAATACTGATCAATACACAGACATAGAATTGAAGGTGAGGAATAAATTTATTATCTATTATTCCCTTGAGTTCCGAGTGGAACATAGGGCTGGCTTCAACAACACATCTCCACTTTGTTCGGTTTTCTGCCGTCCTCTTCAGCTGGGTCCACGATTGATCAAACTCTCTCATCTCTTCCTCACACGATCTCCTCCATATCACCCTCACACCGACGACCCACTCGTCGCTTCCCATTGGGATTCCACTCGAGCAATGGCCTGGCGTGCGATGTCATTCGGTGGCCTCCTCAATGTATACCCGATCCATCTCCACTTTCTCCTACATATTTGTTGAGCGATCGACTCTTGGTTCGTTTGTTCCCAGAGTTTCTTGTTGCTTATTCTTTCTGGCCATTTGATCTTCAGTATGGAGCCAGCGAAGGCAGCTGTTGATGAAAGTCTGCAACCTGTTGGAAAACATTTCCGTGACACGTAGTGCAAGTTTCTGACCCGTATAGAAGGACCGACTTCGCATTGGTGTTGAAAATCCAAATCTTCTTTATGCTGAGTGCGGAAGATTTCCAAACTGGTTTCAGGTTGATGAAGGCGTATCTTGCCTTTCCGATTCTGACTGGCTTTGACATCTTCATCCGTTCCGGTTGTAGTTGAAACGATGCTTCCTAGCCAGATAAGTGGAGGCAACCTCTGTTAAATCTCTCCCGTTGATGGTGATTGGTGCTGGTTATCGCCGTTGTTGTTGCGGTCCGTTGGCTATCTTCATCACCTCCGTCTTCTCTGTGTTCACCTGCAGTCCTGTTTTCTCTGCCTCTTCTAGCCAGTTTGTTGGTTTTCGCTTGCAAGTATTCGAGTTTGTGTGACATTAGACATATATCGTCTGCGAAATGCATAAAGTGAAAATATTAAGTGTGTGATAATTTGAACTCCAGTTATAACACAGTCATCACTCCAAAGTTACAGAACAAAATACATATCAAAAATGGCTTAAGAAGAGAAAACTCTATCTCGAGTGAAAAGAACAGAAAGTACATAGCCTGAATACCTTTTATGCTGACTGACTAATTAATTCGTCCTAAAGATAACAGTAATACCGTGGTAATAAATATATCAGTGATAAACATCTTAGAAATGAAAATTAATTATTTTGAAAAGCATTGCACTTCTATTCACAATATTGCTTATTATAGTTTACTAACCTTTGAATTGATACATCAGGATCCTTTAAACAGTCCAGGATTGTCAATCTATGTCTCTGTACGGCTTTAGAGTCAGCATGAACAACTCGTAACAAAGTGTTGAGTGCTACATAACGTATATCTTTGTCCGTGTTCAGCAGAAATCGACCCAAAATGTTGACAGCGAGGACCTTTAACGAAAAAATAATAATATATAAATCAAAATGAACAACTTAGTAAGCTGTGGCTTACACTGCAAAACGTTCAGAAAAATCTTGTTTTGATTTTTTCTTAAACACGCTGGGATTAATTTAAATAATTTATAATGAATCAATCTGACTCGGCGCTCAAATTATTCCAGGAAGTCCGTAACACCTACGGCCTAGAAACTTATAACTTGATAAACTGTTTTAGGAAGGACGCGGCTGCTAAAATGTAGTGTTTTTGTTTATAATTAACGACATTTATTGCAGGGACCTTCTGTAAAAAAGGAGGTTGAATTTTCAGTCAATAAGTATGCAGTACAACAGTAGCAATCAATGAAGTGATCATATGTGCTGACCACTTCACCTATTTGGGAAGTTGCATCAGCCCCAATGGAATGATTGCTGATGACATATCTCAGCACGGATACGAAAGGCTCGTGTGGCATTTGCCAACTTACGTCATCTTTGCAGTAGACGTGAAATCCGGATATTAGTTGGCTGGCTGTGAGACACTACTACTGATGTAAGTGGAAGAAAGGTTAGTTGTCTTTGGTCATAGGTGTCAATATTCTATCTCTCGGGCTAAGTGGTTAGAGTACGGTGACTAATATTGATATCACGCGTAGAGTGTTAGGTGATGAGGGTACATCGATTGTGATGGCTAGGACATATGTTACGTATGCCCAGCTATCGTCTTCCTTGATTGTCAATGTTAGCTGACATAGGTTTAGGTTGGAGGCAGTCAAATGAAGCTTAGGCATCAGTCCATGAAGTCCTAGTTTGAGCTATGTCAGCGGGTGTAGACCATCTGATTGGGGTCCTTGAGATTCTAAGGACCAGAGGCTACAGACTACTGGTGAAATGGCCTGAATCATTGCCACTGACGCAGGTGCATTTACATTTTGTCATCTGCAGTATCTAATAAAACCCGATTGTTTTCCAAAGTTATTATTCTTTCTTCGTCCATATTTCTGCCTATTGTAGTCCTTTTGGAACCCTTTTCTATCTTTTGTCTGCCTTTGAGTGTTACATGGAATGTGGAAACTCGAACTGCTGCACTTTTTCTGTGCAAGATTCAGTCAGTCAGTTGCAATCAGCTCCAATCTAGTGAATTTTACAATAACTTGCTGATGATACCGTCTGGTCGTCCAAATTCTGATAGGTGGATGACATTTCATGCTTGTAAAAAACAAACACACACACATAGCGGTCAACAGTCATGCGTCTAGACTAATCAGTAATCCGGCAAAGTTCAACCGAAATGCTACTACCATGGTCACCTCTACTAATCAACAAGCATTTCTGTTCATTTATGTGTATAACCAAAGGGTACTGGTGAACAGCTGTTAGCAGTCGTTGTATATTTAAACGATTTCCCAAGCATGTGTATATTCGCTCAACAAACGACCGGAAAACTCTTCAAAGTATCGACAATGGAATACAGTTAAACAACAACTGCACAACCATCAGCTTTAGATGCAACTAATCAGTATGCATATTTTGGTGACTACTTTCAAATGACAGCAGATAGGCAAAATACTACGCAGCGGTATTACGGAAACGTTCCACGACAATAATTAATATGCAAGAAACTAACAGACAGTAGCAGAATAAAATTTTAGCAGCTGGTTGTTTTTAAGGTGATAACACTGACAAAATGCAGTTGAATCTTCTAAACACATCGAGGAGCAGTGATTTTCAAATTTTTGCATGCGATTCACTCATGCCGTCAGACGTAGGATGATGATGCCACAGGACTGGCCTACATAGACTCCTAACTTACAGATATGGGGGATGTGAAGTGGTAGAACGTATTGTGACCACTTCACTTATTTGCGAAGTTCCATCAGCCAGTCCAGGCGGGTTGATAACTGACGAAATCTCACCATGGACACGAAGACTCGTTTGCCATTCACCAACAACTTACACCATCTCCAGCTTGGTAGACGTGATATCCAGCTGACTATCTGGCAGTGTGACTGGTTGGTTGTCGACAAAGGACATACGCGTGTACTGCTCAGCAGTTCGCTCCATCCTCCTTTATGGTTGGCTGTGAGCGAGATATGGCCATTGGAAGTGAAAAACATGAAAACGCCGGCCAACTAGCTGTCTTGCATCATCACTGGTGTCGTCTGCCTTTTATGTACATCCCGTGCTAGGTTAGGTGGTAGGTGTAGTAGGGCGAGTAATATTCAGTTGGTGAGGCATCGGTCGAGTGAGTGCTTGCTTGCTAAGGAGGAGGGAAAATCAATCTATTAACGAGATTGTCAAGCAGTTACATCGATTAAGTGACATGGTTAGGACATGTGCTACGCATCCCTGTCTAGCCGCCAATCACCTTGCTTTCCCCTACTTCCTCTACACGGAATGTTAGCTGATATAGGATGGATCAGGTTGGAAAAGAACTAGTGGTGGTCAAACGGAAGCATTTATTCATCAGTCAATCAGATGCATAAAAACAGTTATTCTAAGTCAGTCAGTCAGCCAGCCAGCCGGTCACGTAATGAAGTGTAGACTGACTGGTTGGGATCCTCAGGATGGTGACGACCAGTGAAGGCTGGTGACAATTGTTGGTATGACTGCCTCAAAATTATCCTTCTCAGTGATGGAGAAGATGATGGATTCACTCTTTGTCACTCCTCATATCCAGTGAAACCCTGCTGCTCTTCTACTATATTACCATTCCTTTTCCCTCACCTACACTTCTGTTTATTCTCTCTCTCTCTCTCTCTCTCTTATGAGCGTGTCTCTACTCTCTTCTCTTGCTTTGTGTGCTACATGGATGGGGGGAGGGTGGCAATTCGAACTGCTGCACGTCTGTGTAAAGTTCTGTATTGAGACCAGTCAGTCAGTCAATCAATCAATCAGCTGGTTGTTTACAATACTATAATTACAAAGACATACTCGTAGTCCAGGATCTGATTCGATTCCCATAATAGTTAAGACAATTTCGTAGAGAATTGCATGACCAACATTTTTACTCGTCTCCGTGTTCGTGGCTACCTGTAAAGTATGACAGAAAAACCAAATCGTTTAAGAATGATGATAGGCAGTAACACAAAACATCTATTAAGTATCATTGCTTCTCATCATCCAGGAACAATGAATTTAAGATATAAAGATTCAAATTATGATGAACTCCATAACTAATGAGTTTAAGTGTAAATGAGACTTGAGGTGGATGCCTGCAAAGTGTTTTTTCAGCTTATTTGCTTTCCTGTCTTAAGACATGGTAACTTAAACTGGGGTATAGTGTTTTTTCAGAGTCGGATCAAGATCTCGTAAATGAATTAATGCACTGATTCAAACATGTGAAAAGTTATTGCAAATCGAATTTGCCGCGCTTTTGACCCAATATACCTGAATAGACAGGTCGGAGGTGATCAATTACGACTCGAAATTCTTCAGGTGGTTGGTCGATTTCCTATTACATACCTACAGGAATGCTGTTAATCATCATCAGATGTTATTACATTTGGCTGCTTTAAAGGTGTTATTTCAACTTTTTGTTTTAGTGTCAACGTGGCTCACTGGTGACTTAAGCCATCAGCTTTCAGTGGGTCGGTGGGTCCCAAGTGCGAATCTGGCTACAGCTACCTCACAGCCTGGTGGACAATCAGGTAGTATCACTCAGTCGTCACACAATAAAAGTGTGTGCTGATAGTCTGGGACATAAAAGACCAGTTTTGAGTTTTTTTAGAAAAAGCAACTTTTTACGACACAGTCGGAATATCTCTGTACACCTCACCGGGAACATGATATAAGATGTATGTGATTTCGGATGACGACCGGCTAAAAAAGAGGAGTGTTAATTAGCAAATAACCTCACGACGTGTAGAATGCTGATTATTAGAACCAATTTTTACGTGGAAACATTGCTTTGTTTACTGACTTTGTAAAGACAAAAACACTGTTCTTTAGAAGGCGCGAAATTTACGAAAAGTAAACACAGAATTATATAAAAAATCTGGAGTAGAACAAAGTGACACGATCAGTATGTGTAATTTCATATTGATTTGTTTATTGGATATATAATACATAGTGACAACAACTGGCAGTTTCAACCGATCAACCATGGACCTCGTGAGTAACAATGTTTCACTGTGTGATGGTATCCGATAAACAAATGCCGAGCTCATCATCAAATCTGTAACCAATTAAATCCCTGCAAACCAACGCACTTGTCAATTAATTTGATGCTCACTATCGATTGGCTGTATCTGTATACAGTAAGTCACTTGGAGTTCTCGTGAGAATTCGTGACCAGCGGGGTCATTCAAGTCAGGGGTAAGGTGTCAGTTATTCGCTAATGACATTAGCTGGTGGTTGCGCTATACACGTCACAAAATGGCAGAAGTTGGAGTTCATAGGCCACTGGATCGGGTCCCATTAGCTAAATGATCTACGAGCTTGCTTTGTAACCGTAAGGTCCTGGGTTCGAACCCCCCCACCGGTGCGTACTGATGAAGAGTCCCAAACATTTACAGAACAGGTATTCAGTACTCCTTCGTTTTCCAGTTTTTCCCTGATTTATATTAACTCATGATCGAACCAATCAACAAATTGGTGTAAAACTAAGATAATAAACCTCACATTAATGATCACTATTCGGATCTGATAAACAAGCGCGCTAAAAACAAATGCAGTTCTTCTGATAAAATCACAGTGTTTAAATATTACAATACTATATTAGCACTTTAATCAGTTCAGACTTACTTGTGCAAGAATATCATTCATCGCCTCACTGGCAGTTTTGTCACCATGTCCTAAAACCCGCATCAGCCTTAATATTTTCACCTACATATTAGAGGAAAAATAATATTTGGGTGATAAACGAAGTGTTGGACGACTTCAATTAATGTAAAAAGCAATGATTCTGTGTAGGTCTTCTCTCAGACCTAGTCTGCTACCATTTTGCACTGCTGACAGCAACAACAAAATTAAATTAAACCTCCCTATCAGTATATCATAAAAATAATGAAATCAAGTTAATAACACTCTTCAACTGGCTCCAAAATTGGCCGTAAGATTCCTTCTCCTCCTCACGTGATCACCTCTATGACACTCTCGGATCCAAGACCACTGCAGAATCTGCCTGACGCGCGATGTCATTCGACGGCGTCTTCAGTGTGTTTCCAATCCACCTTCATTTTCTTCAGAATATTTCTTCAGCAACAGGTTCTTCATTACCTCATCACCTGAGTCCACAGCGGATAATTCTTTCCACCAGTCATCTCATCTTCAATATGAAGACAGCCAACGAAGGCGCCAGCTGTGGATAAAAGTCTGCACTGGCCTGTTACAAATACCCTTCGTGACAGGTGAGCCAAGTTTCTGATCCATATAGGTAGAAGCACTAACTGGCTGACTTAACATTGGTGTTGAAAATCCGAATCCTGTTCTTTATGCTGAGAAGCGCGAGAGATTTACAAACTGGTTTCAGAATGATGAAGGTGTGTCGTGTCTTTCTGAGCCTGTCTGATTGGCTTTGACATTGTCATCCGTCACTCCGCCTGTAGTTGGAACGATGTTCCCTAGATAAGTGAAGAAAGTGATTTCTTTCAAGTTTTTTCAGTTGGTAGTGATTGGTACTTGTTGTTATTGTTGGTGGTTGGTTATCTTCATGACGTCTGTCTTCTCTATGTCAACTTGAAGTCCTCTCTTCGCTTCCTTCTTCTTCTGCTAGTTAATCGGTCGTCACCTGTAAGTCTTCGAGTTTGTGTATTATTAGACACAAAACATCCACGGAACAGTAATACGTCAGTCTAACTGAACAATCTACCTGAAGAAAAATGTCATAGAATGACTAACCACATACGTTGTAACTGGGCTCCCTGTCTTACATCCTTTTTATCACATAACTTAGCAACCAAAAATACACAAGTAATTCATTCAAACAATTCTCAGTAGATTTCAAATGACGTTCAATTTCTAATTTCACACTTTAACAGTCAATGTAATGCAAAAAACAGAAGGATTTAAAAGAATTCACACGAGAAAGATGTACACGGTCAATATCATCAAAACTAAGCTATTAATTAGTTTCATTGTGTAGCCATAGACAACTGCTTACCTGGAGAAATGGATCGCTTATTTTATTTACGTCGTGGTCCGGTGAATACCCTGTCATAATGAGATTCTTCAATGTACGTACTAATGTGGGAACCAATTGCTAAAGGGTACAAAAGCATAAAAGTAAGATTAAAAATTTTAAGGTAATGGGGGATAGATATATGCAGATAAAAAGTTTTTGGTTGGACACTAATTAACCGGTGTAATATGTCTAGTCCTCTACTTGGTGCAGACTGAATTACATCCGTCCAGTTCTCAATATGGCCACCATGCTAGGGTGGCTCGCCACATCACAGTGCACCATGGTCACCTAGCATGGTGGCCATATTGAAAACTGGACGGATGTAATTCAGTCTGCACCAAATAAAGGACTGTGTGTATGATACTGGTTACCACCCAGTGTCCAATCAAAGTATCCCATACAGTCCTACAGGAGGTCAATCGCGAGCCCGAATAACTCATTGGTAACTTCTCACTGCAGTATTAAGTGACAAACGTCCGAATCTCAGAAGGGTCGGGATTTTCTTCAAGCTTACTGATGCACCTTGCTGATTGGTGAATACCAACAAGCACGAAACCTAGATCTAGGTTCACGGCTTTCTGCCTATTGCCTCCAACCGTCTAATATCAGATAATAGATGTTTACAAAATAACCACTGGAATATATATACTACCAATAAGTGATGCATAATCTTTAGTATTATTAGGTATCTGATCTCAATATACTCCCTGTTTACCAGGAATGCGAAGTGAACCCGTTACTCAATATGAGAAGCCTATGTTAAGAAACCTCAGATAGAGTGAGAGCGTACATCCACCTAAAAATAGTGTTTCAGACCAATATGGTATGGACTGAGAGAATTGTTCAGTTTTGTGCTACTTCCGTTTAACTTCTTCATTGACGATATTCTACAAATACTTATGAAATACATATGCGTAGCGATGGTGTAATTGTGCAACTTGGAGAAAGATTGTTTAACCCCGAGTATTGACTGACTGGTTTCAACATAGAACTTTGTACAGATGTGCAGCAGCAGTTCAAGTTGCCACTCTCCTTCCCTCCATCCAAGCAGCACACAAAGCAAGAGAAGAGAGATAATAACCTCAAGGAGTAAATTTTAGTTCGCTTATTTGTTCCCTATTATTCATTAATGACATCCCAGGTTCCCTAATATTATTTTTATTTCATTTTGTTAGACCAGTTTTTTACAGCAAGTAACAAAAGCAGGATTTAATGAATTCATGAAACTTCGGTAGAACTCTTCAGCTGGGTACTCGACATGTAGGGATATCATCATATATATACTGTTACAACTATATTGGTGGTTATAAGATTGATAAGATATCAGGAATTTCTAACTAAACACCACAAAGTGTTTGCTTCAACAATCTGCGAAAGACCAGTATTCGCCAACTCTCGACACTTCAAACTGCCTATAATCAATTTGAGTGTGTTTCTGGAAGTAAATACATAGGTCATACACAAAGGCATTTGTCTACTCGCATCATGAAGCATTTGCCAAGGTAGTTGATAACAACTGAAGTCAGTGGCCAAAAGTGCAATAACAAAGCATCTTGTGGACTATGGACGTGGCATTGACGCTGTCAAGTGGTTTACTGTTGTCAGCAGATAGATAAACAAATAAACAGGAGGATCCTTGCATTCGAGGAGGCCTGTGAAATTCGAGTTTATAAACCAAGCCTCTGTGTACTTAAGGAAATTGTCGTCACTCTGAATCTACCATAGTAACATATTTTGTTTATGAAATGTTACTATTATTAATGTTTTATTCTGTATTTTATTCTACCGCTTATTATTACTATTTGTGATTCATTTAAAACTACCTCTTATCATTACCATTATCTTAACCCGTTTTAACATTATTATTATTATTAAACTGGTAATTAATTCTTGATATAATTTGGTTCTTTCACTCGCTGATATCTAACTGTTTATTTAAGTGATATCACCGAACCGCATAATGCATTTTATCTTAATTTTATATCCCTGTATGTAGAGTATGCATCCACCTGAGGAAGCGAAAATTGATGAATTTATTAAATCCCGCTTTATTAATACCTTTTGTGGTTTGTTTTGAATTTGTATCAGGAAATTAATGGTTTCCAATGTGTTAACGCGCTAATCACGAATCGCACTTCGTCAATCGAAATGTTGACTGGATGACTCAACGGAGAGCAATCGCTAATCTGTCTGTGAAAACCACATATCCGATACTTTAAAAATGAAATACTATTAGAAAGCCTGTTTTCGCGATCAGTAGGATACAGCAGATTGCCTATGAGGACAAATATTCGCCGCCAATGATATTGCCTAGTGTCAGTGGCGCCATATCATGAGTGAATCGACAGAAGTTGGAATCCATGAGATGGCTACTGAGTCGGGTTCCAGTGGTTTAATGGTCTACGAGAATGCTCAACTTATAACTGGAAGGTCCTGGGTTCGAACCATGACCGTGGGTGCACACTGATGAACAGGCCCAAACTAGGCGAGTGAAACAGATGTCTGACAGTACTCCCAGCTGGTTTTCCAGTGGGTCTCTAACCGATGTCAGCTCACGATCAAAATTCTGTAACCGATCAAATCAAATCCTTGCAAACCAACACTTGAACAATTACAATAATTAATCGATAGGTAATATGATATATTTAAGATGAAAACATGTACAAATAACCTCACCTTACGAAAATAACCCAACGTATCGGGACTACGTTCACACATTTCTTGAATCAAACAGATAGTAGCCAGTAATACACCGTGATTTTTTTCAGTTAGAAGTGAGCGCGTACAAGGTATGAACATCTCCATTAGATCAGGTACCTTACGAATAATTTGGAAGGCACATAATGCCGCCTGTTGCGATGAAATACAAAAGGTAAAAAAGACCACAAATTTCAATCAAAAGTGATGATTCGATTTTGGAAAAGTTCTGAAAAAGCCTTTGACAGAGTCGACTACGAAGTAATAACCTGTAGACTGCTTTAGCACTACGGAGTGCCCCAAATATCTGTCAGCCTCATTCAACAGCTATGTTACAATGCCACATGTCAAGTGAAGCACGACGGAAATCTCAGCGAAACCTTTGAAGTGAAGACAGAAGTAAGATAAAGGTACTTACTATAACCGATGATATTCCTGATTACAGTGAACTGGATTATGCGATACACCGTGCGTGAGGAGGGAGAAGTCAGAAATACGTTGGACCGATAAGAAGACTCTAAAAAATCTGGAGTTCGTGGACGATTTATGTTCAATGTCACACAAACTCGAAAACTTGCAGAGGAAGACCAACAAACTGGCATAAAAGGTAGGTAGCAAAGACAGGACTTCACTTATCTAGGAAACGTCGTTTCAACTACAGGAGGAGTGACGGATGACAATGTCAAAGCCAGTCAGACAGCCTCAGAAAGGCATGACACACCTTCATCATTCTGAAATCAGTTTGGAAATCTCCCACACTCCTCAGTATATAGAACAAGATTCGGATTTTCAACACTAATGTTAAGTCAGTCAGTCAGTCAGCCAGTTAGTGCTTCTGCCTATATGGATCAGAAACTTGGCTCACCTGTCACGAAGAGCATTTCCAACAGACCAGTGCAGACTTTTATCAACAGCTGGTGCCTTCGTTGGCTGTCTTCATATTGAAGATGAGATGACTGGTGGAAAGAATTATCCGCTGTGGACTCAGGTGATGAGGTAATGAAGAACTTATTGCTAAAGAAATGTTCCGAAGAAAATGAAGGTGGATTGGAAACACACTGAAGATGCCTTCGAATGACATCGTGCGTCAGGCAGATTCTGCAGTGGACTTGGATCCGAGGGTGTCATAGAGATCACGTGAGGAAGAGATGAAAGCCTACGGGAAGTCGTGGAGCCAGCTAAAGAGGACTACAGAGAACTGGAGAAAATGGGGATGCACTGATATAAGAATAAAACTTGGGCACTGTGGTAGAGTGTAATTCCATTATGGGTAAATTTTATTTTGATAGAGTCTCACAGTGTTTTACAGTAATATTTACTGATCAGTAAATATTACTGTATAACACTGTGAGACTCTATCAAAATAAAACTTACCCATAATGGGGATGCACTGTCGAAACGCTATTTTTTTCTCCAAACTCAAGGGAATAATAATAATAATAATCCACGCTGAGAACTCATGACATTTCAGAACTAATTGGGAACCTTGAACCAGTATGCAATATGAACTGAATAAACCTGGAATACTTTTGACTGATATATAGGCAAACATTTCAACTGTGTCAAATACTGAAAAGCTTTTCTCGCTGACTAGATATAGTGATCCGTGATAAAGATGATGATCTATAAAAGAGGCCTTATGAATAAAAATTTCAAGTTAGAAAGTACTTATTTGTGGCATTTCTAAAGTGCTACACTGGCAAATAAACGCCGAAGGGTAGTAATATCAATACGAACTTACACACACACACACACACACAATCCAGCTGTAGGGCTAAAATTCGCTGCTAAGGGGATTTTAATTAATCGAAGATGACAAGCTTGATTACACCACTCCACCTCCGTCAAAGGCTGAATTTGATTTCCCTTTAATTCTCTCCTATTCCATAGAGTGATATTCTCATAGTAGTCAGCTAAGACACGATAATGAACAGTTTTGAAAACTTAATCATTTTGGACTATTTTATCCACTACAAAGAACATACTCAGTTAACTAGTTGCAGCAGACAGCAGTTTGCTTCTCGCCGCCTTCAATATTTTTTTTTATCCAAGTACGTCGGACTCTCTCTCTCTTCAAAAAACCTTGGACTGGACAAAAACTTTACAAATACGCGTATATCTCCAATGAGTTCCAGATTGTAGATACGCCTTGCTGACTGATGAGTGCCAACAAGCACTAAACTTAGGTCCAAGATGTCCTGTCGATTGCCCCCCCCCAACTGTGTGAAAACAACAATTCATCTGTGCTTTCCACTTACAATGCGAATAGGAACGGTTAGTGGTTTCTTATTTTCTACTTCGCATAATCAAGTTGTACGGCTTAAATAATTTGCGATATGACACTTATTCATTTATAAGTGGTTTGAGGACAGTTGTCAGTCGACTATATGGTGAATTACACAATTATATATTAATTGTACCGCGTGCTACTGACAAGAATCTATGCGTAGCATATTGTGTATGTGTGTGTTATCTTCAGCACGAATCGTGAATAGCTGAGAGACAGATTAAGTTGGGAAGAGCGAAAACACGAAGATACTTCTTGTGGAACATTAGAGAAAGTATGGAAGGTAGACGAAAGACGCAGCAGACTACGAATAACCTTAGCACGTTAAAATTTCAATGCTAGGTTTTGTATTTCACCCTCATTACAGATTATTCTGTTAAATAAACGATTTTGCTACCGAATACCACTGTATTATTATTATTCCCTTGGGTCCCCAGTGGAACACAGGGTTTCAATAGCACATCTCCACATTGTCGTACTCTTTGAGGTTCTCTTCATCAGCTCACCCCGCGATTGCTCGTAGTTTCTAATCTCTTCTCCTCACGATCTCCTCCAGATCATCCTCAAACTCACGCCGCACTCGTTGTTTCCCCGACTCATCTTCCACTCAAGCAATGGCCTGGCGCGTAATGTCACTCAACGGTCTCACCAACGTGTGTCCCGCCGTTATACGCTCACCCGTCATGTAATATGCCCATCCTGAACCAAAAGCACCAAATTTGCACAGAAGAGCTATTCAATATCTTGCACTTCACAAAATATTTCTACAATTCATATCGATTTGCAAAAATCACCTACCTTAAATTAATTCACCCTTCACTCGTATGTTATCTACCAGTTGGAACAGAGTTTTTAAGCACTCAATCTGCAAGTTAATGATCATATAAACTAGTTGTATAGATAACTGTATTTCATAAATATTTGCCATTCCCTTGAATAAATTATTTTTGGCCTTATTAGCCTGCCTTATGTCTTCTCATCTCAGTAGTGAGAACATTATTCTGGTTATCTATCATACACATTATCATGTTTCGAAGTACTTTGCATGTACAGACACGATTTTTCCAGCTGACAACCAATATATTCAAAAACGCTCACTTAAATACTTTCTACAAAAGGTTCAATATGGTGCGACGTGTCTTCAGAATGAGTGAGTAACCATCTTACGATCAGATACATTCCCACCCAACTTCTAGTGAAATACACATCTGACACTTACATGAATAAGCCGTACATGTGTATGGTATTCAAATCTTTTCCTAGTCTAATCAGTTCTAGTTGCAAGTTTATGCATGTATGTGTGGTCGAAGTCCATACAGAAGTTTAAGAAATAGTGTCAATATCCCGCTGATCCTTTCCATGCATGACTTACAGCTAAATTATATGTCCACTCATCATTATTGCTGAGCGATTAATGATGGCAAGGAACAGACTATTATACAATAACTGTGGATCTGTCAGCACAGAAGTCTATTAGTTGCTCCAGTACACTTTTCGGTTCAAATGAGCTCCCCTACTCGACTACTGGAATCATCTACTAACATGACTCTATCTGAGTGTCTTCCGTTTGGCTGTGAAATTAATAACTTATCCTTTACTAAGCCAATTTAAGGAATTCGTAGTAACGGCTATTCCAATGTTTCAAGTAATCCCTACATAAATTCATTACAATGTACGCATAGCATGACAGCAAAAAACGCAAGTAACATCCAGTGGAGTACAGAAGGTGGGGTATGAGGACAAATACTCGACACAGATAGTCTACGAGCTCACTCACCTTGTAACTGGTACGTCCTGGGTTCGAACCCTAGCGGTGGGTGGTGCAGACTGATTAAGAGTCCCAAACTAGGCGGGTGAAACAGCTGTCTGGCAGTACTACGTACTGGTTTCCCAGTGGTTCTCTAACTAATGTCAGTTCACTATGAAATCCTGCAAATCTCTGCAAGCCAATACTGGAGTAATCATCATTGTACGCATTTTACTGCAATGACTAATCAACTTTTGAAATTATCCTATCTATGGTTAACATAGCTGTTTAAAATCCTGAATATAAAACTTATCAAGCAAAAATGATTTTGTATTAATAAAAATACAGGTAAGTGGTCCGTACGTGCACAACTGCAGTAAAAAAACAAATCTCATCCTTGCCTAGGAAAAACTGATCAAGAAGTGTGAAAGCACTCGTAAATGAATGCTGAAACCTCGTGAGTTAGATGAAAATACTTTTGCACCTAGTCGGTTACTTATATCATTGGTGGTAGTGGTGATTTTCCTTTAAAGAATGAAACAAGAGAACACTAATCAATCCTAGGTATATATCAATGTAAAGACAAGTTTCTTTCTCATTTAGTATTTTTGTTAACTAACCAAGTAATAAATTCACTCTAGTGCTATCTGTCTAATTCACTAATATGAAAAATGAAAACTTCGACACTCAAACTATGCATCATATGTGAACTCACCTTCTTTTTTATATAGGCGTTTGATGATCTGATCAAGCGTTCAACTTCTCCGGCTAGATCTCTACTCATTTCAGCAGAACATATACTCCCCAAAGTGCACAGAGCTAAACTAACCACATAGGGGGTTGGATGATTCAGATCACTGAAAAATGCAAATTGAAGTTCCTGCTTAGATGTATTACACATGACATAATAGAACGGCGTCATGAAACAAAATAAACGTTCTACAAAAGTCTAGTGTATCTAATATAAATAAAAGCGACACAGTATTTACGGCATTTCATTCCAGTACTATACATAATTACATGCAATGTGTTGTTCATAAATTATCAGCTATTATCTCTATGCGTTGCGCGTCTAATGAAAAATTCAGAATTTATTACAATCGGTAAGAATTTACTCTAAAGTCAACAGTAATAAATATGTGCTCTAACTACTGAGATTAGTGTACCAAGCTAACATGTATGTATCGCCCATCGCAAGTAACGTGACGCTTTTGTGGAACATGATCGAAGAGAATCAAACAGGAATACAAGACCTACACGTGAACTATCCACCCTATTTTTTTCTTCCGTCAACAGCTCAAAGATAATTTTTAGAAACTTTTGCTTTATATGATATACGTTGAAAATAGGTTCCCAATAGATTTGTCAAAATGAATTGGTAGGAGTTGGAATTCATGAGCCGACCATTCAATCGGGTTCCAGTGGCTTAATGGTCTACGAGCTCACTCGTCGTGTGACCGGAAGGTCCTGAGTTCGAACCCTGGCGGTGAGTGAATATTGGTGAACAGCTCCAGGAAACAGTTGTCTGGCTGTACTCCCAGCTGGTTTTCCAATAGTTCTCCAACCGATGTCAGCCCATGATGAAATCCTGTAACCAGAACTGTCAACTGATAGAAACTAACTTCTTGTTGTATACTGTCGAAAGCATTACACGTGAATACAAATGACATCCTCCGTCACTTTGTTTTGGTTGTTCACTATCCAGGTGATTTCTGTTTACATAATATAGTAATCACGGAGTGACTTTGTGAAGCATAACTTGTATGAGTTGCATGCTAAACAATAAGCATGTAATGTTGTAATACTTAGTAATCAATTTGTGTTAGTTGAGCCTAACGAAAATACAATTTATACTGACAGAAAACAGGAAATAGAGATAGAAGAAATTGGCAACTGTGAGAATAGGAACCGCAAATATTAGCACAGACAGCCATAGGATAAAATAATCGCAGAAGTTTTGTTTTAACTACAAAACTAAAATCGCCCTTCCTGTCTGCCTACAAAATATTCTTTTTAACACTAAGGCCTGAGATAAAAGAAAGAAAAAACAAAACTTACTTTTTGAGTGAATTAGTAACTAAAAGGTGTACGTCAGTCCGTTCATCAAGTAGCAGCATTGCCCCTAAATAACCAACTCTTTTATCAGTGAAACGCGAGGAAGCGACCAGTTTTAAACACTCGAGCTAAGAAAGGAGATGACGGGATAAAGAAAAAAATAGCTGTAATCTGTAATTCTTATTTATAAACATCAAAACACCGTATGTAAACGTTATCACTTAACTACAGGAAATCAGATACGTATTCAACAACAGCTGTTCCCTCTCTATACTACTAGCCTTTTTCCGTTATTTTATTCCTTTCCCCTTGTATTATTTTATCTTGAGGAGCGCATTTCTTCATGTCCAAATTCCATGGTTTCCCTATGCAGAAAATCATAATCAACTACCGTGGTTGGATGACCTATGGAAATAAAACTATAACAATAATGACAATAAAAAAACGTTGGCGGTTTGAATCCCTTATCACCGTAAACACACACTAAGCTACTATATTGGTTTGTTTATTAGATATATCAAACAGTGAAACAGTATTACTTACTGGACGACGTTTCAAACAAAATTTATTGTTTATAATCATATCAATTATTATTACTATTACTTACTACCACAGTGCCCAAGTTTTACACATATATATTAATAGATTAAGGTTGTCCGAGGAACACATGAACTCATGATGTCAAGCCTCACAACAATACACAAAACGAAGTGCATAAATGATTTCAAAAAAAAATTAGGAAAATAACTAAAATAAAGTTGACACAGATATTTGAAACGATGAAGACGATACGGATTATGGATTTGTACAAGACTAGGAGAGCTAAGTACAGAAAATTAGTCAACAAATGGGGTTGTGAACTTCATCGATTAATTAAGACGGCTAAGAAATGTGTTAATTATCTCAAAACATTTCTTTCAATGTTGGGTAACGTTTACTGAAGTAGAACTAGTTTCAAGCGGAGATAGAAGTGATGTGAACAAATCATGCTGTCAACTTGTCTAGCCGTCGAATGTTAGTCTCAGTCAAGCAAGCGGGTGTAAATTACACAGATGGGTTCATAAGAGTGCTAAGAAGCGGTGGTGAAACTTCATACATTTATCCCCCTTGATGAATTTGAATAAAGCTAGAACAACAGTTTGCAGAATAAAATGGTACCATTATTTATTTCGCTGGCTTCCTATTAGCTGCTTACAGCCCAAAAACATTATTGAGCTAATGCACACAAACAATTTCAACACTGGAAGAACAGAAAGATTTTTTTAACATTTACCAAAGAGCCTACATATCAAGGGAACAAATGCTTTCAACAGTACCATTGCCAGGCATTTTTCTTGAGACGGGTCATGAGGTGGACTTCTCAGAATCGTTCAAAATTACCAACAGATAAAATAGCTCAATTCTCCTCGAGTTCTCCGAAGTAATCTCTGTCAAACCCGATTTATGTGTTCAGAAAGAAGCGGTTGTCAGTCCTTCCCTGCCCTGGTAACTGGATGTTTCCATCCTCTCTTGCATTCTGCAGAAACTGTTCTTGCTTTATTCAAATTCTTGATGATATGGCTTGAAATCATTCACTCTTTATCATCATCCAGATTCGGGAAATCTACATTAATCCCTCTTCTCCCTATGCATCTAATCTCATTTTACTTTCGTTACTTTTTTTTTCTCCAATTGTTTTCCCGAATAGCAGCCATATATTAACTTCACTAATTGATGAATTGACTTGCAAAGCCCTAAGTCTCCTCTAAATTGATCCTATTTATTCCTAATATGCCAGCATAAGATCACAAAACCCTCCAGGGTTACTCAATACATTAGTAGTGAACCAATTATAATGGTTATTACTCATTACCATAACTACTAAATCATTACCACAGACGCTACATATGAAATATTAGATAATACATAACAAAAGTTAGTCATTATAATAGTCAAATAGGAAAACTATACCTGGCCGAAATGTGCAGGATATCCCAACATGTGGATGTATAATAGTTTAGCAACATTACGACACCTATAAGTATTGTTTTCTTCCCGAAAACTATCTCTAATAAGGGCACATTCTCTATTAACAATAGCACGTTCTTCAGCGGCAGTCCGAGCAGATCGTATATCTCTCACTAGTTCACGTAACCTTTTAGGAGCTGGCATCTGAAGTAAGAAAAATTCATCAAAACACCATCAAAGACATTCATTAGTCATAAGCAACAAAATCGACCGAAGTGGCTTTTAATCTGAAGTTGGCACTCTTCAATACACAACTACACAAAATGAGAATACTACAAGTGGTTATAAAGTTTCAACTCGTTAATACATTATCATTGAACTGACAGTAAACAATTCACCGCTTGAAGTAGAAATTCGCTTACAAGACTGGCGCGCATACTACCAGCTTGAAATCGTCTGCCAAATCAGTACTAGGTAGAAATATTTCATCTCAATGGAACTGTTTTTATAACTGGTATAATCCCGTTAATAAGGAGGAATATACATGTCATATAGATTATTTCATAGTTAAAACAATTGTTAGGATGTAAATTACTTTAGCCTTACTAAAACACCTTTCACCTGTTGGTGGAGTGAGTAGTACTTACAATTTTGGAGTGTCACACTATAAGACAGCAAAGCAGTCTACAAATAAGATGTGCTTTTGCTACCTATAGTTGACGATAAAGGTCACAATTAGCCACAAACTGGATGGTCAGATAAAGCCAATTTCCCAGGAAATTTATACAAATAGCTCTCCATATATGTATACTTACTACGAACTACAAACTTATTTACAGATCAATTTGTCTTGATGGTTAAATTTTGGTCCAACAATCGATATTTTAGTCAGTGCCTTGAAAAACCGTTGCCCCCACACACATTCAAGTAAAGTTGGTGCGGGTGATTTTTAACAGTCATGTGTGAACGCACCAGCCTTCAAGTTTATCAATTGGATACGCAGATGGGTGACTTGTTGGAATTTCTATTTCTTTGAACACTGAACACAATTAGGTCAGCGAATCGCAAGTGACTCGCAAATTCTGAGTGAGAATGATGAATTAAACACTTTTTCAGCGAGACGAATTATAGTCGCCACGTTTAGTGTGCTGTTTGTGGACACTGAACCGAAGGGAAGTACAAGCAGTTGTTCGACCTGAGGAAAATGACCAGTGCCAAGCAGTATACTGATAACAACTACACACTTGGCCACTACACTGCGTAACGAGGTGCTGAGTCGCATGCGTAAGATGACTGAGAAATGTGCGGTACTGCAAGGTTTTCTGGTGTTCCATTCCCTTACGGGTAAGACTGGTTCGGTCTTCATGCCATTGTTTAAGGAAGGACTAACGATTGATTCCGAGGAGCTAAACTGAAGATCGCTACATATCCAACTCCACATGCGTCAATCGCTGTTGCTGACCAGCACAACTCCATTCTGACGACACATACCACATTGGAGCACTGCGATCGTGCTTTGATGGTTCGTAATGAAGCGGTTAATAAACCAAAATCACAAAACAAATCGACTATCACACACGAACCTAAATCGGTTTACTGGATAAATAGTGAGTTTAATGTTGATTTAGTGGCCCATTAAGCCTGGATTTTAATAAATCCCAGACGAACGTCATTCCTTACCCTCGTAATCATTTTATGTTGGCGAAATACACGCCTATAATCTCGGCAAAGAAAGCGTCTCACGCAATCGCGAACGTCGAGACTCAGAAATGTATCCAATTTGTAGATTGATGCCCAACAGGTTTCAAAGTAGGCATCAATTATCAACTGCCTACAGTTGTCTCCGGTAATGATTTGGCTTAACTGCAACGTGTTTCGTGTTCTAAGTAACACTACATAAATTTCTGAAGCGTGGGTTCGTTTGGTCTGAAAATTCTTTTTGATGTGTACGAACCGGACTTTCTTGCATTGCTATGTTGGAGAAGATATAGAGGAGGGTGAATAATCACAAGCCCGAGTCAATTGACCAATCCCTATGAACATTTGGCCTCCAACTAGTAGGCCAATGGAGAGGCATAACGAAATGGGTTACAATTTTAGTATTCACTCACAAATAATTGACAAAGACGAAAAGGCTTGTGTACATACATTGGTCAAGGGAACAGAATAAGTAGGAACACATCGTTTTACTTAGTGTTCGGATAAGGATAACCGCATTTTTCAGGCTGAGTCAAAGATCATTATATCAGAATAAATTCTACATAAATGGTGTCTTTAGTGGAAAAATAACGTGAGATTACAATGAATTCAAGCAAGGCGGCTTAAATTATTCTCCACAGAATAATTTAAGCCTCTACTGACACAAAAAACTACCAACCCAGTTGAGTGATAAACTCCTTTTTAGACATCACACAAAAAAATAATCCAAAGCTACAAACTTCGTTCAGTATGTAGTTAATCAACCACTAAGATCAAGTTACCGCCCAGAAAAACAACTTGACAAACCTTTCATACAACCCGCGCTAACACACTGACAAACCCTAATGAATCAAAGCCCAATGCCAGGTTCTGAATTTCAAGATTAAATGAATCAGTGCAGAAAAATTGAAAGTTAATGTACAGACGATGGGAAGTTGTAGAGCAGCTTCATTCTTAAAACAAGAGATATCACATCGTTACCAACCAACTGACATTACCCACTGACATACACACGAGAGATCACCAAGACAAGAAGCGTGGTGACATAGTTTATTATTATGAAACGAAACGCAAAATATGGTGGATAGATTCAAGATGAAAGCTCAGTGTTCAATCAGTACATCTACATTGTCCCATGATTGATCCACCACATTCGTCCGACTTATAACGACAACTTAAAAGAGGGAAAAACAGTTAAATCACAATTATGAAGTTTACATATTAATTTCATAAGAGTTAAAACTAATCTCTCCTCTAAAAAGGAGACGATTTTTCAGTGTCTATAAGTAGGATCGGATAAAATAGTCCTCGACCTGAAGGAACTTCACATCTGGCAGTAGATGACCATGGTCAAATTATATCGATTGCTATGTTTTGCTGCTGCTAACGATCTCACAACGTCAACTCCAACACACTGATGTGGTCATGCCGGTAACATTAGGATCATCAGTGGGCATAGCCGATGAGGTGGAGATTTGATCTGTGCACGGGCCCCCCAAGTTCATTAGGTTTCCCCTATATTAAATTGTAACAGTGGCCGCCCATAACGCTCTAGTCTTATATGGTCTATCATGTTTAAGTTCTCGGTGCATTTTCGTGAAGATATATTGCACTTCCAACCAGAGTAGTGTAAGACAAGGCGTTTTGGCTAGCTCTGCTAAATAGATGTTATTGAGTGAGAGTAGGTGTCCCACTTGACACAGATATAAAGCGATGTTGCCAATATGTCCTTCCTTTCTGGGCTCGCAGCCTCAACATTTACACGCATCTGTCCTTCATAAGTATTCTGCAAGCCAGAATTGTCTGTCTGTAGAATACTTTACTTCCTTTTGCTGACACCTTGGAAACTGCTTGTGAGTAGCTACTGGTGACTTCAATTCTTGTGACTACAGTTTCCTTACGTCATTAAGTCATGAAAATATTGTCAAGTTTTCAACACGACTAGAAAATACTCTTGATCTATTAATTACAAATGACTTCTGCATATCTGAAATTCGGAAAAGAGCCCCACAACTTAATTTGGACCACTTTATCATACGAATATCGCCTAAGATATATAGAAATCTGCACAAAATTTCCTTTAAACTTGGTTAGAAATGACAACTGAGCTGTCAGTTTCCCAACGATACACAGAATCTCAGGAGCATGTTAAACTGAACAAGTTATGGATGACACCATCACAAACATAACAAGTTTGTCTCGAACTCTGCCTTGGTGTATGCTGTGCAAAAGAGACACTTCTTATGATTTAATCGCTTATCCTCTTCTCAACACAAAATGCTTCACCGAGAAAATAAAGGTTATATAAAATGAGGGATAATTCTCGTGTTAGCAGACTGGACATTTTAATTATACCAGAAATACAGAGAATAAGTGTTATATGTGTGGAGAGAATTCAGTTGTGCTGCTCAGAAATACTTGTGGCAATATGTTGAGCTGGATATAGTGAATTCCAGTTTGGCCTTCTTACTGAAATCAACCATCAGTCATTGCGTAAGAATCCGCGTGAAAGCTGAACCAGTCTCATCTGTAGAGGAATTGACAATCAGGAAACCTTGCGGTCCTCTGCATATTTGAATCAGTTAGTGAATTAAAGCATACAAGTATAAATTATTATCCGATGATTCCTTCATACAATAAAAAGACTACCAACCAAGTGAGAAATAAGTCACTTTCTTCCGTAGATCACACAAAAAGCAATCTAAAAACCCAAACTCCGCTGCGTCTGTACTCGATCAGCAACCGGGATTAAGTTCCTGCCAGTCAAAACCAACGGTAATTATTTCACGCACTCCACGCTAACATGACAAATGTTAATAAACCCAAGTCATTTATTCGCATTCAGCTTTTTGTTTATACTTTCTACTCAAATATTTCTGCATAAGTCTCTGATAACTTTGCGTTATGACCATTTCTGTGCACTAAGAGTTCAAAAATAATAATAATGTATATTTTCATATAAACATAAATTTACATGAAAATGCATCCCATTTTTACAACCACGATATAATGTCAAATACTAGATTGTCTACAAGTTAATGTTTGAACAGCTAAATGTTTGATATATATATATATAAACACTCATTATCTGACCCATTATCATTATTGAGTTAAACAGCAGTCCTCCAGGTTGCGCGGGAAAATCGACTTCGTTTCGTTTTCAACCCGTGGTTGTAGGCATACGATAACCGACCAATATTGAGGTAAGTACAACGGTTACAAGGGATAGTAAGCTGTTTTAGAAAAGTAAAGGAGCTAAGGTGAATCATTAAAGTGCAATGTATCATTAATAGATGCATTCATAAAGAAAATACAATGGGAGACTATAATCCCTAGGCTGGCAAAGTCCATTTGCAATGTATAAAGCTACCCATATAGGTCTTACTATCATGATGTCCACTTTCGGTTTTAATACAATTATCCACAAGCCGGTTGTTTTTATTACATACCTTTTTGTGTATTTGGTGCACAACCGTACCCTATAGAGAATAGGAATAGAATAAGTCGAATCAAATTCATTAAGAGCTATAAAATGTTAGGTTTAATGGAATATAATGAGCAAGTGAAGACGTTACTAGGAAATGAATGAGATGAGGCATTGTGAAGTGGTATCCAAAGATCCGACAAAGGTTCACTACTAAATCACCTGAAGATGACTGGTATCAAACTCCCCGCTGCTCTACGTGAGTCCTAGATACTAAGGGATCTAATTTTACTGTTCTGTGATTATAATAATAAGTCGAATTATTTTGGCCATATATTTTAACTCACTACTCTCACTATATGTATATATAATGCAGTGGTCCGCGTACTTTTTCTCATTGTCTCCTGGTTTTCATTTGTTAATTTCGAAAAGGTAGACTATAACCACCCAATTCCATTATTTTCTTCTAATCAATGATGTGCAGTCGAAAAGTACAAAACGGTCTGCTGAAAGTGGTGACTCATGCCATGAACTTCAGTGATAGTTGACAGATTAATCCAAAAAAGTCTACTTGGCACATAAAAATAAAAATAACAACTTCGCTAGGGCCACATGGGACATTTGAAGTCCCTGGGTATCTGTGGGACAGCGCTCTCGTGCTAAGGCTGCTGATTTGGAATCACTTCCACAGTAAAAAAGTTTCATAAACTAAAAGTCAACAGTTGCATGTAGTCCAGAGCCAAAGTCTAAACTCCCTGAATGAAACTAAGTGGTTTAAGTGTGATCTGCAGAATGACACTCAAATGTATATGTGAGAACAGCAGTATAGATATTATTAGGCTTTCACTATTCTTCTACACATTTCATGCACTTTGACTTCCTTCTCAGAGCCTATACTTAACATTACTACATATATTTTTACCAGTATACACATAAGCTAATCGTTTGTGTGGCAGGCTGTAGAACTACATTACTAAAACCATTTGGTAAAATAAAAAATTGAACTCTATGTTTATAGTATGTTGTTTGTTTTGATCTATTAACACTTATTAGAAACTTCTGCACCTGCCTTGCGGTTTTTTTCCGTCTTCTCTTTTAAAAGGTACTACCTTGGACCACGACACTGATATAGTGGCGCTGTCCTGTACGTTCGTTTAACTCGAATCGAGTGTTTAAATCGCTGTAGCCTGCAATATGCAGATATTCTGCATGTTGTCAGAACATCTGATGGAGATCGAAACCACCTTCGTCATGAAATCAGTTGATCATTTCAAAGTTGAACTCATATATTTTCTGAAGTCAAATTATGCTGTGCTTACATTTTCGAAACCTTTCTGATAAACCCACAATTATTATAAACATCGCATCCATTATGTTTCGCCTAAGCACCCAAGTATCAAAATAATTCTTAACTCCTACTGACATTATCATTCAAAAATCCTGCAGGAAATTGATAAGCAGGGGGTGTGTAAGCCCGATTTCCCAAGTGCTTCTTTTAGATATATTGGAACTCAACACGCCAGTCGTGTGAAATTCCATGACACTTTGGGAGGGTAAAATGGACAACCGTGAAACTTAGAGGATTTGTGAAAGATGAAAACTGAAGCGAGACAAAATGGAGGAGAGTTTCTTGTTGTAATAATAATTTATATTTCGTTTAAAGGGGTGTTTACAAGAAATGCATACCATTTTAACAGGAACGATCAGTTATATTATAAATTACAATCACAAAGTATCATAAATCAATACTTTTTCAAAAGTTTAAATTGTTCGACTATTGTATATGCAATTGGAACAGGCTCTTATAAATGTTAAATTGTGAACCCTTCACCAAGATCACCATCAAAGTTGAGAGACAATCCAAACTTCCATCCACTTCATTCTGATAGTTATGGTCAACTAGTGAACAGCGTATATTTGGGTAAGCGCTATGCTGCCACGTGATTAGAAGCTATTTCATGAAGAGGAAAACGTACTGGGAAACTGCAAAGTGTCATAAAATACAATTATGGATGATACATCATTGGAAGTACATTTACAAAATATATGCAAGAAGGAGATGGAGACTCCTTGAAATGATGGTATACATTTGCAACGTTTAATGCTAACCATATCGGTCTAAGCATGGATACTGTGACGTTTTTGATGAAAATATAGCTGTGCTCAAACATTGGTGTTGTTGTACTTTTAATCAAAGCAACAAGAATTTAAGGAAGCAGCAAATATGAACAAAGAATAGGCTTTAGCTTGAATAAAGGCCCAGATAGTTGAGATCAAATAGAGCACAATAGTGCGTAAATAAAAAGATTGTCGTGAGACAGATAAGCGATATTTCAATGAGAAGTGAATTCAAAGATCGGGAAGATTAGAACCCGTAATACGAGCTGACGTTTCACGAATTTCTGTAAGTCCCATGGGGCAGCATCGTCATCAGAAGCTGAGCAGGCTTGTTGATGGTAAGAGCAGAAGCATGTTTTCTTGAAATTGAGATATGTACAACCCTAATTGTTTTTGTTAAGGGTCTAGACTAATGTTTATTTCTCGAGCTGTCAAAAAATGCATGTTGCTATCCTACATATTGGAGCGGTTCATATTTGTGACTACTACCACATCTGCTGGTCAGCATACGCAGCCTTCCCTACTTTTTTGATGTTAAACTATCAGCTTTTTTTCAATATTTGTAGGTGCAGCATTGTATTGCTTTGAGCCCGTCCCAATCATACAGTATGCCGGACATTAATAACATTCATGACAAGTGCTTCCAAGCAAATACACTGATACCTGAGGAAATGACTAGCAGTATCACCTTTATACATGTATACATATATATAAGTATTTGCTGCGAACGACTAGAAAATTAAATTTCCTTTAAAAATTTATAAAGTACAGAAGTAGTTGACATTACAGTAATTATTTAGTAGAATTAAATCGGTATTGGAACAATCAGTAATAAAATTACGTAGAATGATTCTGAAGAACTAGTTATGCTAAAATTTCATGACCGATTTTCATATGGTATGCGTCCGACATTGCAAAGTAACCCTTCAACTTATGTTATGTTGAAAATACTGTGAAATATTACAAAATTATACACTTTAGAAAAGTATACGATAAAAGGTAGTTATTCACTGAGTTAAGTCATTTCGACACAAAAAGTGGCAGTATAATATTAATTATATATATGTAAGACGTGAAAAGGTGTGGTTGCTAATATAATTGTGTCTAGAAACACTTATACCAACACAACTCATTGATGACTATAGAAAATAGAAAATCAGTAAATTACTTAAACGTTTGCTGCGTAAGTAGTATGGTCGAGTTATTCATAATTGACTACACCGCAGACTGGGCTGGTTTTCATTTACCATTCTACTAACAGTTATGGTGTTTCAGGCGAGCTAGGGTGAACATGTTAATGTGTCTCCCTAGACTCCGTCTGAACCCACCGGGGCTTCCACGAGGCCTAATTTCAGATGGCAGTGGGCTCCAAAGAGTGCAATATTCAATGGTAAAAAGTTTGCCCAAATGGTTTTTCTGTGGGTAGCCACCGTGAGAAGGTATTCGTGGTTTCGAAACTGATATGATTTAATATTTGCCGACGTTATGGATGAGCTACTGTAACAGTTTTTCCTAATGAGTTTGAAGGATAGAAATAAGTTTCATTTTACTCTCCTTAACCATTCGGGTTCCAATTTCAGTCGTTTACACCTGTCAACATATTCCACTTGCTGGTCAAACCCTAGTATGCCTTTCGTGGGGAATCTCTGGACACCTTCGACTCTTTTTCGGTCTGTAGATTTTAGGTTACTCAATAGGAGAGAATAACATCCAAGTTTGGGGCGAATACATGTCCTATGTACAGCTAATCTTGCTTCTTGGGTGTAAAAGTTAAGAAGTACAAAGCCAGTAATTCGTTTGCAGTCAGATACTGCCTTATTTGCATGATCGGAAAAGGTTAAATTTGGGTATGTTATCCCGAGATCTGCGACTGTTCATTTTTGAGAGGAGGTCACCGTACATATGTAGACGCATTCTCGGTTTCCAGTGTCCAAGGTGGGCTATATCGCACTTGGCTGGATTGAAAGTCAGTTGCCATTTTTCCCTGTAAACGTCTTGACAGTTTAAGTGGTGTTGGATTTTACTTTCAACACTCATGTCATCTTAATCGTAATCAGATACTATCTTGAGGCCATCTGCAAAGAGGTATGGCTTGCCATAATCGATCACAGAGACTGTCATTTATGAATAAGAGGAGTAGAGTAGGGCAGCTTGTTATCTGCTTTGGTGTAGACAGCGAGTGACTGATTGTCACTAATTGCTGTCTTTCTGTGAGGAAAGCAGTGATTTATCTGAGAATCTTTCCAGTTATTCCGTAGGAATGGAGCTTTGTTAGGAGTCTGATATGTGAGATTAATTAAGATAGAATACGCGGGAAGGAGTTAATCAGTTCGTTGAACAACAAGTATACACCTGGAATGGATAATGCTAACCACGACGGATTTACTTCCAAATCTACACCAGCTATGATAAAAGTTTGACAGTGCTCAGACAGTGTGTCCCTGCTTCTGCGTGACAAGACTCTAGGGGATTAGAATGCCCCGATGAAGGAAGTAGTGACTTGATCGTTACCTGGGACGAATACAATTTGCTGTAGCATATAGGAACCCCCAAGTAAAGGGAGGTGTGAAGTGCCTAAATGGTGAAATATGAAATTTGAAGAAATGAGAATGCAGGGCACGCTGACTTCCGACGTGTCTCAAGAACAAAGGTATGCGCAAAATGGTGGCCGGCTGAAGCACATAAGCATTGGATGTTTCTGTGATCTAGATAATCTAGTTCGATTAGAGGGAATATAGACTCGTGCTCAAACCTTGAGTCATCAAATTGCATAGTATTATGAATCCTTTTCATCATTGCATCTATTAAATAAGGATAAGTAATTCAGATTTATTATATTTTGCCGTATTATTGACTTCTGAAAACTAAGAAATGAAATCTAAAACTTCTTTAGAATAAATGCCATTGTTAGCCTACTCCTCTAAGTGAAAATCATCGTTAGCATAGAAATGTATCCACTGTACCGTCGAGATTTGGAGCTAGTTGGCAGCAATCTGCTGGTTCTAAAGCCGTCAATAATACTTGAGTCAGAAGATGATCATACAGCGCCCAGAACACCTGTTACTGGTTAGATACTTAATTACCAGCTGAACTTCAGTGCGACTGATAATAGAAGACACAGCACAACAACAAATATACTTCATCCAGTCAGCGACAGCCAAAATAGTAAGACCGATTCCTCAGCAGTCAGATTATCCGGTTCACAGATGGATAATCTGGACACGATAATCCCTCATATTAGCGTCGATGTGATCTGACAGTATTGCCCTTGTTTTCTTCCAGCGTCAAAGCTGTGGTAAGAACTGTCGCCTCCAATTAAAATGAAACTAGTTGGAATCGACAAGGTCACTGAACAATCTTCCGGTGTTCGCCGATATTGATATGTGCCAAGATGTATTATGATGTCACTGGATTAGCCTTCAGACGGCAACACCAAGCGTTTACCCTGCATTCGAACCATCGTAATTTCACACGACAGAGAATCTCCAAGAATATCAGTAGAATTTGTGGAAAGAGGACTTGGGTAGCTTGTTCGATATTACCCAAGATTAAAATTAAATCTCTAACATGCCTCCAGCGGAAATCAGCCTTTAACCCGGGTGCCATTCACACTGACGCACACTATGATAGTGGGTAGGTGTCGTAAAACAGTGAATTTGGTTATAATAGAAAATTTCGTGATTTTCAGTGAACGTTCTCAGTAAAAAATTTTGTCTTCGCAGACACAATATTTTCTGAAGGGCTCTGAACATACGTTGGATACTTGTACTTTCACATACACACAGTGGGATTTCATCTCTCCAGACCAATCTTAATATTGTAGTGAAGCAATGAGAAATTGCTCATACTTTAGATACTGAGTGGGAAGAACCATGTCTGAAAATGCAAACTTTCTTAAGAAAATGAAGAGGCATTTGACGAAGACATCTTTCACATACCTGATTCTCGAGAAAAATGACTTCAGCAAAGGGGAGACACAGAATCTCAGTCGAAACTTCGAATGCTAACCGATATCACAAGAAAAAATTGTATTGCTTGTTTGCTACTGGTGGCCGCTTTAAAAGTCACAGTGGCACTGCATAAATAACGACTATCTGATTCCAATCGCCTCATAATTTGTCATTCGGATGATCCGGAAATAGTCTGCGTCACTGTGCAGCAATCATTATCTAGCTGTGTGGAGGAAATACTGTAGAACCAGGGCAACAATGACATTATGACGGGATTTAAAATCCCTATTTTATCAAGTCTGGATGGAGAAAGTCATTCTTACCTTCGGCCTTAATCCATTGGGAGCTGCCAGGAGATTTGCCCTCCAGTACACAGAAGACCCTAGATTACGCAGAATCTCTGAGGGTTTCAGACTTTATGAAATTAATAGAGGTAGAAGCTAAGTGTTGTTTCATATGGCTAATAATCACTGATTTCATAGTTGTGTCTAATCAATCATATGCAACCTTTGATTGTTTTAGCATGTCATTTTGGAATACAATGAATTTCATAGGTAGCTTATGACACTTATCCCAACAATCGACTAGAAAATCCTAACAACTACTAAATTATTTATTAAGTAACAAAATACTTTTCATCATGTGATTCAGTTGCTTAGTTATAGTATTTTGAATTCATCATTCCCATTTACCCCCTCTTTTTTCACTGATATCAGTTCATTTATTTGATCCTTGATACACACTTATAATTTTTGCGACTTTATGCACAATTAATGCGTAGACATCTAAATTCATCGTTTTACTTCTTTACATTCTCTCCTGTCTTGCTCTCCTGACTACTATAACTACTACATTCACACTCATTATTATTGATATATAATATACATTTATGTATTTATATGTACATATGTTAACTTCAAATTTAGTTATCAGCCTGTCTTTACGTTTTCTTTAGTTCTTCTTCTGTCTCTTAGTCTGATTTACCTACACTAATTATATCTCTTATTATTATGTCTTTCCTTTTAACAACGATACCAAAGGACTAACTGGTAAAGAGATCAACTCCATACAACAACAAAGTCTTAACACACCGCATACTACAAACAACATACAATTAACCCCAGCAGCGCTCCTTCTGGAGTCAACCAAAGCTACGGCAGTTGAGTGGTGGGATGAACTACGCAGAAGGTTACCAAAGACCAGGAACCCTTACCTCACAAGCAAGAAGCGGTCACAAAGAAACCAAATTGGTTTGTGCTAGCTCGTAAAAATGATAATGGACATTGGAACCGAGCTAAACAGTGACCCAATTTTGGCTCCCCAAAGTTTCCGCAGATAATGATTTAACTATGCTGGAGAAATCGTTAAATATAAGTTATAAATGCTATTATGGACCTACAAGATAGATTTGGTTCTCCAGTTCCGCCTAGATAACTTTTGGTATTTACACCTCCCAAAAGTTTTTCAAGACATTCTGTTAATTCACTAGACTTTGACTATTTAACATGATTAGTCGCCAGCTTAGGTCGTTGTGGTTTACATACATTAGAGTATTGTATGGCCTTAGGCCCAAAAGTATCTTCATTGAAGTATTTTTTGCCTGGGCATCTTAAAGGTAGTTTGAATGTAGCCGTAATCGTGTGTCAAAATGCATGCTTCCTTCCAGAAAACCAACTCATGCTTAATTCAAAGAGTTGAAGCAGTAATATGACCAAAATTGACGCCCAGCCTTCAAATTATTTATAACTGTGAAAGCGGACACAAATAGGCCTTCTAAACAAATTCGGGATCTAACAAACATATTGAGTGTGCTTTGTTTTACAGTTTTCTTCCCGCGTGTTTTGCGGCATATTGAAATTGCTGTTTTATGTTATCGTTATGACCTGTAGACATAGGGCAAACAATTACTTTTTCGAGAGACCACCAGTTTTGGAATATGTTTCAAATAATTCAAACAATCTCAATTGCGTTGATTGTTTGAATTCTGTAATTTGTAACAAATCTCTTGAAATAGATGTTCGTGATGCATATATCAGCAAATTCTTAAAATATTTCGAGAGTTCAAAAGTCCATAATGAGCCGGTGGTTTGCAGACCGAGTATACTGGAAAAATTAGTGAAGAATATATTGGGTATGACAGTTCTTTTATCAACAAAAAACTCTATTTACAGTTATTCTACCAATGGGCATGTCTTCTTTTGCTCATGGGATATTGTCAGGTACTTATGTGTTCATATAGAGAAAAAAGTTTAAAATACTTTAGTTTTGAAGTGTATTTTCTGTACTGCCAGTGAATCAATGAGAGAGAATGTCATGACAAATCTTTATTACCAGGTTGACAATTCCTCATTAAAACTTATTTCCAGATCACTTGTTTATCTGATAAAAACAAGGACTACACCTGCTATTTAGAAGCATTCTGCACTTTGCTGGATGATTTGACAGTTCGTGACGTGCAGTGCACAAGTATTTCCAATTCATAAGTTTTACGTCAGACACTTTAACAAATTTTGTTTGCTCTTTGCTCAGAGTAATATACTCTTCTCTCAATGCGTCCACTATTCATTATATGAATTCACTTCTAAAATACCTGCCAAGAGGATGTCTTGAATCAGTGAAAATTTATGTGAAGAAGGTTTTGGAAGTTATTTTGAAGAATAAAAGCCACAAAGTTGTGGAGGCAGGATTAGGTTAAGTCTATTTCTTTAGTTATTCTGATGTAGATTGCCTCCTGAAACTCTGTATATGCAATGGAAGCTTTGTCGATATTTGTGCATGCAGGGAGTTCCCGGTTGCTTTGCGTTCTCTGCTCAGTTCCCACGATGAACTTATAAAAGAAATAACGATCAATTTTATCAAATTGTTACTTTGTACATTTGGAGAAAGGGCATCTACGTTCGTCTGTACTTGTGGAGTTGTTGGTATGTTCCACTTATTTAATATGGTTAAGAACTTCTGTTTGATGCTATTTCACCTAAGAAGCCTTACTACAAGTAATGCATTTTCTTCAAATACGAACATAATTTCAGTACCATTTTAAAGTGCTTAGAAAGTATAGGCCCACGAGCAGAAATTATAGCTTCTAGTTTTCTGCCTTATGGTAAGTTCATTCACCTTGATTTAGTATGGCAACATTGGCAATTTACTAGGAATTTGTCAAATCATTACAATTATGAATTCACCCCAGCAATATAGACCCAGTGTTATTTTTAGAAGTATAAGCTTATTAAACACCTTTATTGTGCAGTAAGTCTACATATAATTACTTACTTACAAATAGTTACACTGGTGCCGTAGATTTATTCATATCTCCATCAAGCTTCAAACAACTATTACTAATTATGACTGACATTTTGGAAAACTGTGATGCTGAATTAGGACTGGCTGGAACCATTTGTGTAGCTAATGTCTTCAGGTAAGTGGTTCATGCAAAATTATTTGTAGGTATGGGAGACAAACCAGTGATGTACCAGTTGAAGAGCTGAAAAAGTTCCTGAAGTCTGTTGGAAATGTTTTATATAAAAAATGTCATGATTCAAAGCACAGTGTACTGAAATCAGCCAGCGAAAATGACGAACATGCTGAACTAGACAAAGAAGTTATAGGATATTCTCCACTATGTTCAATACTGGCTGTTACGTCGAGTTTACTGCACAGTATGCATAGGTAGGTTTTAAAAATAAATAATACATTTTTAGCTACTTATACTCTGGGAGGAACATACACTTAAAACAACCTGAACGCATCGTTGAAATCGAACTATCTTTGGCACATATATTCTTCGTAGTAGTAATGAATGCTTTCTGTGTAGGTTGTTTTAATTGTCTTATACTGATATTCTTTCAAAGCATTTAGACACGAAGAACATCACTTTTGAGTTAGTATCTACACTTATGGAAGTAACGGCAATGTACACGTATGGTGTTTGTCAAAATGTCGTGGTTGCTGAAGTTACCAAGTCTTGTAAACAAATGTATAGACATTTTGAGAAATTTAGGGGCTGTGTATCATACTTTTTAGAGAATAAAATTCTTAAAAGTTTTAGCTTACTACTTCCATTTGTCTACAAGATCTGCTTTTGGGTTGACGAAGAGAATTTTGCCAATGCTTCCAGCTGTTTCAGGTAATTTTTTCCTGTTGCATCAGATAAAAATGTGTTTAGTATTTTCAGTCACAAAATTACATACACTACGAAAGAAGCTTTATTAACTATGGTGACAATAAACTCCAGTACATTCAGCAATCTCGGATTGATTTCAGAAACGACTAAAAGTTTAGCAAGTTTTCTGAAAGACGATGACTTGATTACGTGGGCAAGTCTTTTACTTCACGGGTTTAGGTATCTTTCGGGTAAGTTCTAATGACAACTTTGTTGTGGAATTATGTTTTCAGTAATGTCAAATATTTGCCCTTAGCATATGAATGGAAATCAGTAATGAAAACGTGTACATTAAGAATCCCTACATATTCGTTTACTGACCTAAAACTAAGACTTTCGGTCAAACACTGACATAGCCTTCTGAACCTAGGCTTATAAAATGCCTAGAAGATATATAGTGATGAGAAAATTAAATTACCTAACCGGAATGTTTCAACTCAGAGATGAAACTTATGATTTAAAGATCGTGTTATTATGGTGATTGTAATGTAGATGGAGACTTGTAAGGGGTTATCAGTGATATTCAAGTAGAAAATATTTCCGTGTCTAACAAGGCTTTTTTTTCTCCACATAGCTAAAAGAATAACGTTTGTGGTAGGTCAAGGTAATTAACAATTATATAATGGTCTACTGAAGACAGAAGCATGCAGCGGATCTTATGGACTCGGAGGCCTTGTTACGCTATAGGGAAGCTGTAGGAGTGAATTCAAATCGTAATGTGCTTTGATACTACGTAAACAGAATTTTGGTAAAATATTATTTCTATGTAATATAAATACTTAACAATTGTTTAGTTTGCTGGTCATTGAACTAGTTTATATCAAGAGTATCACCGTACCCTGACTGGAAGATACGAAATGAAAATTCAGCACTCTTAAGAAATTTTACAAATTAACATGCCGGAACTCTTTTAGCTGTCGCAGAAAAGAGCGAAGCTTTCTTCATGTATTTACTTGTTTGTGTATTTTTCATCTTCCTCTATTCTCTGAACTTCATTTTTTTCTCCTCCTTCTGGTAAAACATGCTTTATAAGTTATCTTGTTAACTGGAAATGGGTTAGTACTGAATACGTATGGACGAATTTAACAATTTCATGTTTGAAGTTCCCTAGAACTTCAGATAAAATGCACACACAGACAAGTATTTACGCTATATTTTAGGATCTTTTGACCGATGCTCTTGGAACCCCATGAATAATGTTATGTTCCCTTCATAATTTCAGGAGCAGATTACGAGTATCTTGGGAAATATTTTGGACTGGATTTGCATGAAGAAGAGTACGTAGATATTTGCGCTTCAGCCATTTCAGTCATTTGTACTCTTCTCAATCGTGATATTGACTATATCGACAGCTCAAATACAGTTAGCTCAAATGCTAGTGAATATTATAATTTGAGGTTTTTCAAGTAAGTCATATGTAAAACTAGTTCGGTTTAAACATTTAGCTTTATCTGTTGATAAAAGTTTATAAAAGTGCACTCAAGAAAATTAAGAATATATTTATTTGAATTCATCTATCCCTTTAACTACCACAGAATGGTTTACATCTTTGGACAACATATTTCATCAAGTTGTACTTATTCTCATGTTAAATGATGTATGAAGTGTGGTAAGTAGCAGTGTATATACACTGAAAAAATTTCATGCCGTCAAAATGTCCTTAAAAATCCCACTAGATAGTCTCATGGGTATGCACATCAAATTTCTGGGAACTTTAAATCGGTTTCTTTAAATCGGAAATACTACAGCTGAAAACTAACAGACTGAGTACTAATGAGAAGTGTGCGTCGGTGGCACAGCGGTTAGGACGCTCGCCAATCATGCATATTGTCCGGGTTTCGATCCCCGGCCGACGCACTCCTTTATCTCGCTAAGCCAGTAATAGAACTAGCAAAGATGGAAGGTTGGGCATGAGGCTAGCAACCCTATCCTGTAAACATAAAGACTGCTACAGAAACTTCAAGCTGACTCTCGCTTGAAGCCCTATGTTCCACTGGGAACGTGAAGGAATAAAAGAAAACTAATGAGAAGAGGTGACCAGTCAGATTCATTAAAGCAGAGACATGGTGCTGATACCCGCCAATTGGTTGTATAATAATCACACTGGTGCCATATTGCGAAACGTTTGAGGTTTAAAGTCATTGGCCATTAAATTTCAGCGGAGTAGCTAGGTAATGATGAGGTTTATTTTTTGTATAGTCGTGAGTACGCATTTCTGGAAAGTTCAAAGCTATGAGAAATAAACTATCCAGTGGTCCTTGGTTTTCAGATATACTTTGAAAGGTTTTGACTTGTTGCAAAATATACTCTGAAACAGAATCTTACTATACCTCTAGTGTTTCTAGTTGAAATACGTTTGATTATTAATTCTGCTTTACTTTATCTCATGTAATGAGAATATCTTTTTGAATTATCAAACTTTGTTCAGTCTAAATTGACTTTTTCAGGTTTACAATACAGAATGATCCCTATAGTAGGAAACAGTAAACAGTAATAGCCCTCACGGTAGTTGTGATACTTAACAAATGAAGTGCTTATTCCAGCGTTAAATAACCCTGCATGAAGTATTCCAGAGTGAAAATTGCTCAAAGTAGTCGACCAAGTATAAGTCATGTCACAGTCTCAACATAACATGCATGTGGTAGTTCAATTGGTCGTAATTTACGTTGGCATCAGTTACCTAGGTGTCCCAGACGTATCAAAGCAATTCGCATACATATATTCACCCTGAAGGGTCTCGGTCTTACTGGCTTCCCCAAGGTTGTTCCGCTGAATCTTGAGTATGGTATCTATTCTTTATAGCTGATACGATTACTTCAGATGATATTAGATCCAATGTCTGATATTTTTATCGAAAGAGCACATCTGGACTGTGTGGGGCTGTTTTTGTATGGATAGCAGGTATCTGAACCGAAACAGATGGGGGTTTACTGTTGATGCCTTCTGAAGTTTTATTACTGAACTGATGAATACCTTTTCTCAAATGACCTGAATTGTAAGTATGTCTAGCCAAGATAAGCATCAGCATTACAACCGTCACCAAAGGGAATAATAGTGAAAACATTAAATTAATTTCCAACCGTAGTTCACATTCTTTTAATTTGCGAAGAAAATTTCATTATTGATTTTTGTAATTTAGGCATCGTGTTACCCTACCGTGCGAAACATTCAAACTGATTATACAATTCCCCAGCAAAGCAGGTGTCAACTTCTTTCAACGTATCCCAGTTCTAGTCACTGTGGAATTTCTCATCACATATACGGTAAAGTGATACTTTATTACGTAATTAAGAACAATTTTAGTGTTTGCCAGGAATAGATAGTTCTTTGGATCATTCTTCCATCAATGATGAGTATGAAAAAGGTACGTCATTATACATAACAGTAGCGTTTACCACACCACTTTTAACCGAACCTGTGAGATATCTAATTAAAATTTTACAACAGTTGAGGCTTAAATTGGAGACAATTTGTTGTGAAACCTTCTTGGAAATTCCAAATATTGTAACTCAAACTATTTCTCTCTATAAATTTATGTAAATTATTTTTTCAAATAACTGATATAAAACCAGAAATACCAACTGAACTGCAGCGTACAGGGAGAGGGATTACGCAGTAATATAGAAGTAAGCACCTAGATCTGGTCTGAAACCAGTTATGCTAGTTCAGATTCCTGGGTCAGAACAAAGACCCTAGTAATAATAATGATGATGCAAATAGTAAAGCAAATCACAAAACAGAATACATAACTGTGTAGTAAGTGGGTGAATCGCTACCAGAGTATAATGAGATTGAATACGGTTTTGTTTTTGCCTACACATGTTAGGCTTAAGTCGCTTGATGGCATTAGACATCTAAGTGAAGTTGGATTCGTCTGTTTGCTGATGCTTCTAAATACAGTTCGGATATCCACCTTATTTCTTTATTCGATTACATGTTAGCTAATGGTTGTGGTTAGGGGCTGGGGAATGTGTACAAAGAAAAGAATGGATACCATCCATCCAATGTACTCCCTCCGGTACGTAGATGTGGATTTATAAACTCAATTGAAGTTGATTTTAGATGGATACCTGTCAACCTTCGATTGATAAAGTGCACGACTAATGGTGCTGTGAACACGAACAAGTTTAGCTTTCAGATAAGCTGGATTAAGAGTAAGGGGCTAATAACATTCTTTCATGACACTCTAAACAGGTTTGATTGACTTTTATAACAGGCTTATGACTTAAATTTTCTGTAAAACTCCATATTTAGCAATTTCTGATTACCACTTCATTGGCCTAAGTGTTCAGACACTAGCTGTTTCATTAGTACTTCGCAAATACAGTTATGGTACATTACCTCCTGCTATTTAAGACTTTAGTATACCAAAAATGTCCTCGAGTTTTCTGTAGATATTAGATGTAATAAAAATATCCTGCAAAACCCATTCTCTCAGTCTTTATGCGAGTTAGTGCAAAACTCAACAAATATATACATAGGATATAAGAACACATAAAGTTGAGTCCACCCAACACGTAATCTTCACAGGCTATGCTAATACTAGTTGAATACACTGATATCGGCTGTGAGCAGTATGCCGTTTCAATTTATTCATAACTGCAAATTTTGTTCAGTCAGGTAAGTATTATCCCTTTTCATCAGTCTCTCATTGCTCAACTCGAAACAAACAGATACTTATGTAAAGAGATTAAGCAGGATTTTTTCAAACAAGCGTATACCATGAATTCTGTCCGTGTTTTTTTTGCGTATCTACACAGTGCTGGAAACTATGCCTGTATCAGAATTGATGGGCACCTTAATTGACATTGTGTTAAACTTCTTTGGGGGTAAATATCGAATTTGGAGTTATTATCAGCTTACACTTACTGCTTTTATGTTTTAGGTTCGAATATTTTATCTTCGGCACTGTTCGATCGCCTTCAACCTGTACACACATTGGCTTTGTTACGCACTCCAAATTTTGCTAATTATTTAGAAAATTCAAGTCCATGTTGGATCGAAATGGCTCAAAAGATTGTTAGTGAAATGTTTTCAGTTTACTGTTGTTTACTTCACTGTAAAGCTGTGGTGTCTTTTTTTTACTTTAAAAGAGCATCTCATGAAACGGGAGAACATATTAAGAGACCTGGTAACAGAATTTTATTAATGAAAAACACATCATATTTATGCATTCCTGACCACATTTATGTTTGGCTAAGTCAGAGGAGAATGAATTCTTCTGATTGTTAAACGAGATTGTCCAGTGTGGTTATTTCACGACTACAGCGTACATGAAATCCAGACTCGGGGAATAAACATTTCCGCCTCCGAAACCATTGACTTAAGATGTTGATTTTAATTCTGACCGCTTCCTATCAATCTGCATCGCGTCATGCTAACACTTTGTATAACAAATATAATGTTAATGGGGTTGAAGGATGGATTGTTGCTAACAAATACGATATATATATATATATATCGGAGTTACTATTCGATTCTTAAATCATTATAAGCCTTTGATTGGTATTTAATGGCGAAAAGGTTCATGAATGTCTAAGTTTTTTAAATATACATCCAATTATTAATTTGGTTATTAAGGTTATGAACTTCTGTGGTAAATAAGAGATGAAGATGACGACCCTACCTACATTCTTATATGCTTACTTAGTGCTTATAAAATAATGGCACTTGAAGATAAGACCAATATACTTTGTGAAATTTCCTATGTAGTGAATTTCGTGTCGGTTTTAATGCTTTTATGTCAGTGTAAAATTATCTTCGCTTCAAGATAACTCGTTTATCATAATATTAATATGAGTCTTGACCATTCCAGTGTGACAGTGATGATTTAGTTGTAAGTCAGATTCTGTACTCTGTTTGGTACAATTTTTTCAGGTAGACGTTTAGTTTCAAATCTACTGAGTAAGTCTGTACCATCGTGGATCATATCATACTGACTTTCATTCATCGGGAAATACAACATTTTTATAATGATGAACACGGATTACACTGTCATAAGTGTTATGGCCATAGTTTTGCACGTAAGTAGGTGCTTAAGGAGCAGCAATCCTGTGAACGTCAAGTCTAACTAGATCGCCTAAACAGTGTAAAAGGCAAAGGGTGTGTGTGTGTGTGGGGGGGGTAAACACTATCAAATGGTGTTTCCCTACGTTGATATTTCCAGTTACACATTTCTTTATTTATGATTTAACTATCATTTGGCAAAAGTTAAACAAAAGCTCACATAACCAATAGTTCACTGAGTAGTTATAACGAACCCACTATTCAGGCCTGCTACAATTCAATTAGAAGGTAATTAAATGGGAAAGCCACTGATAGTCATAAGATAAAAGAAGTGAATATGACTTAAGTATAGAGTGTGATGTTATGATGAAGATAACAAAGCTGGATTGCACCTGCGCACATCCGTGAGGTCGACTTCCATTCATATTATCGACAATTCTTAACTATGAACTTCATCTGTCAAGTATACCTCAGTTATGCAAGATATATTTGTCTGTACACAGCTTAAACAGGCAGTCAGTGACTTCTCAGATTGATAGTATGTCTCATTCAGGATGCTCCTGCTTAGTTAATTGTGCTTCATAGCAGGTTAATGTAGAAAGTGAGAAAACGTGCTCAACGCATGTCTTAACAGCTAACGCAAGTAAATTCAATAATTTGTGTGTTTGCAAGTCAAATGTATACAGTGTCAATATATGATTTATTCTTATTCTTATATTTTAGATACTACAGTGTCATTCTGATGAATTATTAATCGATGAAAAGGCATTCTTACTAATTCCAACAACATACACTTTATTATCTAACACTTGGGTGAGTGCATTAGCAATCCGCTATTTTCAAACTGGACAGCTTCCAATAAAACACATTCTTTATTTAATGCCAGTTGTAGTCAGTTGCTGTATAATCAGCACCGATGAGTCTCACAATATTTCCTTATTCTGATGGACTCATCCAGCTCGATAGCAAGTAGACAACTGTTCAGCTGCATTTAATCAAGCAAGATAATTTCTACACTTGAGCTTAGTTCTATTCCTATGTGAAGAAGATTACAAAACCTAATCAAGGAATCTCCTGACACCTGTAGAGTAAATTTAGTAGGCTAGTGATTTTGGAAAGATGACTAGCCACTTATAAGTACTATATGTATATCTCAGGTGTGCAACACACATCCAGTATCGGATATACGAGATGCTAGCTATTAGAGCCTTTTGTTTAATCTGATATAGAGTCTGGGCTTTGAAAGCCCCAACATTACTGTGTTATCAGAGAGACTATAAGCTGTGTTTTCCAGGTGAACTCTGATAAAGTAGTCACAGAATTCACAGCTAATGAAGTAACTTCCTATATATAGTATTAGGAATGAGAAAGAATGAAGAAGATGAAAGTTGGAGATGAACAGAGAGATATCGTGTGCTAATGGGAGTGTGTAAGCGGCTGCTGCCTTCTGATTGCACTCGACGCGGACGTTAATTCTTTCCTGCTATATTTGAGAGAGGAGAAATATGCTATTGAGTAACTAAAGAGCCCAGTTGAGGGGGTGGAATGCTTTAGGCTGATCACACGGAATCTGTTTGAAGACAGGATTTTATGGTGCTCTGTCTCCGCAGAGCTGCCGACTGCCATAGACTAAGTCAAAATGTGCAATTTTGGGAAGTGACATTTTCTGAAAGCTTCTCTCTAGAAGTGGAAGGTTGGGGATGTTTTTGGTGACTGTGTGAGAAAAGCACTTTACTTCTGTTACTAAGATGTGTCTCAACTACTACGATAACTTTATATTTCAAATTTATGTGAAAATTCTTGTCAATTTTCAATTTGTAGACAGTGTTGTACAACTGTTTGTTGCAAGTCGACAATTTTGATGTACTTCGACGTTTGGTCATTACTTTCAAAAGACGATTGATCATGTTGCAGGTTGGTTAGCGTATTTTGTGATTTTGAGTCCTTTTATGCTTTTGTTCAATATCTTGACTGAAAATTGTGGATTTTCTATCGGAAACAAAATAAAGCTTATGGTTAAGCAATTGGGCACATTACAATTGATTTTTACAGTAGACTGTTTCATTGAATATTCGGGCAGTGATTGATGAGGTTAACGGTGTGTTTGTTATTATTATGAATTACATAAACGTCTATACTTCAAGTGTAGTATACACATTGAAGTAAGTCCCTTTCATCTATTGTTGTCGCTAAACGCCTTATTTTATGTGTTAACTTGTAAAGTAGTTGAAGCAATTAGCGAACCGGCAGGTAGTGTCAAGTATTCTTCAGTCATTTGGATACCTCAGAAAAATGTATATTTATTAACACACTTCTGTGCATTTAATTGATTATTTCTGGATGAACTGTCTTTTGTCCATCACTTAACTGGGTATACTTGTTTGGCTTTTTGAAGCGACACAATTCTTCTGAAGGATGTGGTGTCTTTTCACAGTACATTTTGAACAAACTGGTCACACATTTATCTGTCCGAAATGTATTGTGGAAATGCATCCCCTTTTTCAGATAAACTGAGTTTTTAATAATGCTATCCTGGTTGTCTTAATTGAGCATATATTGAGACACTTTTTTCCTACTGAACCCTACTTATTAGTTACATCATCCAATTAAACAACTTTCGAATAACTTGAATTTGTGGTAGGTTTTTGAATATTTATTTTTGTCATGAAAGAAATACAAAATACAGGGATATTTTGAAGGCGTATACAACTAACACTGTGAATTTCCACTGCGCTTTCTTCGGAATCTCATTTCTTAAGAATGTCAATTTTAATTACAATTTCTTTCACAAGGAACAAGGGAAGCCAGTAGAGGGTTTGGAGACTTTTGAAGTAGAGAAAAACCGGTTCGCGCTTCGTGTTTGTGATTGTCTTTCAATGTTGCCGAATAACCTTCCAGGCTCTTTCCTTGGAGTCTTCTCTAATGGTACGTTGTGTTTACGAATCTTGGCTTTTAAATTCCCCAAGTATTTTATATTAAATTCTTCAGTGTATAGCAGTAATAATAAAGCTTTATTTCAGACAATATGTGAACACAAAGTACAGAACTTTTCAGTGTATTTCCTTCCAATATATTTCCTCTTCATATAGGATTCACAGGTAAACTAATAATCTGAAGTATATCATGTGGTGTAGTGTTGGTGCTCATGAACAGAGAAACAATTCTGTACATTTTTTTCGTCATTTTCTTCAAAAATTGCACAGCGTCCTTTTGAAAACTAATTAAATATGCGCGTGAATTCATGTAGTGACCATTTCATTATAAAACTGCGTGATTAAAACAACAAGAAATGTAGAAGAGGAGTTTCAGCAGCATTCTGACGGATGTGAATTCTGGTCGCCCAGTGATTTAAGCAGACCACTGTGCAATATTTGGCTCCCATGTGGGATTACAGACAACAACAAACAACAAAAAGCTTAAATGGAAGGAACCTGAGAAGCATCGTTTCAACTACAGGTGGAACTGACGAGCATATAAAAGCAAGAATCAGAAAAGCAAGACAAGCTTTCACTACTCTCAAGTCTGTGTGGACGTCAACAGCACTCAGCATCAAAAATAAGATCCAGATTTTCAACTGCAATGTGAAGTCAGTGCTACTATACGGATCAGAGACTTGCACTGCGCGTCATGAAGAGCACCTAGAACAAACCACAGACCTTCATTAACAGCTGTCTTCGCTCAATACTCAAGATCAGACGGCCGACCAGAAAAGATCAGCAACAGAGATCTCTGGGAGCGAACCAACCAGGAACCGATTGTGAAACAAATAGGCAGGGAGAGATGGAGGTGGATTGGATTGGCCATACTCTGAGGAAACCATCAAGTGACATCACTAGACAAGCCATTGCTCCAGTGGAAACCGAAAGGGAAACGGCGAGTTGGTCGTCCAAGGGTGACTTGGAGGAGGTCATGTAAAGAGGAGATGAAGGCGTGTGGGCAGACTTGGAGCCAGGTGAAGATTCTAGCAGACAACTGAATGCAGTGCAGACGCGCGGCTGAAGCCCTATATCCCTCTAGGAACCAAAGGAAACAATAATAATAACATGTCGGATTATGTCAACACAGATTCAAATTTATCATTGCAATTGAGAATTTTTCGAGTAAAATCATATGAGAATAATTCAATCATAACCGAAAAGAGTACGCAGAAGTCATTGTCGATTTGTGATCGAAAGAATGCCTATAAGACTAAATCTTGCGTAATTCTACATACCTAATTAATATGCTTATTCCAAATTGACACAATTCTTATTATTAGAAATGAGACTTTTGAAGTAATATGTAAGATAAATAAATGTTCAAGATATATTTCTTTATATTCTTTGCTATATGCTTCAAATTACTCTGAACACCACAAATATTTGATACAGGCACCGATTGGATATTTTCCTGGAACACAGTAATTATTAACATTTACAGTCATTAGTGTAAAAAATGTAGGCAAGCTGAAGAAAATACACTTTTCTTTTAAACAAAAAAACCATTTTGCTTATGAAATCCTTAGCTGATGAGATTCTTCAACTGACACATTCGATTCGCACGCGTACTATTTACTGCTCTTTTGATTAGCAAATTGTGGTCACAACATTAACCAGTAGCGCTAAAAAGAGAGATCTGTTTCAAATGTCGCCAAAATAAAGAGTCACAGTTTAATTTACTTCCATTTTTTCCTGTAGTACCTATTGTATATCCTTTGTTGATTTTAAATATACAGGGAGAGTGTAAGTTGACTTGACATCAGGTTGTTTCTGTTTTCATAACGCATTCGTTCTATAACAAGAAATAGTCTGTTTCCATTATGTTGATAAACATTGACTTATCTGATCTTTTCAAGACTAAGAGGCTGTTGAATTACTTTATTTACAGTTGATCTAAAATGTTTGTACGTGAAGATATTGAAGGTTGTCTGCACACAGTTGTGCGAACTTTTCCTTAATACGGAATTCATTATGATGGTGGCACAACAAGGTATGTTCTTCTTGTTCTTCATCATCTCCTTTATTATCCACCTGTCAAAATCAACTTTAGTGATTGAATTTTTAGTAGATGATCAGTGTATCGTGACATCTGAACTGAGAACTGATCTACTCAAAATACTTTTACACCTGTTGATGAATAATGAAAATGATGAGCGATTACGGAGTGAGTGAATATAATTTTTTATATTTTTATGTTGTTGTAATAATAAAATATCTTGTCTTCTTAAATTCATGTCACTTTGAAATCTAATGTATAACACAAGTGTTAGCAGTTAAACGATTCAAAGTATTTTCAAGTATTGGTTTTTGTAGGGATTGAGTTTGATTGGTTGGAAGATTTCATCATGAGCTGATATCAGTTAGAGAACCATTGGGAAACCACCTAGGAGTACTGGACAGCTGTTTCGACCTGTTTTGGGTCTCTTTATCAGTACACACCTACCGGAGTTCGAACACAAGACCTTATGGTTACAAGGCGAGCTCATAGACCATTGAAGGTGAGGCAGTAACTCGTCGAAGAAGACATTGCGAAGTGGTTGGGCTATGTCATGAATTGGCAGAAGTTAGAATTCATGGGCTAGCCAGTCGATCGGATCTCAGTGGCTTAATGGTGTACGAGCCCGCCTTATAACCAGAAGGTCCTGAGTTCGAACCCTTGGAGTGGGGTGGGTGCATACTGATGAAGAGTCCCAAACTGGTGGAATGAAATAGCCGTCCAGTACTCCCAGCTGGTCTTCCAGTGGTTCTCTAATTGATGTCAGCTCATGATGAAATCCTCCAACCAATTCAAAGTATATAATGTATTCAGTATATAACCTGATAATATTTCTACCCATTAAGTTGTCAAGTATAACTTTTGCGTCTAGTCAATGCTCAACACAAAACTGTGTCGATAATCTAATAGACTTCTAATAGCAGTGGGAACATGAAGATATTGACAACTATAAACTAGACTCTGCGGAGTTTGCCGTAATGAAAGGTGTATATTTTTGTAAGGGTAGGATGAAATCGACAGAAAATGTTTTAGTTCAGGCTTCCTAGGGACTACCACAGAACTTTTGGAAAGATCTTATTCATTCGAAATAAATTCATTATGCCAATATTTGACCTGGTATGGTCTTATTCACAGAATGAACTTCACAATGTAACTCGTTTTCCAGCATCTAATCAGTTATTAGTTCAGCAAAAGGTAAAAAATTTCGTAAAACAGGAATCAATTTCATGTCTACTGATTACCAGTTTTCGTTCTACTCCTTTTTTCTCTCTCACTTAGTTGTGAAATTATTATGTTCGGAAATTAAATACAAAGATAAAAGCATATTTTATTTTACGCAAAACACAATTAAAATGTCTCCTGCTGATCGCTTGAAAGCACATTGTACAGAGTTTCGGATCACAGACGTAGAAATGGATGCTATTTTAGGAATAGGAGCTTTGGTGAATATGTGCACAAAAGATATATCAGTAAAGTGTGAATTAGCTGATTGCCTTAAACCCGTGAGTTTAAATACAGTTTGTTGTTTTTCTTCTTGAAGTTCCACTTATCATAGTGAAATTCACAAGTGGATTTGTAATATCACCATGTATTGTTGTTGTTATTTACGATTATTAATTCTCCTTTTCGCATTATGATAAGAAAGCGAACACCACACATGTACGGGGTCAGAAAGATGATCTGTCAAATTTTATAAACGTCTACATCAAAGACGAAAGTTATCATCCTTGTTATAGCGACATGATCGTGACTCGCAGACTGATGTAATGCCAGTTTAAAGCTAAGAAAGATCAAAATATACCATCGGAACAACAACAATGTCTTCCGAAAATATTGTACAGAGACTTAAAACAAAGACAAAGTCTTATAACTAGATGTTGAACATGTCAATGAAAAAGTCATATTTATTTCTGACTTTCAGCTGAAATCCAGCCACTTTTAGCCCAACCATGTTCTAGATGAAATATTGTCATTGTCGAATAGACAATATAAATTTTTCCGAATAGCACCATTATGCATATACCGCATGAATAATTACTTCTTATAGCTTTATTAATTAGCTAAAACTATTAACTGTGCTTAGGCAGTTTATTCAAACGATCATGCAGGAGAACTGGAATGCAGTTGCATACTATTATCGCAGTTGTTTTAAAAACGAAATTGAATCTAACAACTGACATGTCAAGATGTAAATGAACTTTTATGTAACAGTGTTAGAAAAAGAATACTGCAATATAAAATATATAAGAGAAGAACGCAAGAAAATAGAATCATGTGCAATTGAAAACTGGTGAGTAGTTTCAGTAAGTGAGAGTTAACAAGTCAGTGCCATACAGGTAATAGTATTACCACTCAGAATTGACTGTAGCTGGTATAAGGCGATTGGTGGGAAGCCCTGAACCCAAGTTTTGTGTTTGTTGGCACTCGTCAGACACCTAGAAGAGACTAATGCCTCATTCAGACACTCATACTCATATCACCTACGAGCTTACAGACAGTGTGTGCTGATGAGTGCCAATAAGGATAAGAATTACATCCACAGGTTACTGCCAATCACCTCCTGCCACCTAACAACTGCAAACTTGATTGAAACAATTATGTCAGCACTAGTAATAAGGGAGTAGAAATGTATCATTGGACAAAATCTGGTGACCAATCAATAAGAGTAGCTTTTCTAGTTTATTCCACTAGTGAATTTCTAGAATTTATAGTTATTCAGAGCTTATTTTATTCCTAAAGTTGGTAGACTTAACAAAACCTGCAAGCTTCTGGCTTTTGTTCGAGCTAAATGTTTCTTGAAATAATCATAGTTATCGACCCTTTACATTGCCAATAACCATTGAAGTAAACCTGGACGGAACACTTTTCAAAATTGGCTTTTTGAGTTAAATTTCAAAGATACTTTATTAATGGATGTATTCTAACTGAGATTCGTACAGTCATGTCAAGTCTGATGAGGAGTTGTTTTGTGAGCTAATGATAACTGCACACAATCTGCAGTTGGATCATTTCCGTGTGTTGCAAACCTTCCAGAGAAGACAGGAGTACTAGAATTTAGCAGTGGTGTACTCAGACCACAACTTAATCCATTTTTAAATAAATAAGTTTTCAGTTAAGCGAAGTTCACGACCAAGAACAGAAGCCTTTTAATAATCAATTCTTGATTGTCTGATGCCTATGAGTGCATCACAGTGTTGTGTTTTTTAGCCAGACAGTTATACTGTACACTTGACAGATACACATGTATCTTCCAATGATAGACCAGAACCTCACTGCTATGTTTGTGAGTAAAAATTTCTTTCCTCGGAGAATTCAGTTTTAGTAGTAAAATCTACCTGAAGAAGCAGCGAAGACGGCACTTCAGGTGAACACAGAGAAGACGGGGGTGTTGAAGATAACCAACAAACCACAACAACAACAACCAGCACCAATCCCCATCAACGGCAAAGATTCAACAAACGTAGCCTCCTTCACTTATCGAAGAAGCATCGTTTCAACTACATGCGAAATGGATGAAGATGTCAAAGCCAGTCAGAATTGGGAGGCAAGATACGCCTTCATTAACCTGAAATCGGTTTGAAAATCTTCTGCACTCCACCTCAGCATAAAGAACAAGATTGGATCAGTCACATCTTCCTTGGCAGAGGCATCACAAAAAGCATTTTTAAAAGGTCGCTGACTTTCATCAACAGCTGCCTACACTAGCTCTATACTGAAGATCAAATAGCGGCCAGAAAGAATTAGTAATAAGAAACTCTGAGAACAAACGAACCAAGAGCCGACAGCTCAACAAATATGTAGGAGTAAATGAAGATGCACCTGGCATACATTGAGGAAACCGTCGAATGACATTGCGCACAATGCAGGCCATCGCTCGAGTAGAATCCTAACGGGAAGTGACGAGTGGGTCGTTCTATGGTGACATGGAGGAGATCGTGTAAGGAAGAGATGAAAGATTATGGTTAATCATAGATCTAGCTGGAGAGGATAGCAGAAAATATAAGATAGTGGAGATGTGTTGCTGAAGCCCTATGTTCCACTGGGAACCCAAGGGAATAATAGTAAAATCTTTTAATTCACACTACAGTAACATACACGTGGAACCTAGACTCACGATTTTTTGTCGATTGATTGTTAACAAACAACTTGTTCTTAGAATCAGTCGCCTTAGTAACTTTCTACGTTCCACAGCTGATTCGAAATGTACAGATAAGATAAATCCATTTAATGAAGAGACTGATTCGATGTGATTCTTTATACGGAAATACCTTAAGCTAATCACAGGTTTGGAATTTATTTTTAATATGGAAGATTTTCGTGGAAAACCTGATTAGCATGCTTTTCGCTTGCAAAATAGGGTGTGATTTAAACAGAGTCTAAAGTTAAGGACACTGAGTAATACTTGTACCGACTAGAAATTTTTTTCTACCTCACTCACTTCAAATTGAAGTATGCGCTGAAGATGTCACCTAGTGGGGTGATGAAAGCTTCGCAAATTAAGTATCCAGCTGAGAGAACACAACCACATCAAATTTTTGTTCTACATTTCACTTTCTAATGACGAAAAAGTTTCACATTTTTTAGTTAAGACAAGAAATGCGATAATAATAGGTTTTCATTAATGAATCCAGTGTGAAGACACTTCATGTAGATTTGTAAATATTATGCATAAAATATGATCACAGTTTGTGGAGTCGTTCCCCTGTTGTTTTGACGTGTCAAAAACACTAAGTTTACTTTCATAAAATTTGCACCTATCTTTTATGTATAAAAATTAAAATGGCTGCATTGTCTTTTGGCAGTTGATATTTATGAAGCCTGAAACGATATTAGCAGTTTTGAACCATGATTCAATTGCAAGTGGGTCTCATTTTACTAAAGCCAGTGCGCTTATTTGTCTGTCGGAGTCATTATATGGTGAATTAGCTGAATTTCTGTGGCCAGACTTACATTCAGATGAGGACTATTACTGTGAGGTATGATTATTTGTCAAGCGATTATGTTATTGTATTTTTGATGATTTTAAGTCTAATAAAATATAGTTATATTTCAATAGTTTACACACAATGATAAGTTTTTGTTTTTTGGTAATATTTCCAGCAAAATTACTGCCCATGATCACACCAACTGTTGGTATTCTTTTTAATTCCATTAATTAAAAACGATAACGACTTCATTCCATATAAGTGGGACATTCTCCCTTCCTCATACTTCTTTAATGAATGAACAATTCAGTCAGTTTTCTAAGTTGTCAGTCACCATTATCGTAAAAAGATCTGATGGTAAGTTTGGTGGGCCGTGGTACATAATAGCGCTTTTGTGCAATGGAGTTCCCTTCTTCGTTTTGGGGGTCGGTATTAACTAACTGTGTAGCACTGTGACTAGTGATGTTGGGTACCGGTGCAATGGACCAACTGAATTGTTTTTCAAAGAGTTCTGTCTGACGCTTCAGCCGTCTCATTAGGTTGTTAATCGGAGTAAAATCTGCCTAACGGTCCATGTAGCTGAAACAATGCTTCTTACAGTCAGTAGCTCAGATGAGCTGGAACATCCACAGACTGTTGTCACATGCAGCTGCTGATTCCATCTCACACGCACGTATTGACCACCAACCTTTTATATCTTTACATCAGTACTGACTGGCTTCCTGAAGACTTCCATCAGCCCTCGTCTCCGCGGTTTTAGCGATGGACCAGTTCACTCTTTATGTTTTCCTAGAACTTTCTGTGACGACCAGACTGATTTTCTGGGGCACGTTAGCTAGCCCCTCACCCAATCTTTTCTTTTCTTCTAGATTTAGAATCGGCTGACAAACTAGGCGAGGTTTTATCATATAAAACGGATATTACCCATGTGCTGAAATCCTTTCCCGTGCTAAATTGCATTCACTATATTTTACTTGTAGTTGCTAATGTGCTTAGTCAGCGGAATCATGGATGTGACTCGAAGGTTTGCTCAGGAATTGTCAATTGAAGTGTATGGTTGTCTCATCAAATATGTATATATAACAGCCAAAACGCAATCACTTATCAGTAAGTTGTTCTAATTTGTTCACACAGCAAAGATTTTTTCCTGATGGCTACTCCATGGAGCAATATCATCTTCGAGTATTTAAAAAGTGATGACTCAGCGAATCGTGTTTCAAACTTTCCCATTTCTTTTCTGAATTTCGTCGATGTGGTAGGAGCATTTATATCTTATATCCTATTTTTAGCTGTTATCTACGAAAGGTCCCGCAGTTTATACAATTACCAATAAACGTCAGCTCAGGAAATTATTAATGGCATATATTCATGACGAGGATTCGCAATGTTCAGATTTTAAGAGCCTTCTAAGCAGCATATCTGAAAAGGTAAGTACGCGATTTCGAGCATATGAACTTGAAACAAAATAAGATTGCCTATCGTGAATTTGAAGTTTTAGATGACGCGGATCAGTTTTGTCTAGAAGTTATGCTCGATTCAGATGATAAACTGCCTGCCGCTAGCATTTCTGATCGTTTCATTTCGTTTTACCGAAAGGTGTTTCTACCATGATATTTGAAAATTATGAATCTTTTTGGAATTTTGTAACCCACACGCTTAGTTGATAAATACATTTTGTTAAACGTTGTAAATCTTATCATTTTGCATTATATACTAATCACGGAATATACACATTGAATCATAGGAACAATTAAAAAGACTGCTGCAGCGAAGAAAATTTTCTTTTCGACGAAGTCATCAACTAGGCTGTACATTCGTGTATTTATGACAAATGGGTGGGAAAGTTCCAGACTAATTTCCGGTCAAGGGTCAATTTAATAAAATTACAACTAGGAATTAAAGTGCCCCTGTTTATTATGGCAACCGTCTTTTTAAATAAACTGATCACTAAGCTACGTCATTTTACTGAAGATATTTTTTGGCCGGTAAAATGAGGATACGACAGTGTTGTGGGGGTGAATATTCCGGGAAATTTGAGTTTTGCGGTCCAACTTTATGTATTGGTTCAAGTTTGTTTGAATAGAGTACTGAGCATGTGCTGCCGCATGACTTAAAATTTGTCAGTACAGAAGAGCTGTAACAGAACTATCATATACAATTACTGGTTGCAATGAATTAAAAAGACTCCGTCGTTAGTTATAGCTTTTGAAACTTAGTGCACGAATAGTAATCTGTTTAACATACTAATTAGTGTACCAAGTGTATGACATACAGTAGTTTAATATTGTATAATATTACATTAAGGTGGACAAAACTACTTCTTTTTTTAAGTTGTACTACGTTTCTTAATTCATTCAATGTTTTTCGTGGTATGTGATTCCATAATTTGTGTTACCAACTGATATCAATAATTGACTTTTATAGGCGATTCCATGAACTTTTAGAAAATTATATAGCCGAACAGCTTTGAAGTTATTATGTCTTCAATTCAGTGTTGACATTCCCATTAATTGTTCGGCTTCAGTTGACATGTTGCCTCCTAATGAGGACACGTGAAAGGTGTCTGAGGATTAACTTGAAGTAGTTTGGCGAATGGTAGCTAGCAGAGGAATCCAGGATGCGCATTTCCTCTTATTTGGGATCACTCGTCAGCGGAATGTATACAGTGAGTGATAGTATTCCCCACACCAACACTAGAACCCAATGAACCCATCGTTTAAAATATCAAAGCCTTATCCACTAGATTGCTTGGGCCGCTGGATCTCACTGTTAGTCACCACTCACCAAATAACGATTCTGAAGTTAAGTTAAGAAAAGATTCTTTTTTTTTACTTCAAATTAAAGTATGCGGTGAGGATGTTGTCTAGAAAGGCAGAGAATACAAGTACGCCGAAATCATCAACTTCAGCTGCAAATCTTCTCCATTATGTCGAAAAGAATCTTGTTTGATGATCAATATCTTTTTAATTTATGTCTCATTAAATGCTGTATTAACTCTTCATAATCTATTGACAAGTCAATCAATTAGCTGTTGCTGGATAGTCTACGAGCTCTGTTTTTAACTGAAAGTCAGTGAGTTCGAATCTGAGTGATTGTGTACTGCTGAACAGTCCAAAAGTAGAGAGAAGCAACTGTCCACCACTCCGAGGTTTTCCGATGGTTCTCTAATTGATGTCAAGTCGTGATCAAAACTATTGCTTTTTGTCAGTACATGTACAACATTTCACCAGAGAACATGATTTCTCTATTTAGAATGCTGCTAGTAATCCTAACGAGTAGTCGGTAGAACTGTAAACTCACTACATTCATACCAGTATCATGTTTATGAAATACTTATTTCGATAAATAATCGTTACTTCGTCCCTTTAGATACAGCATAAGAAACATTAGGCCTTAACAGCAAGCAGTATATCTGTATTTAGCCCAACCTATTTTATTATTACAGCGAATACCCGATTTGTGTTGTTTCACTAAAGTGTAGGCAGACAATTCCTAAGATTACTAAGGCTCGATGTGTGATTTTTACTCTCTTGATACCTTCGATACCAGTTTCATCTCTGTTTATCAGTTATCAAGGACCAAGGACCTTTCAGTTACAAGGTTAGGGAGCTCGTAGACCGTTAAGCCACTGGGAACCAATCCAATGGTCATGAATCCCAACTTCTGCCAACTGACGAAATATCGCAAACATCAGCTTGTGTCAACTTGGACTAAACATCTGTCCAATACTCCTAGGTGGTTTCCCAATGGTTACCTAACCGATATCAGCTCATAATGAAATCCTGTAACCAATCAATTCAAATCCCTTCAAACCAACAACTGAACAAATGCTTTAGTCTTTTGGACATTGTGAGATAGCTGACTTCACTACATTTCTCTTGTTTGTCCATCTTTAAGACAAAATAATGTATGTATATACCACAAGAGAACTTGATCATTACTACAGTTCACTTGACTACAGTCTAAATATTCACACAAATACCAGCTAACAACAATGAGCTTTCGACAGCTTCCTAATGAATTTTCCTCACCTTAACTAATCAAAGAGAAAACTCATGTGGATGATATTAGAATGCGTATTTCAACAAAAAGGAAAAGAATAATAAACATATTCAAAGCGTTACAGAAACTAAGCATACAGGAGTTCAGCTCTACCAAAATTGTATATTCTGTTTGGCTTTCTGCCCATCTAACATGTATTTATTATCTACACAATTTGAACTCTGGCTGCTTGACTTCTAAGTGATTCAGTAGTCGCACTTAACACTCCCAATAGGCGATAGCTGTTGAATTCGGATAGTGTCATTAAAAGACGGAGATTATCTGAAAAATGTTGTGATGTATCTACCCGATATACCTTTCGAACAACAGTCTGATCCCCCAGACATTTACTTGTCAAGTCAGTTTATGTGAAAAATGAAAGGCCGATTAAAATACACAAAGTGACAAGAAGGATTTAAGAATGATAAGAAGAAGAATAATTAACACAGCGTTTGGCTATCTGATTAGATAAAGATCACCAAGGTATGTTAAGAGTTATGATAAATTCTTTTTGAACACACAGTGAGGTGCTTAAATTTGCAAATAGCTATGGTCCCAGCCCATTTCACTAGAATATACGGAAACTACATGACGATAAGTTAAAATGTGTTGTGAGAGCTTGATGGTTTAATCGCCAAGTCCCTCACCCCTGCCAACTGTGTCTGCATTAACAAATTTTTAATGCTGTTAAACTACTTTGGTAATCCTTATCTAATCAGATAGCCAAACGCTGTGTTAATTATTCTTCTTCTTATCATTCTTAAATCCTTCTTGTCACTTTGTGTATTTTAATCGGCCTTTCATTTTTCACATAAACTGACTTGACAAGTAAATGTCTGGGGGATCAGACTGTTGTTCGAAAGGTATATCGGGTAGATACATCACAACATTTTTCAGATAATCTCCGTCTTTTAATGACACTATCCAAATCGATAAAAGGGACTAATTGTTTTAGATAGCTACTGACACATCTTGTATAGCCGTCTACCCTATTTTCTTATAGTTCTGGCTACTTTAATAGCATTTTTCGAGTAACATGCAAGCGTGACTAGAGTTATGGCAGTGAGGTGTAACATAGGACACAGGTATAACAGCCAAAAACAGTGACAAAGTAGACGAGGTCAAGAATACTTACTTTGGAGGATGTTTCAGTCTGAACAGTACAGTAGATAAATGAACCCAGCGTATTCATAGCATCATGCAAAATACCTTTCCGTTAACTTGATAGAAAACTTTTTGAAGCAATAAGTGGGACTTATCAACAAGTCAGTGTTTATTCATATATTCGACGATTCAATAGACGGTCCTCTGTCATTTCAACATCGTTATCGTGTAGTAGCAATGAAAAAGGAACACAAGAAAATGCTTTATTTGTGAAGTACTCTACATACAAATTAAGTATAAACTAAATACAACATATGGAGTTGTTTAAAATCACAGTATCAAAACTCACCGGAGATACAAAAGAAAACAGAAATTAAAACTAGAAAAATTGTAAAATGATGAAGTCAGTACAAAGAGGGGAAGACTTAGAAGCCTTAAAAAATACTAATAAAACACTTACGAAAACACTGGCTGTGTAGCCGAATTTTACAAATGTGTCAGTTTAACCTTTGGGTTTTTGATTCTTGTGTGTGTAGATGTGTGTGAGTGTGTGTGTGTGTGTGAAACTCCTTCATTAAATTAAATACACCAAGAGTCTTCAATCATTCGTTTAAATGTATCACAGCCATTGACAGTCTCTTGACCCAAGAAGTAGCTTTGAGCACATTCACTCGAAGGAAGTAGTGAACACAAGTCCATATAACTAGCGTTTGACTTCAATTGATCCACAGGACATTCTCCTAGAGCAACTGAAATAGCTTGATAATAATTTTCAAATTCTATGTATTCTAAACGATTTCGAATACTGGTGAATTTTTCGAAGATATTCAGTAGGTCCAGCTGTGAATGTGCTATGTTATTGCCTAAAATCAAATGAATTATTAGAAAATGTACATAAATTCTTCCAACAAATTTAAATTATTTAGGAATGCCAAAATGCAAACAACTCGCTGAATTAATGACAAAGTCGAATATTTTAGGCCTTAAATTTACAACGATCGCTCAATATCACTTTCGATGTTCACTTTAGTTTCCTCCTCTGAAATCAACTACCAAGCACGATATTTCTGAAGTTACCATTTAATATAATGAGAAAGTTCCAGAACTATTTCCGGTTAAGGGTCAAGTGATTAAAATTGCGAATAGGGATTAAAATGTAATAATAAACAGGAAGATTGGATGAAACACATAGTAGGATCATAGTTACCGAGAGAATTTAATTTATTTTGCAGTTAGGGAAAACGGTAATGTATATCTGCTTCGGTAACAGAACATCTGGCGAACTCAGGACATTCATCTCCATTCATAAAGTTCTTCAAAGTCATATACAAGATCCCATCAAACCTCTCCTGCAGAGTGAGTGAAATCAAGGCATCTGCCTGGGAATAGCTAAGTCACTAGCGACCCAAAAGTTCAAGCAGCCTACCCTATGTATGGCCATCATAAAAAGTCAATCCTCTCAACAGTAATTATGTTATTACCTTACCTATCTAGTCTTACTATGATCTAATGTGTATATGCAGTGATTATAGTTCATTACACAGAAATTAAACAAGCTTGTGAACCATACGAACAAGGGACAGAGATGCTAAATTTAATTAAAAAAATTTGCTTAAACGATGATATTACTCTTTGATCAAGCGTTTGGGAGTTTTAAGAGTTATTATCACCAGAAGAGGTCTCAAGAATTGACATAACTGTGGTAGACTTTGTATTAAATAACTATTAACATGTAACTTGTATGAAAAAAGTGACAGAGGACATCTAGTCGAGAGAATAAATAAAGTAAAATTACCCAGTTGATTCACAGCCCATTTGGGAGCATTATAAAATCGTTTAATATCTAGTAGTTGTATATGACCGAGTAGATTTGGATCCATTTTCAAAAATACCTGTGAAAGCAAACCGAAAACTTAAGAAAGTCCTGGTTTAAAAACAAACAATGTACGAAAATATTTTCTGCTTGTAAAAGATGAATTTTGGGGAGTGATTAATTTTCACTGCCTCACCTAAATAAAGGAGCTAATTTAGGCAAAAGAGGAAATACCGATTGGAAAACAGGGGCTTTCAATTGGCGCTTGGGAAAAGTGATTGTCTAACTTGTTTCGTTTCTTACATTTCCGCAACTGAAATTTGGTTGGTTGCATCACATGCGGAATAATGAAGCGAAAATCGTGAAAATGGAAAGAATACTCCTAACAACAGTAGTGACGTGAAATAAAACTTGCTTATAGTTCACAACAGACTATGGGCGATATATCGTCTATTAAGATCCTGTTCTGGTCAATGTACAGAACACGTTCCCACTTACCTTTTAGAAAACCAAGGTAGCTTTCGTCACTTCACCAGTATAAACCAGAGAAAATGCCATCTTAATTACACGTATCCAAAGGTGCACAAAACACTGTCAGAAGTTGGGATGATACCACTTATATTCACTTAAATATCGTTTTCCTAACATTAAAAATAACGTAATTTTTGCCCGTAGAACTCTGTTTAGTATTTCGATATAATTTAAGCCATTTACAAGGAATACTTTATCTCTAGTGAATTTAATTGTTTACAAGATTCTGTTATTGTTAATTACTAATTGCTCTAAATAGGTGGCTCTTTTGTCCAATGCGGAGGGCTTTATCATTTGAGACGCTTTCTGCTAGGTTCAGGTATCAGTGAGAATGCCTGAGCTACAAATCTTCTTTATTACTTTTTATTATTCTTCATAAATATATACATTTTGTACGTAAAGATTGTCTTTTTTTATGTGATTGGTGCGTTCAGGGGCATTTCTGCGTCATTGTTTTATGGTTTATAAAAAGTTTAACTTCGTTGCATTTTCAAACTTGCAACTTACAATTTCGCACACCTATCCAAATACGACAACAGGTGGCCAGAACCCTGAGAAGCCCTACTATTGATGTTTGCCCCATTACAATGGGGTGCGTACATGATCCTGGTGAAGTGCTTCGAATATTTTCGCCATGTGTAAGTTTGGATAGGTGTTCCTCTGGGATCAACATCCGGCATATCTGGTGTCGTACTGAGTAGTGTAGCCGAGGCTGTATTACTTGACTATGAACCTCATCAACTGTCGTTTATGTTCTGTGAGGCCAGATTACACTAGAGTGAAAAGCAAATGGTCGAGGAAGCCCTGCTTATTTGTCATCTCTCCCTGTGCACCTATGGATTAAAACCCGGATATAGTAGGAGATAGCTTCTATCAGCAACCGGATGGGCGACTGAAGCATGCGTGTGCAACAAATATTGCATTGATAGGAGAGACTCAAAGGAATCAGTTATCACTGAGAAACAGACGGGCACGGATCAGATAATGAGAACTGTCTTTTGCTGCTTTAAGTAGCACAAAATTCCAGTACAGCCACGTTCCTAATGCTACCTGACTGCTTTCCTCTGCCATTCCAGCCTTAGCTCGAATAGACCACATTGCTGTCAGCTACCGATTGTAAAGAGGACTATCACCTCTTCTGGAGAACTAGTCTGAATTCTGATCATTCTTTAGAATGTGTCAGGTTTATCTTGCCAACTGGTGGTGATCATAAGAGTGATACTCAAATGGTAGCACCTTATACCGCTTTCAAGTATCGGACCGAGTGAGAATCAAGGCTAGCCACTAGGCAAACAAATATTATGGACGAACACTGGTTGTATTTAAAAGGAAGTAATACAAAATCCAAGTGAAGTGGATTAAAACGACGTTTTGCTGAAGGGAAATAGGTTTCTATGAGTTCACTGCAACCTTCGGATTGCCGTTTTTCTATTTAGGCGGATGGTGAGTATAACGTCCAGCTTAAGGCTTTTACGTATAAGATCAAAAGCAATGCCTATGTAAGGACGCCAAAGCCTACAGGTCAGGGTGTGTGCGTGAGATGAAATCAGCAGATGCATTTGATCACAGTAGGCAGCTTTTTTAGCTCATCCGAACTACTGATTGGAAGAAGCGTGGTGTTAGCTAGGTGGACTGTCGAGCAGATAGTACGCTGATTAACAACTAAAACAGACCACCGAAACATCGGATAGAACTCTTTGAGGCAAGAGTAAACAATAGACACCAAAGTCAAATGACCTTGATTTGACCATTCAGATAGCTCAGCATTACAAATGGTTGCTAGTCATAATCCTTCTCGAAAATGTCTCCTAGATTTGGTTTTTGACTCCTCTGCGGAAAATGTGTTGATAAGGAGGAATAAAACATGCATATGTGGAGGGATAATAACTCTGCAAAAGTACTGATGGTTATATATTTGGATGCAACCACTTTATATGAGGAAGTCTGTATAAGTTGGTAAGTTGTACATAACTAGGACCACTTTTTGCAGCATATTAGAGATATATACCCTATATGATTCATTTGTATTACATAGATATCGTAGATACACTTCTTTGTAAATTAAGTACTACTTTTCGCCTAGAAGAATCTGATTGGTTGTTTCAAGGTTATCTCAAGTTGGTGTCTATTCTTTACTGTTGCCCTCTATGAGAAGCAGTTAAGTTGGTCCATAGCACCGGTACCCGACATCACACTAGCCCCCATGCTGCACTTTTAGTTAATACCTATCTACAGAATGAAGCAGAGGTCCGACAGGAACTTCAAATGTTAAAACGCTTTAAGGCACCCAACACAAACGACCTTGCCGCCGGCCCTTTCTAAAAATGTTCGTGAGATCCTAGTCAGAGAATTGAGTGGATTTTTGAGAGAAGTTTGGGAAGTGGAGGATGCGGAATGAAATCATTGTCGTACTCATCTTTAAAAGGAGCTCAGTTTACCGCTTGACCCAGAGCATGAAAAAAGAGAGAAGGTTGGATGTGGTGCCAACAGTCATGCTCCCAGAAAACATAACCAATCACTACAGAAACTTTAATGCACAGAAAAAGGATAAACATTAACTTATTCTCTGCTGGAATCGAAGAAAGGAAATGGCACAGGCTAGCAGAAGTCTTCGGAAAGCCGATCAGCCAGCGTTTCTTTTTTCAATGAAAGCAAAAATAATTACGAAATGTCTACACAATGTTCGAGAGGCTGGGAAGCACATCTTTTAAATTTACGTAACATTAAAAATTGAGTAGCTCCTTACTCTTCTTAAAAGGGCACGATGAACCTCAGGCAGTTCTCCAAATACAAGTGAAATATAGTCTGTAAAATGGGGAATCCCTTTGTAGCCAGAAGAATCCTCCAAGGCATTCCATAGTAAATTCATATTTTCCACCTAAGTAAAACAGACAATAAAAACTTCTTGAAACAGTGAACCATCAGCTGTGTCTTTTATCAGTGAAAAAATAATATGGAGAAATAAGAAGTTTAGACAGGATATATTCGATCAAAGATAGAATAATTATCAATTAATTAATTTTTCGAACAAAGCAAGAACAAAAGCAGTTTGTTCTTTTTAAAACGGCACCATCATTTATTTCGTCGGCTACTCATCATCTGTGTACAGGCTAGAGAAATTATTAGGTTGATGTACACAACAATTTTAACATACTTGCAATTGTTACATGGTGTCACTTGACAGGAGGCTACAAACTTAATAAACAGTGCTCAGAAAATTACACTTACATAGTTTTTACTCACAGAGTTCAAGTTTAAACAAAAATCAGCGGATGCATACAATGGTAAAGGGGTTATTTAATAAAGGCAAGAAACTACTAAGATGATGAGTAACTTATTAGTTGAGTAACAATAAATTCAATTCAACTCAAATCATAGAAACAAGAGACAGGCAGAGTAACGCTATATGAAACGAGGGAAAGTTTTAAGCCAGAGACTACGTAATCAAATGAAAGAGATTGAATAAGACATCCAGTTTCCAACCAGGAGAAGGGGAGACTGACAACTGCTTCTTTCTCAACACACAAATCGGGTTTCAGACGTTTGATGGAGATTGCATCGGCAGACTTGAGAAGAATTGAATTGTTCCGTCTCTTGATAACTTTAAAGGATTTTGCGATGATACGTATTGATAAGGTACCCATCACTGGCACTGTTGTAAGCATTTGTTCCCTTGAGGTGAAGTCTTTTTGGTACATGTTCAGAAAATCGGAGGTGTTTCCTTCTTTCTGTTGTCCCAATGTAAATATCACCGCAGATAAATGTAAATTTGCATACACATGAGAAGGGTATCTGTCGACTTTTGACTGCACCAACTAGTATGTTGTTCGATAAACGGGAACAAACTTAGCTGCATGATAGGCTGTGGTCGACTATTTCATCAATACTGCCACCTTTAAAACAGAGTTGAATGTAGATGGGCTTTCTTCTCACTGTGATTTATTCAGCATTTCAGCCTTCACATCTTCCTTACTTGTTAATTAAATTGCAAGGGTAACTGTTGTTTTTCAACTGCTTTTTGAGGGTTAGAAATTCTTCTCCTAAGTTTTCTGCAGAATATATTCTCCTGACTCTATAAAACAGAGTTTCGACCAATGCTATTTAGGTAATATGCCAATTCACACATAAGCTGAAGATGACAGACAGTTAGACTATTTATATTTGTGACCGGGCATCGTCACCTTTCAACCCATCGATGATGATTTTATCATTTACATAAGTGAGGTGATCCATGTGCTTTATCACTCCGGTTGCTATTGCCAAATGTGTCAAAGATGAACACGGCTGTTGATGAAATAGCGAAGATTACTGAGGTGAAAGATACATAGCAAATACAACCTATTTGTATTCATTTTGAAATGTACACCTGAATGCATGGTCTCTGAGGAACATCAGAATAACCTTCGTAACCGAAAGAAGATAATTTTGAACAATCAGAGAAAAATAGAACACTGTACCACAGTTTCACTTGTTGTAAGTGCAAAAACACAAACCATAGAGGACATTTAAAATCCTTGTCTGCCGTATTTCACAAAACTCAAATAACGTTGAAAGCATTTCGAACCTCCAGTTTTGTTTTACCCACTTTATTTTTTTTCAGTCAGTTGAAGCAAACTTATTTGGTGATTTCACAACAATTTTTTCATTTGAAGTGAGAAAACTTTTCCCAATAAAGATAATAAATAACTGTCAGGAGGCTTGTTAGTGTGTGTACGTCGGTGGCTCAGTGGTCGAACATTGGCCGACCACGCAAGTGGTCCGACATTCAGTCTCCGACCGGCTCACTCCTTTACCTCGCTTAGCCGGTAGTAAGTCCGGTGAAGAAGGCATGAGGCTGGCAACACCATCCCGTTAGATAACACTGCTACTGAAACTTCAGAGCTCTCTCTAGTTTGAAGCCCTGTGTTCCACTGGGAACATCAAGGAATAAAATAACAATTAAAAAGAATCGTTAGTGCTTAAACCAGCCAACTAACTGCCAATGGAATTGAACTGAAGAGTCTTGAGATAACAGTGACTCATAATGTAGCATAATTGTGATATGGCTGTGACCATTGAAAGTGGAAGAGTTGGAAAGGCTAGTTGGCTTTTTGATCATAGTTGTCTGCGTTTTCTCTCTAGTGTTAATTTGTAGAATATGATGAGTAATATTGAGATAACGCATAGGGTATTAGGTATGGAAGGGAAGTCAATCGATAAGGTTGTGAACTAGCATCGATTGAGATGGTTAGAACATGTGTTACGCATGCCCAGCTATCGTCTTCCTCGATTTTCACTGTTAGCTTACATAAGATTAGGTTATAAAAAAGCTGGCGTTGGTCAGACGAAGGTTTGGCATCAGTCCATGAAATATTTAACAGTTAGTTTCAGCCAACCACATAGGGTGGTGTAGACTTCCTGGTTGGAGTCCTCAGGACTCTAAGAACCAATCACTTGAGACTACTGGTGATATGACTTCGTGATCCGCCGTATATCAATCACATTTCTGCTCATTATAGCTTCTTTAAATCACTGTTTTCTTTCCTTTGTCTTCATATGTGTGCTACATGGAACTGCTGCACTTCTGTGCAAAGTTCTATGTTGAAAATCAGTCAGTCAGTCAGTCAGTCAGTTAGTTGGTCAGTGACATGATTGAATAAGTTTATGTAATCACGAACTAAAGGAAATGAAATTTTTAATGTCATTTACTTATACATACATACAAATCAAAGAAACTAACTTCGTTTATTTCAGGTAGTCTGAACCATATTAAACCATCTTCTAATATTTTACGAACTATCTGTTTACACGCGCATAGTTCATCTTCACTTAAAATAACATTATTTATATTATTGGTAGTAGTAGTAGTATTAGTGTTTTCCTGAGTTTGTTTCAACTTCTCCATAAGTTGTTTATTATCCTTCAATGCATTACGATAATGTAGGTGTAGATTTAAATAAGCTTCAATAGGTCTGCTACGTTTTCGTAATTCTCGACGCCATACACCTATAGTAAGTGGACACAAACATGCATACATACATGTCACTTTAAAATAAAATGTCAGTATATCATTAAACAGGGAGAAAAAGTAATAAAGGAACAAGAAATCAACTGAATGACAATCTGAAGAGAGAGAAAAAAACTCTTAAAATCAACGGAAATTGTAACACTTCTAAAGTAAACATGAGCATCGAATCAACTTACTTATTCATGTGGATAACTAAATGGTTTGAAAGCAATAACAGAAAGAAACAGAAAAATGTATTTATTTTACATTTTAACTTTGATTTTACTAGTCTTTATTACTAACTGCTTCTATGGTTCACTAGTCCAGCCAACGCACTCCTTAACCTCACTTAACCAGTTGCAGACCCAGTGAAGAGTGAAGGTTGAGCGCGAGGCCAGAAACCGCACCCTATAAAAATAAATACCTCAGAGGAGACCATCGAATGACACTGCGCGCCAGCCCGGTTATCATTCGAGTGGTACCCGAGTGAAAAACGAACAGTTAGGCGTGGATCCAAGGGTGACATGGAGGAGACAATGCGAGGAGGAGATTGCAGCTTCTGGGCAACCGTTGGGCCAGCTAAACAGGATGGCATAAAACAGAACAAAGAAGGAGACGTGCTGATGAATCCCCATGTTCCCTTCGGACAGCTAAAGGACGATAATAATAAGGTTGTGATGGAGTGTTAGTGATTTGTTGGTTATTGTCTATTTTTACCAGAATGAGTCTGTAGACAATTGATCACTTGAAAATATTCATCAAACTGAGGAAGACGCAGAAGTCAGTTTTACCTACGACAACCATGACAACAACTCTACTATTCACAGTACGGAGTATAGATCGTGTTTACTTATCAACGGGAGTTTTTAAACTATAAATAAATAGTCAGTATCTGATTGATTGCATCAATGATGACTTTACGGCTGACAATCGTAGTTACTCCGTCCTAATAACATGCTAGAGTTTATACAGTTATTTCGTCTTGGTAATCGTTTCATATATGACTACCGTAATGGCTAATGATCTCATTCATTTTAGGTAATGATTTTTCTTCACGAAGTCCTGTTAATCCAGATAACTTGTTTAACAAGAATAGGACAACAGACTGTCAGTCTGAAATGAGGACCAAGGGTATTCAGAAGGCTGTGTCAGACTGTGAAATCTGTACAGTATTTCTGAACCACGAACAAAATTACAGTAATGATAATAGTAGTAATAATTTCTAGGAAACCTGACTCTAAGTAAGTTTGAAAATGCGCTTCCATAAATGTTACAAACTTTCAATGCCTAGCAAGCATCCAGGCCTTATCATAAAAGCTTCCAATCAAATACTTTCAGAAAAAAAGCAGATGCATGTGACTTGTTTCAAGAAGTCGTTTATGAAATACTGCAGCCACAATCACAAGTGAAAAAAACACACCATCAGTGCTGATTATGTCTAATTCACACAGCCAATCACATCCGAAGACAGCTTAATTTCTTCATGCAGCCACTAATCTCTCCTTTGAAGTAATTCTCACTTTCTTTTCTTCTTGATATATGCCATTTTAACTTTCTCCACCTCTACATTCTGCGCTACTTTAGAAGTAATAAAACAGCGCATCTGCATTCTGAGGATCAGTTTTCTGGTTCTGCTTAAAATTGAACGACAAGTGTTACTGCATGAGACTTCAACATTTTGTCTCAGTGATATATACTGCATTTCAGAAGAAAAAATATAGAGGTAGATAGTCATTATTAACCTATGTTTTTCGTTATCACTCAGCAGTTGGCGCTGACCTCCACTGACTAGACTGAAGGTGCATCGTCAAGCACCTTCTCGGTTTCTCAAAAACCATCTATAGTATGATAAGCAGATATCACTGCTCTATGTTTCTGATCTTGAAATATACTTCGTGTTTTGCACGACTAAACTGTTATCTTGGTTAGATTTTTTAGCAGTTCTCTTTTCATACTGAACAAGTAGATTAGAGGTTGAAGGATACACAGATACATCGTCATATAATTGTATTTTGTGTACTACTAACCATCCTTTGTCTTCGACAGATAGTCCAGTATCTTAATATTAACATTCAACCGACCTGGTATTTATTTTATCATGCGCTCCTCTAATGCATAGAAATTAGACAGGCGTAGTCTTGCAGTTTGTGGTATACTAATTCCGTTAACTTGAGCAAGAAAACTTACACTGCAATTTATACAATTGCATCAAATTCCTTGGTCTGATCAATAAACGTGCAACATGGAGCTTAGCCATAACAGAATACCATTGATCTTTAGGTACTCCTTGCCGAGATAATTCTGATTCACTAAAAAATTAAAGTGGGAAAGGAGAACAAAGAGAATGTGAGTTGGACTGGGAAATTCACACATAGATTTTCACATGAGAAATTAAGCAGTTTTTCTTCTAATCAATAATTTAAGTGTATTAAATAGTGAATTTTAAGTAACCCGCTTTAATAGATCTCCAGGAAATTCACTTATTTTTATGCATAAATGAACAGAAGCTGATGACAAACTATGTTAAGTGAAGGATAATACATAGTCTCATCCCTTTTAATCAGCTAAAAGATGTCTAGAGGAAATTTGGATACATATTAGGAAATAAAAGACATAATACATAAGATCGAATTAATTAGAAACTATTTTAGGATCTTTTCAAAGATCGACAACAGAAGGAGGAGGAGTTGAGTTCAGTGTAAAGTGCACTAAATAAAGAAGTGAAGAAGAGTGCTAGGAAGGAAAAAAGACAACTCTGCGACACTAGCGATTGAAACAGAACAGGCTGGTAGCAGGTAAAAGAGACCTAAGAACATTATATCAGATAATCAGATCGCTATCTGGGAAGACATCAACACAGATGAAACCAATGAAAGATAATACAGAAAACATAATTAACAAAGAGGAGAGACAAAGAAAACAGTGGGGTGATCACTTCAAAAGACCCTTGAATTAACCATCACCAAAAACTCGGACAGAAATACCGCCAGCAGCCAAGGACGACGACCAGTGCACAACAATCCTCCAACAAGAGCAAAAATCTTGAATACAACCAAGCTAATGAAGGCGGTGAAGGCAGCAGGATCACACATAATTTCTCCTGAAGCACTGGAAACGGATTGAAAGACTTCAGTGGATATCCTCACGCCACTATTGCCAAATGTTTAGAAAGAAAAAAAGCTGCGTACTGAATAGAAGGAAGGCTACCTTGCGAAACTACCAAAGAAGGCAGACTTATACCTCTGCAACAAGTGGTTTAGAGTCATGCTCTTGTACACTCCAAACAAAATATTAATTCGAGTTATCCTGGAGAGAATGAAAGATGCACATGATCCAGAAGTCCGATGGGAACAAGCTGCATTCAGTAAAAGCAAGTCATGTGCCGATCAGTTAGCAACTCTACGCATAATCATCGAACAGAGTAAAAGCATGGCACTCAAATATCCACCTCAACTTCACTGAATTTGAGAAGACCTTCGACAGTGTTGACCGAGAAGTAATTTTGAAACTACTTCAGCTCTATGCAGTGCAGTGTCCAAATCTTTATCAAACTCATTCAACAGCTTGCTATATATGACAGTACCACGTGCCAGGTGGTCCACAACGGAGAAGTCAGTGAAGATTTTGAAGTGAATACGGGAGTAAGACAAGGCTGCCTACTACCACTAATGATATTCCCAATTGTGGTGGACTGGATCATGCATCAGACTGTGCACAAGGAGTGAGAAGACAGGAATACTTTGGACCGACAAGAAGACTCTAGAACAACTGGAGTTCGCGGAAGATTTATGTCTAATGTCACATAAATTCGAAGACTCACGGGAGAAAACAAAAAAGTTGACGGAGGAAGCAGCAAAGACAAAAGTTAAAGTGAAAATAAGGGAGACTGAGATGATGAAAATAAGCAATCAACTACAACAGCAAGCACCAATGACTACCGAAGCAACTAATCTGAAAGAGATCACCTCCTTCACTTAAGGATTTCAGCAGTGTCATAAGCGTTAAGTGGAAATAAGCTGGAAAGCAATCGAGCATTTCATATCAAATTCTACAATTGAATCGATTTGCATGCTTGTTCTGGAGGATTTTTAAATGTGTTAGAAACTGGCCTATGTTGACTTTCTTCCTGAGGTATGAAATCTTGAGAAGAAAGTCATGTGGACTGGAAAATAATTCGATAGATTCTAATACTGTGTCTTTAAAATAGTGGAAATTTTCATTCTTTAGTCTACTGAATACTGAGATGAATGAAGAGTGAGTTCAGTGTATAGTGCTTTTTCAAATGAGATGTAATATGTATGAATTCAATATCACGTCATGCCTTACCTTCCGCACAGCCATTTATTAGTATCGTTGTCTACTCTTCCTCTTTCATTACTCTGTCTTCAAAACAGTTCTATTTTCCTTTTGTCGGACATAAGCTAGTGGTCTAAGCTAAGTGGTCTTACCTTAAATGCCTCTAAATGTCAACCTGTTAACTTCACCTTCAGACATAGACGTGATCTACAAGAACTGGTCCGTTCACAAGATGCTTGGGACATAGAGGGCAGTAAAATAGAAACTAAGTCAAGCGTAAAATATCTTGGAATTGTTTTTTCTTCCCTCTGACGTTTCTTTGTCATCCCACATTTTGTCAATTCCTAAGAAAATATTCCATCTAACCTACTACATTGAGAAGTTAAGACATTGTGGAATCACTCAACCTCTACTTTTACAATTTGTTAACTCTTCTATCTTAAATATTCTTCTTTATTGCTCCCCCACCTCACCTTAGTCTTTCCTCGGTTAATCAAAAAGGACTATGTCATATTGCATAGGGTATTGCAGATTGTCAGTAGGAGTAAGTTGTGTGCCACCATTTAGTCAGCATGTTACTACAGTAGTTGACAGACACCTAAACTCATATGAGAAATGGTCTAAATCCATATTGTCCGATCCTCAACACTCCCTCTATTCTCAGCTCTACTCTTGCATCTCATCATCAGGTAGAACTATAAGTTATTATAAAATATTATATGCTTACCTGTGCAACCAAGTACAGAAACTCAAAGATACCCTATTTGGCCTGCCAACGTCTTGTGATAGAGGCAATGTTAAGCGCGAAACCTACGGCTGACTATATCATTAGAAAAATCATCGCCTCTGTCATTCTCTCCTATTTGTAATCTATGATGATACAATTTCGGTTAACTTATAATTTTAGCTATTATCATTATTTTACACTTTCTGTATATTTTTTGACTTTATTGTCATTGCTAATACCAAAATAATAGCTGCTATTATCAATCCTGACTACGTATACCCTGTAATGCTGTATTTTTTGTTTTTGTCTTTGCTGGTGTCGAGTAAATTAGATGCAACAATATTATATTGAATGCTGGGAATTCCACACTGTTTCATAAGTACTGTTTTGAAATAAAAAAATAATGATAATTGTTATTTTTTTTAAAAAACAAATAAACTTACAGTGCCCTGCGTTTAGCCGGTCGATCTACTCCAGTTATAAGAATACGAAGCGTATTTCCAGTACGATTCAAAAACTGCTTCAACGAATTAGGTGCTTTGAATTCTTTGGAATAGTGAATAAATAATACTGCCCCAGGAAAAAGGTCAACTTCTGGTAGATAGGTTTGACCACGCCTAGAGCCCCAGGCACAATGATAAACTGACCTCCGAAGAAATGGTAGTGGCTTAGAACTTAATTTGACAACAATGAAAAAAAAAGGAGTGAAAAAAATATTTTCATAATTTATTAAGAGTTTTTTTTTAATCTTTTACTTTATTTATCCCTAAGTCAAGTATGTATAATGAAATAAACAGCATAAAACATATGAATAGCTTTCAAGAATCAGTTTGTAGGGATTTGATTTGTTCCCTGTTTACCCCACGAAATGACTTCAGCTAGAGAATTACTGAAAACTAGGAAGTACCGGACAGAGCTCTTTCGTTCTAGTCTGGGACTCCTTAACAGTAGACACCAAACAGGATTCAGACCCAGGATCTTTCGGTTGGACGGCAAGTTTGTGTATCATTCAGCCGTTGGGATCTGATCTAATGGTCGATAAATTCCAGCTTCTAACAGTTTGGGATTTTAGCGCGACCACCAGCCAATGTCATCGGCAAGTATTTTTCCTCTCACCAGACCGGATGGACCCCTTCGCTCACTAGAACTCCCTCCCTCCCTCAAGGCAACTTTGTCCTGTAGACAGTCACTAGCAAGCATCGAATTAATACTCAAGAGTTAGTTTGTAGTTGTTTATAGTTACCTGTTTCCGTAAGTCAATCAGCCATTATCAAAATAGGATATTGGCAACAGTTTGGTACGCCTTAACTGCAAAATCAAGCATAAGAAAGGATAAAATAAAACAAAGAAGTGAAAATATTACCAACGTTTTAAAAATGCTTAAAGACAAAACGAGAACAGTGAAGCAAATGAAGGTGAGGACAAACCAGTCATGATATACGGGACCAAGACCACCGGGAATCAGTCATGCTCAGATAAATACACTTTCAGAAAAACGGAATAAAATAAAAATTAAAAGAAAGTTACCTTACTCCAGTTTTATGATCTTCATATAATGCTATTGTAGAGTCATTTGGAAAGCCTATCCCAATGAAATTACGTAGTGCGAATGAAGATATAGAATTTGTCCACTCCATATCACTTGTATATTTTGACTGCATTTTACTCTGTAAAATATCACTGCTGTCAAATACAAGTAAACGTGCAGTAAACCATATACGGTTATTCAGAGTATTCTGTACATCGTTACCAACAATTAAATGATCCATAGTTTGTTTACTTGGTCTGTGAATAAAAGGAAAGGCAATACAGTTAGTGTGAACCTATGGCATTTCGGAAGTGAACATTTTTGGTAGCCCACCAAAGTTGTAGTATTCATTGCATCATGTATCAGTATTACATTCTTTACTGTTCTGATGTGACTTTCTATTAAGCAAAGTAACTGGGTACTACGGCAAACCTTTGACTCCATAAACGACCTAGCATGCTCGAGGATGCTTTCATGTGGCTACGTGTTCACAGATTTTTTAGGTATATCCTATTCACTCTCTTGCAGTGCTGGATGGTGGATAAGAACATTCGATGCTTACAGTCGGACTGATTGACATGCTGGTCTGCCTACGGGATTCCAAACCTATGGTGTACATGGGCTCCAGGATCCGAGTGAATCAAATGGCGTATGAACCTGTTTTGGACTCTGGTAACCATGGGAAGTCATCTCCTAACACTGCTTCACTGCCATTTGGATCAGACTTCAAGTCAGAGGCTCCTTGGGTGGCTCCTTCGGCCTTGGCGTTCGAGCAGTATCTCAGTCACCATTCGAACCATATAATTTTGTATGGCACATCTCTCGGCGCCCATAATGTACCAAGTTTGCGTTTCATTGGATTAATAAACAATAAACAACGAATTCTTAACTGTACTCAGTGGATGAGTTCTGAACTTTGAAAGACTTTTGTCTTAGTCTTTATTCTCAAGAATTAACGAGTGTAACAAAGAATTTCACTTCATTCCACTTATAGCTTGATATTTTATGAATACATTGGGATCAGGGAAAAAACGGAAAAAGTGGACTGTTGTTCCATGAATAAAAGCCGCCTGTAATTAGTAACTTCAAATATGGAGGTTATGTATACTGTCTCTACAAAGTGGAGAGTACTCAGTACTCAATGGGAAGTCCCTTAAGAGCACTTTTTGCTGATTTATTCTTGCCAGGCTTAGAAGCTGGTATTTTGAGACTGCATATACAACAAATGGAATTATACCTAAGATGTGTTGATGATATTTTTATTGTCTGTGAAAGCAAATCAAAAGCTGAAGACCTATTGACAAAATTCAACTCATGCCATCCGAATCTTAACTTCACAATAGAACACGAGGAAAATGATTCTATTAAATTCTTAGATGTCTCTCTAATGAAAAGGAATGGCGACTTAATGGAAAGATCTATATTTAGAAGGTCTTCATGGATGGGACAGTACATACATTTAAAAAGTTTTGTTGCGATCCAGTATAAAGAGAACTTAGTCAGAACACTGTTTAATAGGGCACGAAAAATTTGTTCTGACCGTACAATTGAACATGAAACAAAGGCTCCGAAGGATATTTTACCTCAGAATGAATATCCTGAGAAGTTCATCAATAAATACTCCAAAGAAAATAGCCCCTGCAAAACAATCCGAACAGTTTCAAAGAAAGTTAGCGGCCCATGTCAGTTTTCCATTCAAAAGAGATGATGCACAAGAAGAGGTCAAACCAAGACTTGACAAAGCTATCAAGAGAACTTATTCTTCTGCAAAACTCGTCTTCCTTAACACCACCAAGTGACTGCTCCAACAACCTGAGAGTAACCAGTCACCAATTCTCAACACTTCAAAGTGCCCACATCAATTTGATGAGTGTGTTTGTGGGCGCAAATACAAAGTTGGTACAGAAAGGTGATTGTCTACACGCATGATGGAGCATTTACCAAAGTGGTTGAAAACAGCTAAAGTCAAAATGCCTCAAAAGTTCAATAACAAAGCATCCTGTGGATTACAGACATGATACTGACGCTGCCAAGTGGTTCACTGTTGTCAGCAGACAAACTAATAAGCAGGAAGATGCTTGCGCTTGTGGAGGTTTGTGCAATTAGAATTTATAAACCAGGAGTCTGTGCAGAGAAAGGAATGGTGCTCACTTTGAAACTATCATGGTAATATGTTTTATTTACCAACTGTTATTATTTTTATTATCACTATTTTAGTCTACCTCACATAATTTAATACTATCTTTTATCATTAACATTATCTTAACACAAAAATTGAAGGACCAGGACACAAAGGACATCTTCACTGCAAAAATAAAAGACAAAGCCGAGACGCAAATCAACACTGGCGAAGAGGTCAGCGTCGAAAAGCACTGGAACAACTTGAAAACAGTGTGGAGTCAAACCTGCATGGAAGTTCTAGGCAGAAAGAAGAGACAGGACAAACAGTAGCTCACTACGGACACTTGGAGACTGATAGAAGAGAGAAGGATGCTGAAACAAAAGATTATCCAGTGCACCGACGAGCAACAAAAACAGGATTTGAATGCAAACTACAAGACACTGAACAAAAGAGTAAAGAAGAGTGCCAGAGAAGACAAAAGAAAGTATTATGAAACCATGGCAAGTGAGGCAGAACAAGCTGCAGGCAAAGGAGACCTCGCAACACTCTACCAAACAACTAGGTACCTATCGGGCAAACGTTTGACACAAATCAAGCCAGTGAAAGATGACAACGGAAAGTCACTCACCAAAGAAGTGGAGCAAAGGAAACACTGAGCTGAACACTTCAAAAGACCCTTAAATCGACCACCACCTACAACGCGCCCAACAATACCAACAACGGAGACAGAGCTACCAGTGAACACCAACCCCCCAACGAAATCAGAAGTTCTGAAGGCAATCAAGATGCTAAAAGCTGAAAAAGCAGCAGGACCAGATGGAATCCCAGCAGAAGCATTGAAAATGGATCCAGAAACAACAGCGGACTTGATGACGCCACTACTGGAGAAGGTGTGGAAAGAAGGCAAAGTACCTGAGGATTGGAAGAAAGGATACTTATTCAAACTACCAAAGAAAAGAGACTTAAGTCAATGCAAGAACTGGCACGGAATTATGCTCCTGTCCATCCCAAGCAAAGTATTGAGCCGCATTATCCTGGAAAGAATCAAACATGCCTTGGATGAAAAACTTCGACCGGAACAGTCTGGATTCAGGAGAAACAAGTCATGTATTGATCAAATCGCCACACTACGGATCATCATTGAACAAAGTTTGGAATGGCAGTCACCTCTCTATCTCAACTTCATCGACTTTGAAAAGGCCTTCGATAGCACAGCGTCGATCGAGAGGTGATTTGGAAACTACTTCGCTACTATGGGGTGCCACCGACAATTATACATCTCATCCAACAGCTGTACGACAATGCTGCATGCCAAGTAATCCACAATGGGAAACTTACGGAATCCTTCGAAGTGAGAACAGGAGTAAGACAAGACTGCCTACTATCGCCAATGATTTTCCTGATCGCAGTAGACTGGATAATGCGACAAACAGCGGGCAATGGGGAAACAGGCATAAAATGGATCCATACAAAAACTTGGAGGATCTTGACTTCGCCGATGATATATGTCTGATTTCCCACAAACTGCAAGATATGCAAGTGAAAAGCAACAAGTTGGCAGAAGAAGCATCAAAGATAGGACTTCAGGTGAACATAGAGAAAACAGAGGTGATGAAGATTCCTGGCCAACAACAACAGACAACAATCAGCATAAATGGAAGGAACCTGAAAGAAACTACCTCTTTTACCTACCTGGGAAGCATCGTTTCAACTACAGGCGGAACTGACGAGGATATCAAAGCAAGAATCAGAAAAACAAGACAAGCTTTCACTACTCTCAAGTCTGCGTGGAGGTCAACAACACTCAGCATCGAAAATAAGGTCCGGATTTTCAACTCCAATGTGAAGTCAGTGCTACTATACAGATCAGAGACTTGGCCAGCGCGTCATAAAGAGCATCTCAAACAAACTACAGACCTTCATTAACGGTTGTCTTCGCTCAATACCACTCAAGATCAGATGGCCGGCCAGAGTTGATAAGCAACAGAGATCTCTGGGAGCGAACCAACACAGCAGGAACCGATTGTAAAACAAATAGGCAGGAAGAAATGGAGATGGATTGGCCATACTCTTAGGAAACAAGCCATCAAGTGACATCACTAGACAAGCCATTGCTCGAGTGGAACCCGGTCGAAAGGGAAGCGGCGAGTTGGTCGTCAGTGTGAGGGTGACTTGGAGGAGGTCATGTGAAGAGGAGAAGAAAACGTGTGGGCAGACATGGAGCCAGGTGAAGACTCTAGCGGAGAACCGAACGCAATGGAGACGCACGGCTGAAGCCCTATGTTCCTGTAGGAATTAAAGGATACAATAATATAATATAATAATAATAACTCGTTTTGACATTATTATAATTGTTACTATTATTATTATTATTATTTAGTTCACAATTCTTCCTATATTCAGGTCCTTTCATTCATTGATAAGTAACTGTTTACTTCGTTGATATAACTGAACCGTGTAATGCATTTCATCCTAATTAAATATCCCTGCATGAAGAGTATCTAGCTAAGAAAGAGTTCTGCCGAAATTTGATGAATATTCACTAAATCCTACTTCATTAACTCTTGTTGCTCGTTTTAAATTCGTATCAGGAAATAAATGTTGCTAAAGAAATAGCAACTATACTCACCTAGAAAGACCTGGTGTCTGACGGAGAGAGTAATCAACTAGCTGCTTGGGTGTGATCATATTGCCAACATCTCGAGTAGTCTGATTTCTCAGATTATTTTCCTACCATCGAAACTAATTATTTAATGCTGAATAGCTTACCTTGTAACCAGATACATTTTTTGCATGTTCACTCCTCCACATGTTCTCTAGATCAGAACATATGCGATGAGTGATATCACCACGTCTTGAAGACATTTGTCCACCGTCATCCTAACCAGACAGTCATAATTTTTGCCATACGACTTACCTGCAAGTTCTCAGGTTTTCTATCTTCTGTATGACTTAGCACGGAGTCCTAAAAGTAAACACTGGGTATCAGTACTTACCAAAGGTAAATGTGTAGCCCAAGGTGGATAAACAGCAGGTCGTATGGAAAAATTGCGACTGGAATCACTTAGTGATTCTGTACCCCAGCTAACTGTTGAATCTGAACGTGGTGAATAGTTTTTATCATTGGCGACAGTGTATAATGGCTCATCTTCAGAAGTGGATGAACTATCCAGGCATAGTTTCGGTACACCTCTTTTTTTTTAATATTTGATAAACTACTACCACCACCTACCCAGAGTTAATTATCTTCTCACCACGCATACTTTAATTTCAGAGCACACGTCAATACCTAGAATTAGATAAAAGTAATAAGAAAAAACATCAGCAGGGTATTAAACATAATAATCAACTCTGTTAACTGATCGCCATTAGAGATTAATACCTGAAGTGAAATGAAGTGTTACATGTAAACCCAAATCTCTTGTTATGTGACACCATAACAGAATGTTTCAGGTGTTAACTGCATTTCTTTTTATTGCACTAATTGGAGAAGTCGAGGTGAGTGATACCGATTTTAGTGTGGGGAGTAAACCAAAGAAGTGTACAAGTTTCAGGTAGGTTTTCCCCATACTCAAGCAAACAAAACTGACCCTTACCATATGAAAGGAATTACATCAGTAATTATCCACAAAGACTAACAAGATAACTAGGTCATCTTTCTTGCACGAAGAACATCTATCTATTCATGTAGAAACACTGGACGTCCTACTTTAATGACTGCTTCAACAACATAAGACCACACAAAGTCCAGAAATTGCCACATTTAAGAAAAGAAAGGTAGTGCAACTATACTGGACGAAGGCAATGACGAGTAAAATACTTAGGTGAAGATCGGTAACAGTTTCTACAATATAGTAAATAAAATGGAGGGAGAAATCTGTACCACTGCAAGTGATTAAGAGGCATGTTATTAACAGCCTTCCATACATTTTAAACAACTCGGGGACTCTTGTCAAACAGCAGATTTCCCCATGTGGCCCGAATAAACAGTAAAAAATTTAAAAGACTGATACTATGTTTTGGCCTAACTACTCGCAAATCTTTTCCGACCTGCTCCTATACTGGCCAACCCTAACACAAAAAGTTGAAGGCAGACACTTTTGGTCAAAAACCACTAAACTTTGCGTATATTCCAAATTCACTGATAACATTTCATATCCTTAAGGTAATGGAATGCTAACTGCTATACACATGTCAGCTGATTGATAGCGGAATATCATAGCTGTACCAAAAAAGTGATTTATATATTTTATATTTTTTATATTTTTATTTTTTTTTATATTTTTGGTTACAGCTTGATTCCACACCGTATTTTCAGTACAAGTATGGAATTTTCAGCATGGATATCGGTAGCCCAAATTTTACAGGCCGACCATAGATATCAGGTGTGCGTCGGCAGGGGGTCGAACCCCGGACCATGTGCATGGTCGGCGAGAATCCTAACCACTGTGCCACCGACGCACATATCTAGAGGATGCTAACAGAGCTTGTTGCCTCCACAATGAAACTTTGTCAGTCATCAGTTCATTATAGCTGATGCTTAAGGGTTTTTCGTTGTGAAAAACAGTGACTGCAGGTAAACAAGATGATACTGTTATTAAAACAAATTTGCGTTTGTTCAGCCAACACAAACTGACACCATGCTGTTCTCAGCGCAGGTGTCGAAGTCTTAATTATGGTTGATCGATGGAAAGCCACTAAGCGTCAACTAGTTCTATTGTGCTCAGGAGTGATTGGTCGCAAGGATGACTCACCACCTTGCTTCTATAACAAACTTTTCTGTTTATTCGTAGGTTTTAATATTTCAAGCCAATCAAAGCATTTTGTGAATTATTTAGATAATATGAAGAATGTTCTAAGTAAATTTGTAGAAAACAGTATGATATAAAACGCTCATAGTTTGCTTTACTTGTGCAATGATGTCAGACACCATTAGACTGGATTTCTTTGACTCCTTTCCCACTGTGTTTCAAATCAGTGTCCTTCAAAACCTGGTGACAGGTCTCGACAAACTCAAATTTGAAGTAGGTAGACCCACAAAGCAAAGGTGGTTAACAGAAGTTGAATCCCTAGAATAGGTATGACAGCTTACCTTTTAGTCAATATTGCTAAGCAAACGGTACCAAGTTTAGGCTGAGGCCGAGTGGATCCTAGTGGACGGTTCTGTGTGTAGTGTGCCGATGAACCAACACTTCAGAAGAAGGGAAAGATTGTGTGCTTACACTCCAGTTAAAATGAATTTAGGTGGAGTAAAGGATTAGTTCTATCAAAAGCTCCCTAGTTTACTGCTGAAGGCAAAATGACCATGTATATATGTTATAGCTGGTGATTTCAGCGCTCAAGTGGGGAAGCTGTGTCAACCAAAGAGATATATTGGCCTTACTCGCGGATTTCCATGCCGTCAAACCCTCAGCGGTGATCGTACTCTACAGTTCTGTTTAGGAAATCACCTGTACCTCATAAGCACTAACTTTAAGCATGAGGACAGACATTTTCTAACCCGGCGATCCCTATCATCATCAAATCAACAACTGACACAAGCACATCACGTAGTCAAAAGCTATCGAAGGGTATAGGACTACCACTCCTCCTTGAACATTCGTGCAGACTACTACTATTCGCTCACACATGTGCCTACTATGAACGGACATAAAAAATAGGCAACTTTGAAGTCTCTACATCTTCAACATCAATCCATGAAGTCTTTGACAGTCTGTTTGAGCCACTTTGGGTCTGCAGACTGCCCGGTTGGATACCTCGGGGATCCAGATGTATTGCATACTCATGTTTTTCCATGACAATATTCTTTATCGAGTACATTTCTGCTCATTACAATTCCTTTGATTCTGTTTTTTCTTTTATTAGTCTATCTTTGGGTGCTATATGGAATTCGGCAACTTGAACTGCTCTACCACTGTGCGAAGTTTATGTTGAAACTCTGTCAGTAATAAGACTAAAATGTACAGTTTCTTCGTACAAAGGTGAATATTATTATTCACTAGAGTCTTCAAGCATTGTATACAGTTTTCAAAAGTATGTTGGTGACGACATGAAAATTACTGTACATAAAACAAAAACATGCATTAAATTGTAGTTTAATAGAAGCCATGACAGGCTGAAGACCAAAAGCACAAATGCATTAAGATTTCAACTTTTGCTTGATATATTTTCGAACAATCGTTAGTTTCGAGATGGACAGTCTGAATCAACGATGAGAATGTAGTTGGCTACACCTGATTTCATTTATCAGCTAACTGTTGACAATGTTGAGAGATTGTGTATAATATCGGTTTATGGTTTCCGTCTTAAGTTAGCTTACCGATGATAAGGACTGTTGCGTAAATTATACAGTAGGTTCGTTAGGCGTTTTAATACTTGGTAATATATGCTAGATTAACACAACCCAGTCGGAGAAATTGGTAAACAATGGTTGAATGGACTGAGTTTTGGAAAATGGCAAGGCTGGTAAAACACATCTTACCATTATAATTCCCAAATAACGGTCAGATTGGTAAAAATCTACTACTACTATGGGTTATGCCCATTATTCACCTGTTCCTCACCATTCGTCTACAGCTAGGAGAAGCCAGGCTGCAACGCAGACACTTTTTGAAAATATAATGAAGAATTTTTGTGGCTTAAGTGGATTATTTTGAAACTCTGGGAACAACAGAGAGGCAATGCAGATGGTTTATGCAACTGTATACCACGAGGTCTGGACCTCATGACACATAAAAGATACCATGTGAACTTCAGGCACAAGCCATTAATTTAATTTGCAACAAACCGTACTGATGCTACATTCCATATGATGAAGCAGAAGTTTTGAGCTGTCCTCGAAAAAATGCCACACTCATTTACATGTAAACCAAAATAAATCAAATACATGACGGAGATATTTTAGTTTATGATTTGAAGACTAGTTCCATAATAATACGAATGATGATTAATATTAAAATTGACATTATTCTAAATCCATCACGATGCAGTTCAATATTGAGACCAACTTACAATATAAAATATACCGTACCGAACAAGTGATGACTCACAGGCAAGGTTCTACAATAGAGCTCCAAGGAATGCGAACGCACGAAGAATTTAACAACAAACACAAGCCTCGAATATATATTACCTTTTGAATTAATCCTCTGATGTTTGAACAAAGCGGGTAAATGTTTCCATGACAATAGGTACAAACGTGTCGTTGAATCATAAATGTTGTCTTGGACATCTCCACTATATTTTTTTCTTCTCAATAAAATAAACAATCGACTCAATGTTAAGCTGGTTTCTACAGAAATATTTGTTTAAATTGGTGAAACTTATACATGGAGTCATAGCAACAGCGCGTTTTTTCAAAAATATATTTTGCACTGACCTATAATATACACTTAAACTTCAACAAGTTACTTCAGTAATATACAGAAAACGATGTCTGAACTTGCCTTAGAAGATAAAAGGGCGGAGTTCATTGCAGAATATGTTTTGACTTCTCATAAACTGAAAAGTGACAAATGGATGAAACTATGGAATTCCGAAGAAATGAAGCAAAGAATCATTAATTTTTTTGAGAAATCCGACATAACCAAATTATTCATAAATTTGACAGCGGCTGGAACATTGACAGCTGAAAATGATTTTCCTGTTGGTTCAAAATCTAAGACATGTTTTTTTATGAAAAAGTCGAAAGAAACCATACCCAAAGATGGACTACTTAATAAATACATCTTTTATGGGGATCTTTCATATAGTCCTCTAGACCATTTTTCTGCATTTGTTGATGAAGTGAGTCATGATTCTCTAAAACTACTAAGTCATCTAGGTCCTTATCCCCGTGCTTTCTAACAAGAAAAATTATAGTTCTTGGCCATCAGTTGTGTACGAAGATGTTATTAAGTATGCTCATGGTCTAAAAAGACAGACCGATATTGTTGTTGGACAGTCAAAGGGGAAGACGCTTTTGCCTCTTCCGGTAGAACAAGACCGAATTAAAGAACATTTTAAAGAAGGGTAAGTAAAAATTCAATACGTCGTTTTTACTCAGTATACCCTTCTATCCATAACATCCATTTGCGAAATTGTTACAAAAATGCGGCGTGAAAATGTGTAATTTGCTGTCATATTACATTTTTTCACTAAATTGCGAGGACTACACATAAACGGAAATCAAGGTTACACAGATTCAGATTTATTGGCTGAGGATAGAAGGCTTGAATCCTATGTTAATCATTTTCTAGTAAATTTCTGTGCTTGCCCAAACCCTTCTTGAATGTATCAGTTGAGGTTGCAGACACTACTTTTTCTGGGAGTTGGTTCCAAAGGTTCATGACTCGGTGTAAGAACCAGTACTCAACAGCAATATGATTTCTTCTGGGCTTTTGAACTCTCCTGCTATGTCCTCTGAGGTGTGCCGAGCCGGTGGGAAGGGAAACAGAGAATAAGTCAGATCCGTAGTCATTATGTGAAATTTTAAGCATTCTGAATAAATCTCCTCTCTGACTACGGTATGACAAGGAGAAGAGATTTAAACTGTCTAGTCTTTCCTCATATGATAAATTAGTCATGCCGAAAATCATACGTGTTGCCTTCCTTTGGACCCTTTCCAGAATATGTGAGTCCTCTATACGACAAGGGCTGGCTTCCTGGATGCAGTTTTCCAGTCTTGACCTCACCAGAGATGTATATAAGGAGGTGAACATATCTCTGGTGATTCTAGTAAAGGCTCTGCGAAGTGCCCATGAAACTACGTGAAGCCAACGCGCAACAGTGTGCTGTAGTTTTTAATTTGTCATTTACTATGACACCTAAATCCAAATGAATCTGAACTGACGGGAGTATGTTTTCCTCTAGTTTGCAGGAGCTGATGCTTTCTTGTCCGATGCGCATGATTCCACATTTTTTTTTTGATTTACAGCTTGATTCCACACCGTATTTTCAGTACAATTGTGGAATTTTCAGCATGGATATCGGTAGCCCAGATTCAGGCCGACCATAGATATCGGGTGTGCGCCGGCAGGGGATCGAATCCCGGACCATGTGCATGGTCGGCGAGAGTCCTAACCACTGTGCTACCGACGCATTGATCGGGAGCATCCATTCTCTGGACCACTCTGACATTTTGTTGAGGTCCTCTTGCAACGTGAGCGTATCACTGTTGCCCTTCAGCTCTCTCCAATTTTTTAAGTCATCTGCGTATAGGACCATAGTGGAGTCGGTGAGCAGAGATAACTCATTGATATACAAAATAAATACGAGAGGTCTGAATACCGTTCCTTGTGGTACTCCGCTACGCTGTCCAGAAGGAGAGTTTCAAGTTGATCCTAACCCTCTGCCTCCTGTCTATGAGGAATTCCCTAAGCCAGTTTAGTAAGCTTCCTTTGATACCAAGACTTTCCAACTTCATGAGTGGGTCTTTTGTGGGGAACATTATCGTAGGCTTTGCTGAAGTCTGTGAGGACGACGTCAACGGGTATTCTGTTGTCTCTTCATTTGATCCAGCTTTCTGTTGCAATGCGAAGATTTGACAGGCATGATAGGTTTCATCGGAAGTCATGCTGTCCTCTGGATAACAAATTGTTGATTTCCAGATATGCCCTCATACTTTTCTTGATGATTCCCTCCAGTGTCTTGATTAAAGTGCTGGTATGACTAATAGGCCTTTAATTTGAATGGCTTTGTCTTTATCCTCCTTTGTGGATGGTGTCTTTCCAGTCACGCGGTAACACCCCATTTAGGAGGGATAGCTTGAAGATCGTGGACGGCTGTGTGGGCTGATAGCTCCTTGAGAAGCCTTGGATGAAGATTATCAGGACCCATTGATTTCCCTACATCTAAATCCATTAGGCACTTGAACACGATGTCTCGGTCGAAGTGAATGGAATCTATCCCGTATTTCTCCGATGCACTCACATAATAGTACACCCATTGACTGGGTATTGGTTTTCAGAAGAACCAAACACACCTATCCCTGCCTCCTGCTAGACGAGACCGGCATGCAGTATCATCCTGTGGCGCAACTACTCGAGAGACCTCTCCCTCTGAATCTGAATCTGATGTCTGGGAAAGACCTAATTAAAAGCACTGTTTCTCACTTCTGTTGTTTTAGTACTACCCAGTCGAACAAAATGGGTAATGAGTGATTAAATAGTGGTTGATATGACCAGGTAAGGTAAACATGGTAAAATAATGGGCAAAAAACCACTATGATGCAGCGAATGGTTAGAATGATTAAATTTTGGCAAAAAAATTTGGTTAAGTTATGGTCAGATGTCAATTTTAACGTTTTGAGTGCGTATAACTAAATGCTACGGATTATTGAAGTGGCATGTATTATATCTGTTGGGGAATACTATACATATATGTGCAAATGAAAATTCTCTTTAATTTTTTATTAACCGCAATATGTAACCCCATTTCATAAACCTGTTTTGTATCCGTGACAATCAGTGCATACGAACTTTACAGTTCTTATTAGGACCTAGCCATTAAAAGTTATTATTAAGTTTTACCTCCTCGTTCACTCCATGTATTAGATATCACCTGATCGGGTATGGAGTTCCAATCGTTGATCACTCGGTGATAGAATCTGAATTCCACACCTGTTGTATTCGTCCATGGTTTGGGAACCTCAAGGGTATCCTAGAAATAAGAAAAGGCTAGGAAAGTCAATCCCCAAATCATCCTGCAGTATATGAAATGTCGAAATTTAGTCGCCTCTCCTCCTTCATTGTGATTATGGGAAAAGATTTATATATTCCCTCCTCTTCTCATAAACATGATGTGAGATACAACTTAGCAATTTGGTTCCTACCCTTTGTAATCTTTCCAAGATATATGCCTCTTTCCTGAAGTGTATAATAGTTGCCTGTGTATAGTGTTCTAGATGAGGCCTCACATATGGTGCATAGAGTGCTTTAAATATAGACTCACCCAATCGTCTGAAAGCCTTTTGCAGTGCTCATAGCATTCGAAAAGCCTTATCTGCAGCTGTATTACAGTATGCAGTCCTTTTATTCTATTTGTCAAGTTATTACGCGTTCTGATTTACCTAATGTTCATATTTGCGTTTCACCGCAGCTGATGAGGCCAATCTGTTGTAAAGACCTCCAATCAAACCATTCATGTATTGTACATAACACTTCATGACATACATGTATTAGTTCGTCTATCCCTTCTTTTTTCTCAGGTAATTTGCCCCAACCCATACGTGCTTTTGAATATTACCTCATTTTCAGTAATATTATTATTTACAGTAAATAATATTGTCTCACTGTACAATCTATCCAATAAACAAATTGATATGTCGAAATTTTGTTTTCACAGTAAAGTAAATCGAAGTTTTGTCTATGCAATCGAATCACTCGTTATTGACTGGTCTCATCAAATTCACAAAGTATTGCTCAAAGACTCTTCTCAACCTCTTTTAAATGGTTTGCATCCCACTCCGTTGGTGGAATTGGACTTCTGGAAAGCAAAAGTAACAAATCTTGAAAACATCTACTCCCAGCTAAGTACACAGAAAGTTAAACAAATGGCACAGATACTGGAACAAGCCAACAGCAGTTACTTTATTCCATTTAAAGAAATGTTTAAATCTGTTGTAACAGGTGAGTAGTTTTTTTATCTAATCTGTAGCAGTGTAACTTGACTTTGTATAACAGACTGATTACTTAACATTTACTTTAGCCCAAGATTTGAGTAAATAGGTAAGATTTCTCTAGTTAACTAAGTTTTTCTTGAAATATCGACTTTTCAGTTTTTTGTTTCGTTTTTTTGTTTGCTGTAACCTATTTTATGTATCTAATTGGTGGATGGTGACTAGCAGTGGAATCCAGGATGCGCATTTCGTCCTATTTTATGTATCATTTTGCACATTTCAGCAACTCGTCAATTTCAAGAACCAGTGGCTACTAGCTACAGATCCCCTATCAGTCTACTCTAACTTCATCAGGAAGTAAAGTGCTTTCTTCATCCGATAAATTATCTTTAAACAAAGATTTACACTAATCTATGCTTAGAGCTTGGAAGGCAGTCAACACAAAAAGAACTCCACTACTATTTCTGAGTTAACTTGGCATTAACTTGTGCAGTTTTGATTACTATGTGTACAAATATACAGTGAACATGATCTATGTGGATTGATTATAATTTAAAATTATTTAATCACTTTTTAAACTCTTTGCTGGAGTGAAGGAAAATAATCTTTTTTGATTTACGAATGTTAACTTCAAAATCAACTTGATAAGCTGCATGAAGTGTTCTTGAGTCCTGCCCCATTGAAAAACGCGACAACAAAAGGTGCAGTCACGTAACGAATCTACTGCGTTTAGCTTTTAATATTCAGATGTATTAGGTAGGGCACCATCTGCCTTGTGGACCCACTATGTGAACTACAGTTGCTTTGCTATAAGAGCAGTTACAGTGAGAAATACTGCCAAATGGGTTACAACTTTAAATCTTCATTTTAACATTCCAATGAGTGAATTCACTTGTTAAAATAACTAGCTATTAAAACTATAATATATTTATTATTATTTTTAATTCACGTAAATATTTTGGTGTTGAGTGTTTATAGTCAGTTATTATGTGGCATAGAACTTAGGCTTTCTATTTATCCACATCTATAATCCAAAGCAAACTTGTCTTTTAGAGATGCAAACTTATGTCACTCAGTACTAGGAACAGATATTTAGAGCCTGGCAGTATTGAAGTTCACGGATAGTAAGAAGTATATTAACGCAAGATCTAATACCCATAACTTCTATAGTATTCTTTCCGCGTAGACCAAAGGCAAAGCAAAACACAAGAGTTGATCGTCCAAATTACGAGATATACTTCGGGACCAAATTGGAGTGCGAGATGATTGCTTAGCTAGCTAGGGATCGCGCACGAACGAACGAACGAACGTGACACTACGGAGTATCAAATGGCGTGGATGCTTGACCGGAAGCCTTCAGCTAAACAAGTCGACTTTAGCAATGAGAGTCAGCATCCAATATTCAGTGATGAGTGCTGTGGCCAATAATTTTGGGGGAATTATTCACCGCTACAGATACTTTACCAATACATTTTTGAAGTCGTAGTTGATTGTGATTAAAGTGAATGAAGCTCACAAGAAAGCCAACAGTTCATAACCAGTAGAGCCCTGTATTCCTGAGTTGTGTCCTTAATATGTTAAATAAGAATACAAGGCGTTACAAAGCTGATTGACATGGAGGATTGTAGCATAGCACTGCACCCTTGCTTTGGTGCTTAGTGCTATGAGCTAGTTCGTAGAAAACCTGATATAGGTCCAAACATTGAAAATAATTTGGGTCGTAGAAAAGGATTTAACACTGAATTATTGTTATTAGTTGGTTGGAGGCAATTGCCAGGAATCATAGGACCTAGATTTCGTGCCTACCAGTCAGCAAGGCGTATGTGCAACCTTGAAGGAACTCGAACGCGTGTAATCTAATAACAAAAGTTTGGAGTGCACCGTAGTGTTGAGTGACCTAGAATGGTGGCCACACTGCACACTTGACTGATAGAATTCAGTCTGCACCGACACAAAGGACTAGACACATGACACTAGTTACTAGTGTCCAACCAAAGAGTTTAACTCCATCTAGTTGGCAAGTAAGGTGTGTCAGTCGATGGAGATTACAGAGACATGAATTAGCATTGCTGCGTTACCAATTTCGTGCATGTTTCAATTCAGTTTAAAAGATACCTCCAACCACGAGGTTTATAAAATAGCTCAAATTGATGAGAATAGCATAAATCTACTCTTTCCGTTGTTTGTACTGTACAAAAGATCTGTAAAACACAATGATTAACTTAAATGTCTTATTTATTTTTCATATAATATTATGCCATATAAAATTGTTTCCAAGCAAGATGGATTGTTTGTCAACTCAATGAATAATACTGAATAGAACCGCTGTCTTTCATGATACTGTGTACCTTTAATGAACGAAAATTTTAATCTTATGTCATTTCAGCTTTACGAGAAGCCCAAGATATTGACATGCATTTAAGTATTATGCGTACTCAGCTGGAAGATATGGAGCAGGCTGAATTCGATCAACTGTCACAACATATTGAACCTATTTTTCATATTATTTGTTTAATATGGGCAAGTTCTAAAGGCTATCGACAGCCTGCAAGAATACTGGTTCTTTTGCAAGAATTGTGTAATCTTATGATTAATCAAGTAAGACTATTGATAATTAAGAGAACTTTAGACTTTTCCTCTTTTCTGTCCAATTTTATGTTCAAATAAATTAAAAAATGAGCTGCCCTTAATTGCTATTTTATCTCTTTCGAAGGGCTATAAGCTTTGGAGTTTATCTGAATGAACTATACATACTAATATGGAGGTCGTCTTGTAAAAATAGGAAGGCAAGACACGGAAGCCAAATTATATTACATTAGTCACACCACTGTTTATAATAGATCTACAGTTTATATACGTTAACCAATCACTTAGCGTGTCATTTCCGTTTACATCAAACGACATGATCAAATATACATAGTATTTTGTTGTTAATGCAGTATATAACCGTGGTAAAGGTATTCGTATTCTTTTGCTAATTCAGTCTTGAACTGTGGGAATAACATTCCGACTCTAACATCAAATTGAATGTTCAAATATATATATATTGTATTCTGTTGCTATTGCTGACTTGAACTGTGGGAATATGTGAGAATCATGTTCCGTTGGCACACATTGTTTGTATCACACCACCACACTCTAATCTCAGAACAACAGAGACTCGTCGTATTATAATATGTTGTATATTTTAAGATATATGTGGCACATTCTACATCACTGTGCAAGTCAATACATAATGATAATCCTCTAGTATAAAGTCTGAATTTCTTTATACTACCTAAAATCGCTGAGTCACATAAGATCCATTTCAGACGTTTGGATAACTATTTAGCTCTCAATATGACGCAAGTCATTTTTACGTAATTAAATCCTTATCGGTCAGGTAGCAGACAGTATTAACAGAAGTTTTGTAATCATTCAAACCTGGCATTTTAGAACAGTGTTCATGACTATAAATTTCATCATTTCTGTATATTTGGTTCTAAAATCAAAAGACTTTTTCTTAATATGCTGTCGAAACATTTGATTCCACTTTAACATTAACTAATGATGGAAAATTGATAGAAAAAGAACAGGTACACATTTGGACTTTACATTCAAAGAAACTTTCATGACTGGTGCTTAAAGGACAAAATAAAACTGTTCAACTTATCAAAATACATCTTGCTGTAAACAAAGAGGCGGTATGTTGATTTTATGCAACAATTTAGCTCCTGCTTCACATCTGTTTGAACCTTCCATCTGTGTACGTAAACACTGATTTCACAATGAGACATGATAATGGCGGTAAATTCAACCTTTCAAACTGAAACAAGTTGTTCATTACGGATATAATTCAATACTCACTAATTTGTTATACTGTGGATGATACAGAATAGTATATTCGGTAGTGTATAATAACTGCCGCTAATCTACATCACCACCTAAGTCGAGAGAAAATAGCAAAGGACTTGTTTTAGATTGCTTGAAAAAAATATCCAATGCAGTCCTACAGGAGGTCAATCGCGAGCCTGAATAGGTCAGTGGTAACGTCTCCGTCGGACTGCAGCACTGGGTGACGCGGGTTCAAATGTCATAAGGGACATGAGTTCCTTTGAGATTACAGATAGGCAGTACTGATGAGTGTCAACTAGCTTAAAACCTAGGTCCAAAGCTTCCTGCCAATCGCATCCAACAACCGAATATCAACAACATATTGATCAGCCTAAAATCTGAAAACTTGGTAGACAAAAGCGTTAAGCTAATGCTCTGTAGCCAATCAGAATAACTGGTAGAAAAAACAGCATTAATCTTAAACGTTTATCGGAAACGTAATTCCTCTGGTCAAAATGTATATATTGTTAGCTTTCCACTAATCTGAGAACTTATCTCCCCCACTGTTTACTTATCCAGTTACTAATCCACTTGATATCATACTTTCGATTCCCACTTAACTTGCATTTTAGATACCATGACGTCTCCTTATTTTGATTTACATCAGTATCCTAAGCTCTACTCCCTCTATTTCACTACATTCCATTTTTCGATTGCTGTCTAATCGTCTTATAATCTACAGGACGTCTCTTCATGATCTCCAAGGTGTGCATATCGCTAACCCTAGCAACATTCAAATCACTAGAATTTTAAGTTAACTTATAAGTTTCACCTTATTTCAGACAGTCATTCCAATCCAGCGTGAAATTATTCTAATATTCTGTACTCGTCCATTGACTTCATGCAAATTAACCAATGTATGTTCTTACATAATGTAATTAATGTAATTTGATGTAGTATTGTCAGATTATTTGGAGTTCTAAAGCATCAACAAAATTAAATCTATTTGTTTTATAGTTATCCAATGTATGTTTTTTCTTCTTGAGGTTTGTTAAGAAGATTTTCTAATTGATACCAAAATGGAGAGAATTAATGCTAACATCAACACATTATACCACTAGCCTATCACCTCTTTATTTACTGGTCAGTTTGATAAATCATGCTAACCATCTGAGGACTTATTAACTGTAATCTCCACTGACAAGTGAGATATGAAAGTGCTGCTCCCACTTAGTAGAAATCAGAAAGCCATTTAAGTAGACCTGATCTTAAAGATGCCTCCTATCACCAATGATGTTCCTAACTGTGGTGGACTACATCATGAAGTAGACTCTGAGAAACGAAAAGACAGGCGTATGTTGAAGTGACAAAAAGATTCTTCAAGATATAGACTTTGTGGATGATTTATGTTTAATTGTTATGTCTGAACGGAACTGCCCCGCCGCCAATTTGTTATAACTGAATTGAACTGAATAAATCCGTTGCCACTTTGTTATATCTGCGCATGCTAATTGTTATAACGGTAATGAACTCGACTGATACGCTAATACGGCTATTTGTCCGTTGCTCCTTCCGATTCACTGAGCCACGCAAATATGAAAAGACAAAGGCTGTCCTTTGACTGTAAGACATTATACTGTACATCTGTTAGGAAACAAAACATCATATTTATGTATTTAATCTATCACAATACAGTTGGTTGGAAATTTCTATTCTGATTGGTTGGTTATCCGACAAAGACCAAGGTGAGACAAAAGACCATGAATTGATCACACATTAAATCACAATATCCGTGAGAAGTTATACATTCACATTGTTACTCCATCACAGGATAAATCACACGATCGGTGAGAAAAGATGATATACTATTTTATTTTTTATGTCACACAAACTTGAAGATGTACAAGCGAAAGCTACAAATTTAGCAGAAAAGGAAACAAAGACAATACATTAAGTGAACACGGAAAAGACAGAGCTGATAAAGTTACCCCACGAACCAGGATCAGTAGGATTCATCTCTTTCACTTACTTACCTGGGCATCATTGTTGTAACTGCAGTCAAGAGGAACGGTCAGGGTATCAAAGCCCCAGCCCAACCATAATTGTATGGGGAGATCAAGACAGGCTTTCGTTACTCTGAATTCAGTATGAAGATCTATAGCCCTCCTCCTCCGCCTTTACAATAATTTTATTTTGTTGTTCTTTTCATTCTCATTAGTGTCGAACCCATTTAGATCCCTACGAAATACTGAAAGGTGAAGCAGAGGAAATTTATCCAAAAGTGGAAGAAGCACTGAAAGTTCTGCATAAATTTAAAAGCACATACGAACAACATCGTCAAAATTTACCAGCATATTTTGAAAAAGTTGCCAAAAAATTAAACACTTCAAATGAAATAGTTTTATGGGAATTTAAAAATGAATTAGCATTTAGTCGTTTTGATTCGTTTGTTCAACGGGTTGAAGAAGTTCATGTAAGTAATCTTTCTACACCATGTTGCATTTTTTGTATTTTAAGTATTGGTTTTGTAGGGATTGAGTTTAATTGATTGGTGGATTTCGTCATGGGCTGACATCAGTTAGATACCATTGAAAAATCACCTGGGAGTACTGGATATATGTTTCGTCCCCGTTTGGGACTCTTCATCAGTGCTCAACCTCCGGGGTTCGAAACCCAGGACCTTCTGGTTACAAGGCGAGCTCGTAGACAATTCATCAGCCACTGAGACCCGATCCAATGGCCCATGAATTCTAATTTCTTTCTAACTTTTTTGATTGAAACAACCATTGCCATATTTGTATTGGTTCGCGTTAAATGTTCAATTTGTAATAAAATATATTCAAGTACTACTTCCCCTTCGAATAAAATAAAAAATTAGAAACTTCCTTTTCGTAGGATTAATACATAAATATTATAAAGCCTATTAAGTAATTTTGATAATTTTCTGTTGAAAATATTCTGTGTTGAAGAAATTTAGCGAGTTGAAAACATAAATGCCTGAGAGGAAAAGAATATGAGTTTGAAATTTGCTACTAGTCTTTTCAGTTCAGTAGTATTGTTTAATACTCAAAATCCACTTCATTAGTAGCATTTATTATTAGATAATATGAATTAATTTATCTAAAGTATCCTTTGAAACAAGTGTGAAGCTCAATAAATCTGTAGTCAAATGGAAATTGATGCAATTTGCAAGTTTTTTATTGTAATATCAGTTTGTCTAGAGTAGAATTATTATACAAAGCGCCACTAAACAGTAGGAGATCCAAAGATATGTCAAAACTCCATGTTTATGCGAAATATAGATTTTCTGTGATATGATTGATTCATAAAAATGATTGAATTCCAGTTCAATGTGTGAGTGGGACAATCTTAACCTTTTTTTTCAAAACCATACATCGTTGCCCATCTGTTTTTTTCCCACATGGACACAATAATTCAGCCTGTCTTCATCCCTTTAGTTCCGCAATCCTTGTCAGTGAAATATGCAACAGTTTTTAGCCCCATGCTACTGTCCAGAATTAGATATATTGTTTCTTTAATCTCCAGTGTTAGATTTCGGCACAAACCAAAATGAGTTAGAGAGATCATTGGAAACCATGTCAAAGTAAAGTGAATACTCGTCGAAGGCATTGGCGAGGGTAGCGTCATATATCGAATTGATGAATTCCTGGATTTCGATTCAAGTGGCTGAATGGTGAACAAGCTTCATCTCGTAATCTCAAAGTCATGTATTCAACCGCTGATGGCTTCGTGGATGTACACTACTGAAGAGCCACAGTGTAGGACGAAACAGCTCTCTCCAGCGCAGCCTGGTCTTTAATGATCTCTCTGTAACTGATGTTAGTTATTGACGAAATGTAACAGTGGACATTAAGTGAATTGCAATCCTGACAAGTCTCACAATCTAAATTTTATTTTTTTTTATCTGAATTCTTACATCACCTTAAATTATTTCCCTGGCTGAAAGTACTTCGGACGCTGGATTAGACATTAATTTTCATAAGGATAGCATAACTTATCTTTAACTGTTTGTTATCTAGTAGCTAGTATAAGATAGATCTTTATGATATGCCTTCAAACGACTTTACATTTCACATCTACTCTGCATTTACGCTATTTAATTAAAGCGAACCACCGTCGAAACACAGTAGGTCTTTAAATTATCCTTAATGTGCAATAATATTAGTTTAAGATCAAAACACATAAAATGACAAAAAGTAATATGGCAGATAAGATGTATCGCTTTTTCAATTAGTTCATTGTTTGATTACCCCTCTCAGTTTACTTGTCCTCTTTCCTTTTGTGTGTGTGTAATTTTCCATGCTACAGCATCTAATGGTAACAGCTATTGAATTTTTGAAATTGGAGAAACTAGTATTCGGTGGGATTGATGGTGGTTCATTGAATCAACGTGTCACTGAAATCTACGAATCATTCTGTAATAGTTATAAGGTAAGCATAATATGATGTTAACACACAGACAGACAATTCTTTACGTTGACTTAGTTTAGTTTTTCTATATATAAACTAATGATTCCAATGGTTATATATAGATGATAATAACATATTTTAATGTTTAAGTGGTAGTAGGAAAGAGATACTATAAAAGTGACTCATCCAAAATGAAAGCATTACAATTATTAGTTTAAGTTTTCATCATCAATTTGTACGCTTTCAGTGTAGAAAAGAGGGGGAGGGAGAGGTAAGACAGAAAACAGGAAAAAATTGACAAACAGTGTTAGCTTGTGAGTTCACATAGCAACTCAAATAACAAAAACAATTACAGTTTATAAGACTGAGATTTGTTTTTTTTTGTTGTTATTATTTGTTGTTATTTGAGTTGAGATCACTGAATTACATGACTAATTAATGTAATCAAAACCAAAATTCAGTTACCAAGGTGAGTGAGAGGTAAATCACACTCTCTTTCTGTATGCATAAGTCTGGTTTGAGTGGTTTGATAGCGACCGCTTCGGCAAATCGTAGTAAATTTACTGTCCTTTGTCTATTTAATATTTTGAAGGACTTAGAAATCTCTACGAGATGTCCGGTATCAACAATGTGTCTGGTAATTGCACTGTGAGAATATTTGCTTCCTTTCAGGCACAAGTTTCTCAGATAAGCCAAAAATTGTAATGCTTACATTTTGGATACGCCAATTTTATAGTATTTCTTCTCTACTACCACTTAAACATTAAAGAATGCTATTATCATCTATGTAACCATTGTAATTTCAGGTAGTCTGCAGCTGATGAGAACCTGTGAAGTAGAATGATATCATTTTATACTGCAAATCTGGTCTTTCTTTCTCTATCGAAATCTATCAAGGGAACCAAATGTATAAAATTAATAAACTAATGATTAGTTTAGTATAGGTAGAGAAGCAAATGGTGATCATGCTGGATCCAAGATATATTGTTCCCTATACTCCTTCACAAGATATATCAGCAATTTCATGGAAGTGGCTAGATCTCTTCGAGATAGTTATCTGAGTTTAGTTCAGGCAGTATGAGTAAAACAGGTTTCATGCCTCCACTTAATAATCATTAAAGTTCAGATTTACTTAATATTCCTTAACAAGTACTGAGGATATGAAGGTTCAAATGCTAAATAAATCACGGTGAGAAAAAAGCCCAACAAACGGTCTAACTGTCTGCTATCTTCAGCTTGTGTGTGAATTGGGATATTACTTAATTAGCATTGGTCGACAATCTGTTTTAAAGAGTCAGGAGAATATATTCTGATCTTCAAAAAGATGTTGAAAAACAGCGGTTACCTTTGCAATTTAATTAACAAGTACGGAAGGTGTGAAGGCTCAAATGCTGAATAAATTACATTGAGAAAAATACATTCAACTGTATTTTAAAGGTGGCAGTATTTCAGAAATAGTAGACCAGAGCCTATCATGCAGATAAGTTGCTTCCCGTTTATCGGACAACATACTAGTTGGTTCAGTCAAAAGTCAACAAATAACCTTCTCATGTTAACTCTAACTGTGTGTGTCTGCAGTGACATTTATTTTGGGACAAAAAAGACTTCGCCTCAAGTGAACAAATGCTTATAACAGCGCCAGTGACGGATATCTCATCAACACGTATCATCGCGAAATCCTTTAAAGTTATGAACAGATAGAACGGTTCAATTCTCCTCAAGTCTGCCAAAGCAATCTCCATCAAACGACTGAAACCCGATTTGTGTGTTGAGAAAGAAGCAATGATAATCAGTCTTTCCTTGTCCTGTTTGGTAATTGGATGTCTTTATTCAATCTCTTTCATTTGATTACGTAGTCTCCAGCTTTAACCTTTCTCCTTTCTACATAGTGTGACTCTGCTTGGCTCTTATTTCTATGATTTCAGTTGAACTCATTATACTGTTACTCAGATTATTATTTATTCATCATCTTACTAACCTCTTGTCTTTATTGCATTGCCCCTCTACCATGGTATCTAAGCCTTTACTTTTTTGTCTGAACTTGTACTTCCTGGGTGTAGACTGTATGAGCGTAATTTCCGAGCATTGTTTATTAAGTTTGGAGTCTCCTATCAACTGACATCATGTAACACTGGCAGCTGTGTTAAAATTGTTGTGTACGTAAGCCTGATAATTTCTTTAGTCTGTATGCAGATGACGAGAAGCCGACGAAATAAATGATGGTACTATTTTAATCTGCACAAACCGCTGTTTTTCTTGCTTTATTTATATTCATTATTATTAACACCAATAGTTCGTATGAGCCTTTTGTTATATTCCGTCATATATATATATATATTTCATCCAACCTCTCACGTGGTCTACGAGTAAAATTTTTATATACAACAGAAGCAATCGGAGTACATCTGAACAAACCAAATCTGTACGTTGGTTCAAAAGAAATTTGTACAGTCGCTTTCTTTGCCATCGCCAACTACGTAATATCTATTCATATTAGATGGTTGAAGGCAATCTGCAGGAAGTCTTGCTCAACCTAGGTTTCGTACTAGTTGGCACTCATCAGTCAGCAAAGCATATCTGCAACCTTGGAGAAATTCATATCCTTTCTGAGATTCAAACCCGCACCACCCAGTGCTGCAGTCATAAGCGTGACGGCGAGCCAACTGGAATGGTGGCCACACTTCAGACTTGACTAACAAAATTCATTGCCCTTGTAACTACCTTTCGACCTAATTATTTTTACAATTCCAGCAAATTTCACTAAGTTGTTTGTACTTCACGTAACTCTTCTGAGTCATCCTATTCTTCTAAGTCGTCATTATTTTGCAGATTTCTTGATTATGTAATAACTTGTTTGCTAACGCCTATGAATTAACTTATATGGAATTCCGTAATTAATTTTCACCCCTATTCCAAAACTTAGATATCTTGTTAATAACATCTATTAGTTAATTGATGTTTTGAAAACTTTTAACCTCTTAATTTCACTCAACAACCTCAATATCTAAAATGGGTTAACTCAAATAACCACCTGACTGGTAAAAAATTTCGATGCAAAAACCAACTATATATAATAGTGTGAAGTCAGCCTATAATGAGGAACTAAGTGAAAATTGTTGTTGTTATTATTATTATACACCTAAACATCCAAAATATTAGGTGTTATTGTAACCCCTATCGTTAAAATAAAAACAATTAATAACTATTAATAACACCTAAATGACCTTAAACGAAACATTGGAATAATTTCATAATTTCATAAGGCTTTAAGGCTTTTCTCTAAAAAAAATAAGTGTTAAGTACGAATTGAATTGAAGAGGCCGCTGTCAACAAAACGGTTACTATGGCAAAGTGACTATTAATCCAACAGAAATTTTTAAATACTTGGCAAATATTTATCTCACTGGTATAAACTGTTTCTGATCTTGCTCTTTTTTTTTGAAAGCATGAAAATACTTTAATAATAAACGAAGTCACATCATGCCTAGTTAGGTTTTTCCCTTAAGGTATCTAGCTGTCCTATAACTTTCCTGGTAAATGTGTTTTGTATGGTAAATGATACACTTCTCTGTAAAATTTTAACGACTACAATGTCTAAATAAACATCATAAGCTACAGGGAATTTCCGTTCACCAGACAAGTCGTTTAGGATACTGGTACTCTCATCTACGTCTACATCTTGATGCAATAAATAGTTTTTATTGCGTCCATCAATATGACAATAATTTCCATTTTAGCATGACTGTATAAGAAACATATTTTAAAGTCGAGAACACCGAGTGAAGTTCTGTTTTCATTCCTTTTTTTCACAGAAATGTTTACATTCTGCATATAATTATAATATTCAGTTGGTTGTGTTATCCCTCACATTATGTAGCTTGTATACTTGTGTTGTGAATAAGCGGTCTCGCCGACTACATTACTCTTTATCTTCTCTGTTGTCGTTTAGATGTTTAATGACAGGTCGTATGATGTCTTGGATCCTTTGAATGAAGAGTTTTGCAAGGATTTTGAATTATTTAATCAAAGTGTACGCGATTTAGAATATCGTCTGTCCAATGTAATTGAACATGCAGTAGATGGTTGTCCTGCTATAGAACATTTACTTAAGGTAAATTTTTCAATTACACTTTAAATTTATTGTAGCATTTATCTTAAGGAAATAATAAACATTCAACTGTTAAGGGAATATAGATAAGCGGCAAATCAGTTTTAGTCCGATTGTTAGAACCGGATAACTGAGTAATTTAGAAAATAGTCAAGTAACCGAAGTTGACTACTATATCCTCTGTAGACAAGCACACTGATGTCTCGTACATGTTTGAGGCTCCTCAACAGATGAAAAAAGTTAACAAGTCTCGGGTAAAAACGGTGTGCATTTGACTCAGTCTCTTCACCCAATTAGAACCAAATCACTGATTTCGCTCAAGAAGAGCGTTAGACGTACATTAACGATAACGATTATGTTTTAACGCTTTACTTCAAAATATGCTTTTAAATAAATAGCTTCTTTACCTTCTACACGCTGGAGAAGAAGACATGATATGTACATATATATATATATATATATCATTTATTTCCTAATGCTGGCTATCCATTAAATATATTGGCATCCCAAGTATCAGTCGTGAACTTAACTGTTTACCAGAAGAGAGAGATTATTTGGTTTTATTTAATTAGTGGCTGATTAAATGGCAATCAAGAGATTTTCAAAAGTTAATTTGTGAGGATTTGACCACGAGGTAACATCAGTAAAAGAACCAATGAAAACCGGTAGTGAGTAGTGCACAGCTAATTCTGTTGTCCTACTTTGGGACTCATTGGCAGTTCGTACCCACCTCCAGGTTTCGAACCCAGGACCTTCTAGAGAACTAATCTGATTCTTGTTAGGCACTGACTACAGGATTAAGTTGCCTGGAAGGAGTTACAGTGAGAAGTCGTAGCCAGTGGGTTACACCCGGTCGGGAGTTAGGACAAATAGTCGCCTTTGACATTAGATGATGGTCACGCCAACATCAGAAATCGGTAGAAGTTTGAATTCATGGGCTGGTCACTGGATCGGGTCTCAGTGGGTAGACGGTCTACGAGCTCATCTGCCTTGTAACCGGAAGGTCCTTGGTTTAAACCCTGGAAGCTGATGCTTACTACCGATAAGTCCCAGACTTGAACGAAACATCTGTCCAGTACTCCCTGATTTTCAATAGTTCTTCAGATGACATCAGTTCGTGGTTGAACTGAAAACAAATCAAGTGACTGTTTGTCAGGTTGAGTTTCAAATCAACATAAAGGACCATGAGAAAAGGAAGCAGAACCAGTCTAATGTGAATGTTCGGAGTAAAACCTGACATTTGCGTAATTCTATAGTACCAACATCAACCAATTTTACCGAATAAATCGAATTTATAAAACCTTTAGTTTACCATTTTCTGTAAAATCTAAAACACTGAGTGTTTCTACACTTCCACTTTAAGTCTCATCGATATAGGTGATTTTGGATAAAAATAATATCTTTTCTGGGCCTAAAAGGTGTGGCTAGACTATTCTCACTAAACTAGCCTATAAGATTAGAAGTTATTTGGTGGATGGTGACTAGCAGTGGAATCCGGGATGCGCGTTTCGTCCGATTTGGGACTCGTCTTCTGGATGTACCTGCATTCCGCAGTGAGTGATGATGTTGCCATCGTCGAAGCATCTGCACAATAAGCGACGGAAAAATCTAAAATTGGATTAAGCCTATAAGATTGTAGCACCAATTGTGTTGTTCACTAGCCTTTCTATCGAAGTATCATCTCTTCACTTTCTTTTGTTATAGATAAACTCAAATTTTACCTTGTAAATAATCTACCTATTTTAGCTCATTAGTATCCTGCACAGTCTGCTGGATAGACCAATAATTAAAGAGAGTTTTCAACCCAAATATAAACTGTTAATGCAAATGTTAAATGCTGAAATGGATGTAGCAAAGAAAATTTATGATCATCATATGATGGGTGAGAAACTCCGGCATGAAAGTGAGCAGTAGTAATAGTCTTTCTGATAATATACCTCTTTTTTCTAAACTTTTAACCTACTGTATAGCTTTATACTCTAAGGTAATGTAAAAAGAAAATACTTTTGCAACAAAACCAGAAAGAAATCTAGGCTCAAGAGGATAATCTCAGTAGTATCGCTTTTCTGATGCTTACATTTTAACTACTATTACGATTTCACTTTCTGATCATCCGTTTTTCTCCTCAATGATTTAAAGGTATTCTTATAATCATTAATCGTTGCAATTTATTATGCTACGAAGGACATCCGCTTGAACAGACGAAAATTTCCCATAGGTCTAACGTGGTTTACTTCTGTAAGTCTTCACTGTAACTGATGATCCCACGTGCCTACTTCGGCTACAAACGTAACTGTCATAAAATGAACATCTCATAAGCCTATGTGCTCTACTCACAACACTTCTCATATTTCATATTAAATATTACAACAAGAATGTTGTCCGTTTTAGAACCTCTTTATGTGAAAGTTTAATCAAGGACTTATTAATCTTATTCAGATACAGGCGGTCTGCTTAAATCATTGGCCTGCCTATATTTTTATTCAGTATAGTGATTCACAGACTCTCCCCTATTTCTTATTGTTTTAATGATCTAACTGTGTTTTTGGATCGTTACATGAACGTGTACACAGTTTTATTTTGTTGTAATACAGAGCACTATTTAACAGAGCAGAAACGAGGGAAAAAAATATCGTGGAGGTTTATATATTACATCACACAGTGTACTGCCGAATACCATTTTACTTGAAGATCCCGTAAGAAGAGTAGATATTTTACTATACGCTGAAAATTCTGTGCTGAAATACTGGAGATGTGGTTCGAGTCTGACTGACTAAAGTAGTATCATCAGTCTTCAGACAGTAAGTATGACTCATAACCCAACACTAGCTGACTAATCATGAAATAAGTTCACTAGCAAAGAAACCCTTAAAGATGGGTACATGCTAATTCCAAGCTCGTAAATGGTATTGATTAACAGTGGTTAGGACTCTCGCAGAGGTCCGGGGTTCAATCCCCTGCTGACGCACACCTGATATCTATGGTTGGCCTGCAAAATTTGAGCTACCGATATTACATGCTGAAAATTCCATACCTCTAACAAAAAAGCGGTATGGAATCAAGCTGTAATCAAAAATAAAAAAAATAAATGGAGGTTTACAGACTGATTGCGTTCCAGAAATTCACTCCTGTTCCACGACTTTCGATAAGGCGATCAGGATACCATGTGCAGGAAGTGGTGAAATTTATTCCACTTCATTCTAACTTCACGCAGATCTGTCTACACCCTAAATATATTATCATACTGATAGATTTGCGTATCTCATATAAGCTGGTCTTTGAATTTGGAAATTAAACAATTGAGAAAATCTTAAGTGCTCAAAGTAAAGAGGCTCGAAGTTATACCACTTAATTAAACTATAATGACAAATTATCAGTGAATGTTATCAGTCCAAATGAATATATAGTAAAGAAGCCACTTGAAATATATTTCGACAAAGTAATAAAAACCCCAAACTGACATCATTTAGGCAATCGCTAAAATCCAGGGAACACCGGATGACCGTTTCGTCCTACCTTGGAACTCTTCAACATTACTCACGCTTGATCCAAAAGTGGATCGAACTCGGGACCTGGAAATCGATGCTTCTCTAAGTGATGTCACTTTCTGGTATAACTTTGGAAATCGTTTGCGGTTAATTTTACCAATATATATATATATATATATATATATATATATATATATATATATAGTGCGTCGGTGGTTCCGTGATATAACTCTCACCAACCACGCCTCACGTGGTCTGGAAATCGATCGTCTGCCAACAGTCTCCTTAATCTCGCTAGGCCGTTAGTAAGTTTCATAAAGAGAGAAGGTTGGACATGAACTATTAACCTCACCCTGTAAAAATAAAACCACTGCTACCGAAACTTCAGGGCTCTATTTTGAAGCCCTACGTTCCGTTATGTACATAAAGGAATAAAATAAATTATATACATATACATATATATGTACCATATAATTAAGGTTTAAGGTAAAAAATGTCGAATAAAACAAGTAATTTGTCAGGTAGAAACGAATTACTTAAGCAAAGAATAATTTCTTGTAGGTCATTAATTTGCGTTGCCTGTGACAGTACCATTTTTGCTTGTTTCACTGCATAAAATATGTATAAAACTAGAAACCTAAGAAATTCTTTCAAGACAAGTTATTTTAAGCTAGCTAAAAGGCATAAGATATCCGATTTGTATCCATCTGATTAACCTCACTGTCTATTTCTTTAAGCACTGAGATCAGTTTAGAGGACCACGGATAGATAGATAGCTCCTGTGTTACAATGTAAAAATCCGGTTATCCGGTAAAGTTAGAATTGGCTTAGACAAAAAGTAATGTCTTTTGTATTCAAGTAATGGTTTGTAGGGTTCGAACCCCGATGAGTATGTACTGGTTAATAGACCCAAACTGTTCAGTACTCCCAGGTTCTCCAATGATTCTCTAACCGATATCAGCTCATGATCAAATCCTATAACTGATATTTTTTGATCGGTCACCAGGTAGTAACCAGCATCATATGTCTAGTCTTTGAGACGGTGGAGACTACCAGTCGAGTTCATGATGTGATCACTATGCTAGGTCAATCACCAACCCAATGACCAGACACATGACAGTTACTACATAGTGTCTAATGAAAGTATCCACTACAGTCCTAGAGGAAGTCAATTGCGAGCCCGAAGAGCTCAGCAGTAACGTCTCTGACTGAAGCACTCGGAGACCGGAATTCTAATCTCAGAGGTCACAGATACTCCTCGCTGATGAGTGCCAACAAGCGCGAAACCTAGGTCTGTGGACTGCCCCCAACTACCTAACATCAGATCCATCATGTGTAGGAGTTAGGTTTACATGGTATCGTCCAAAATATCAAAATTAAGCTGACTGGACAAAATTTTGTGACTAATCGTGTTAGCACATACATACTATATCCGACCTGTTTCTCATCATTGTATGACATTTATCATGAATATAAACCATTTTTAAAGTGTAAATAAGTGTCTTTTTACGTGTTGACATGGAAACAAATTCTAGTGAATACCTCTGTTTGTTAACAGGCTCAGTCCTACCAACTCATAATAACAACAAATCACCTACAAGTCCAGAGAGTAGTGAAGAAAAAGAAACAGGCTCCACAAAACCTGGTCTGTACAGAAAGCAACGCACTTACTATTCAGAGATTCATAAAAATATGCCCAGATTATCAGGGAATTTAAAGTGGGCTAATGACCTGAAAAGTCGTATTACATCACCAATGGAAATGATTAATCAGTTAGATTTACCGTAAGTATTTTCTTTTCATTAAATACATTAATTTAGGTTGAATTACATGCTGTTATAATTAAGATTAACTGAAGCTCTTTTGCAGGTACTTATACCCTAAATATCAGATAAGTAATAACAGCCATATATCTGTAAAACTCATGTGCGTGTGTTCGCTTTTTATGATTTAAAGCAGGGTATATTTTTCACACTAGATAATTTTATTTTAGATATCATACAAGGATGCGGTATTAATAGCTGGATGGCGTTTCGAACAATTGGCAACATAAAGCTCTTAGAACGCTTAATCCTCATCCCAAGGACACACTTACTGTGTTGAAATCTAAACATATCCCTCAGTAGTAGAGAGAATCCAATCCACTTCTGAGTTAGAAGGTCAACAAGGCGAGTTGGCCGTACTAGACCGTAGAATAAAACAAAAACGAGATGGTGGATGATTAGGTGCTAGTGCGGTGAGTGCTACTTATAATCAGATATAATTAGTTTGTCGGTAAACGAATTCAGAAAAGCAACAATATGTTTCGGACATTGGAAAAAGCAATCGAAGAACAGAACTGTGAGAAGAACATTAGAAACACTGTGCAGAATCCAACATGCTATCGAATGTGGTGATATTCGACCAATTTGAAAATGATGTGCAAATGTACAATGAGTTTGTCCTGATAAACATTCCTTCGTGCCTAGTCGGTCTTTTCTTCTCTACACTAGCACTTATAGGAAACCGAAATACTGTAATAAATACTTAGACTTTATTACATTCATCCCATCCAGAATCGGCAAAGATAAGTTTAGCTGAATGTCTGTATAATCGGGCCAGGGGCCTAACTAGTAAATCAGGAGATTTAAATTATGAAATCAAATAAATAAATCAAATATTATTAGCAATTCACTACCCACCAGAATTTATTCAGAAATATATGAAGAATCATAGAAATAAAATAAGATTAGCAATGAAATTGAAAAATAATAACATAGAATTCAGAGTCTCTGTAGTACCGCCGTATAAAGAAGGAACGTCAGGAGCCTTACGTAGTATTCTTAATGAGTCTTGAATTAGGGTGGCACTTAAACTAACCAACCAACTCTCTCAGAGATAAACGTTGTCGGTTTGTGGACCCAATAGATCCAATTAAGAAAAATAATGCAATTTACAAATAAACATGCAATGACTGTGAGGTCAATTACATAAGTACGACTGGTAGATCAGAGTCAGTTAGATTATTGGAGAATAAAAATTTATCTAGACCCAGAATGACTGACCCTGCTAAATTAAATAATTTAGAAAATGCAGAGCTCACCCATTGCATTACGTTCATTTGCATCTAATCACAAAATAAGGTGGGTGGGACAGGGTAAAAGTATTAAAAAGAAAGAGAGAGATATTATTCACTGCAGCTCTGTTTATCGACTGAACACCGCATAGGTGCTGTCAGAATGACGCTACGCCTATACCGGAGATATGGAAATTGGCAATCAATAGCAAATGGAAGGGGAAGGGAGAAAAAGAGAGAAAATGAACATAAGACAAATCGTGAGGCTGTTCGACTCAACTGATATGATTATGAGTGGGTATAATTTGTGCTCGAAACCTTGCCATCCAGTTATTAATATGAATCATAATTGTTTGATATTTGAAATCAACTTATCTGATATGGAATCACATTCTACCACACTGCCTTAGTTCTACACTTACAATTAGGGTATATTTTATTGGAACGTTGACTGTCACACATAGTTAAAGGTAATTTTATCGCCCCTAACAGTTTACCTTGCACTTATTGCTATACCGAAAAAGAAATATTCCTGTCATTACTCCAACGAACTGAATTACTCTTAGGCGACTGTTCTCACCTAAACGACCTGGAAATAAGAAGTAGTTTGGTTTTTATTTCGTTTTATCACATTTTGTTTGTAGCAAAGACTTAGCTGAGTAGTAGCCAATCCAGTATACATCTTATTTCCAGTCCTTAGTGTTGACGCTAACTGAATTCTATCTGTTAACTTTGCAGTGTGGTCTCACCAAGCTAAGCGATTAGACATCCCGGTGCATTTTTATTTGGTATTAGGTGGTTGGAGACACACTGCAGGAAGCCTTAAACTCAGGTATTGTGCTTATTGGTACTCGTTGGCAAAGTGTGTCCTTTGGAAAATACATTACTGAGTGCTGCAGTCAGGAATGATATGATATAGGCCTTACTGCCAACCGCCACTTAGTAGTGTGTTCCGGTGGGTGGTGGAGTTCTGTATCCAGTGCATCCTTTACTATCTCCAGGGCGATGCGACTTAGTATTTTACTTAGCGTGAACAACAGCATTATTCCACGCCAGATGTTGCAGAGTGAGGCGTAAGTCACCCTTCTTTGACAGCTTGACGAGGTAGCCTTTGTTCTGATTGGTAGATACATCTCCTTCCTTCCAAACCTTTTTCCATAATGGCGCGAGCATATCTGCGGCAGACACCGGGTCTGTTTTCAGTGCTTCGGGGGAAAGAATATCTTTGATAGTTGTCATTATTGGTGTCATTGTTTTAAGAGTCGATTTTTCTCAGTATACTGAACTACAAGTATTTAAAATTCACTAGAAAAATGAGTCATTTTCTCTTTCAACATCCTCCTCTCTCCTATCTTCATGTCATAATTCTGGATGAAACTGGCTCCCACTGCATTATAGCTTTGGCTGCTTTTGGTGACATCAAGATAGCCACTCAGTGCCTCAGTATGCTCGTGGTTGTCTTCTGGGTGACGGGACTATATTACTGACTCATTAGTTGACAGTTTAGCTAGGCCGCATCCATTCTATCTACTCTTGCAGATACCTAGCATTTCTATACCATTTCTTCTCATTTCTTTCGTTGCCTAGGCAGCCTTCCCAACCTCATACATTGTACGTACATTCCACGTCCCCATTCTTATTCTTGCTTTCATCGACAGAAGACACATCGGCTGACTGACTGGCTTCCCGAAGGCTTCTACCAGCCCGCGTTAATCCGTCTCTCAGATCCCAGCGAAGAATAAGTTTTTTTCTGGGTTTTTTCTGTATTTTTAATATTTTTCTTGTACGTTGAAGTTTCTATAGCAGTTTCATTAATTTTTCGGGATAGGGTAGCTAGCTCCACGCCTAAACCCCCCTCTTTTCCCAGGCTTGATACCGGCTAGAAAAACAGGCGAGGTTTGGTGAATCTTAAGGGCGTTTATTTACTTTACCCTTTGAAAAAATATTCAGTTCTATCTTGCTACAGTACAGACTATGTAGACTGTATTAAAGTGGTTTTTAAATCCATTTCCTGATCGTTGTGACCACTGTCTACCTTAGTGTTGAGCCTTAAGAAGACAGTACCAAGCATTTTCATGGCCAACAGATAAGATTTTAGACCCTAAAAGTCCTGATTTCAAACCTTGACAGGTGCGTACTGTTTAACTTTCCTAAACTAGGCTGAAACAGCTATTCAATACTACCTGGTTTCTCAGTGTTTCGCTAACTGATATCAGCTAGTGGTCAAACCTGTAATTTTAAATCAGTATTTAGCCTAAAACAGACTATTTTATAGTTGTCTTTTTCCTTTCATTGGGTAGTGTGAATTTTTGTCTCATTTGTTTTCCTCCATATTTTATACATTAACTATCTTTGCTATATTGTTTCGGATTGTAGTCATTTCAATCAAATATTCTAACTAATGTGACCAGATCCTACATTATCCTATTAACAGACAGACAATCGTAGTCAATCGGCAGAAGATTATCAGCATATGATGGTGTCTACGGATTATAATAACACTAGTTATATCTTCTATTTTTAGGATATTCCATACTACAGAAGGTGCAATAATCCAGAAAAAATATGATCAAATAATGAAACTTCTTCAAGAGTAAGTCCTATATTATACTAACTATACCATAAGATAACCTGATCACTTATATTTTGTGACTTATTTCACAATATGTAATTTTTGAAAATCTCAAGTATTTGTGAATTAAGAAAATGAGCAGTTGGGAGTCTTTTTTAAAACCACTTGTTTTAAATCGCACGAAAAAAAATGTAAGTGATAGGCATTATAAGCTAACTTAGTGTATAGAATCATCAATTGCACAAATAACTGTGAAATAAGCGAAGAACTTAGGTGACATAAAATGGCCTTTATAAAGGAGGTATTGTAACGACTTAATTTATTCTGTTATAGTCTGAACAGAGAGAAGACGGAGCTGATGCGGATCACCAATCAACCAATAACAACAACTAGTAATAATCACCATCAAAGGGCGAGATTTGACTGAGGTTACTTCCTTCACTTACCTAGCTATGCAGCATCGTTTCAACTACAGGGTGTCAGAGCCCGAATCGGAAATGTAAGATATACCTTCATCATTCTGAAACCAGTTTGGAAATAGTCTGGACTCCGCATCAGTATAAACAACAAGATTCGGATTTTCAAATGTGAAGTTGGCCAGTCACATCTTCCTGTATGGGTCAGAAACTTGACGCGTGTGTCACGGAAAGCATTTCCAACAGGCTACTGCAGACTTTTATCGACAAATGCCTTCACTGACTCCATATTGAAGATCAAATGGCTTGTTAGAAAGAATTAGAAACAGGAAACTCTGGGAACAAAGCGACCAACGACCTATTGTTCAATAAATATTTAGGGTAAAATGGAGATGGATTTGGCACACACTGAGGAAACCATTGGGTGACATCACGCACCAGACCATAGGTCGAATAGTAAACAACGAGTTGGTCATGGATCCAAGGGTGACACAGAGAAGGTTGTGCGAGGAGGAGATGAGAGACTATGGGCAATCATGCGCCCAGCTGAAGAGGACATCAGAGAATGGAACAAAGTGGAGATTTGTTGTTGAATCCCTATGTTCCACTTGGAACCCGAGGGAATAATAATATAATAATGGTCTGAATGCACGAAACCGATCTCTGCGTCCTACTATAAAGCTGACAAAACTTCGTTGAGGCATGCTCTCTCAAGAAACATTCCAAAGGCTGGGAAAAGGAGATTATTCTTTGATATTTTAGCGATTCCATTAAGAAATTATAACATTAAAACTCAAATTTACGTCAGCAGTGCAGTAAGGCGGCAATGCAGGCAAACAATACAGGTTTCTACATGGAAAACAAGTAATGTGAGGCAAAATTAGTTAACCAAAGTTCAACAGTAGAAGCAACCTTGTAATCGAAAAGAATATTCCCAACGAGGTGGGATTAAAATCTCTGTCCACGAGAATCATACACTAACGCTTCCTACTGCTACTACCATGTCAGAATGACTCTTATTCACCTAAAAAACTCATATCGTTTTAAATAACACACTGTCAAAATGCACACATAACCACAAGGAGAAGCATTGCAGTATTAAAGATTAAACAAGGACAAAGACAGATAATGAAGGTCAAAATCAACATGTGATATGTAGATGTCAAATTAATGATATATAGTCTAGGGGAAATAGGTATAATAATTACAAAAGTGACTGAAACGTCTTAATATTATAAATAGATCGTCTACTACAGGTATACTTAATCGGTATGGTTTTATTTTGAGAGATTTTCATAAAAAATTTAACTGAATTCAGCATCAAATGAATATTCAGTAAAGCTAATAGAAAAGGAAGTCTGTTCTGCATATTACTGAATACGAAATGAATGTGTAAACTTTGTTTCTGCATATGTTAAGATATGTACGTGTCATTTTGTCATGAAATGTCTAAACTCTATCTAGCAAAGACTCTAAGGAGAAAGCATTCTCGTGTTAGATCAAAGGAACTACCCACTTTGCTGTAATTCCATAGCTGTTTGCTTCTCAAATATAGCATACAAATTTATTACACAACAGATCACGCAGTACACTTATTCGGGACTGCATTTTATTCCCGTGTATGAGTTCTATTCGTTTACCCCATGATAGCTAAGACATTTATAGTGTTATTTCATCAAAACCCCATGGGTAGGTGGCTATGAGGATCCTTAGAATCTTCCAACCTTACTTACACACTATCTTTTTAAATATCATCTACATAATGGGCTGAAGAGAGAGGATAAAAATGATTGATAAATAGCCGAAGATATCGCTTCTGTTTACTATTTCCATACATAAAACATGCACGAACCGTCACTGAAAACTACGGAGCACTGAACAGCTGTTTTATCCTATTCTGGTACCCACGACGCTGCCAGGGATCGAACTCGGGACCTTTAGGGTACAAGGTCAAGCTCGTCTGCCTTTTAGCCATTTAGGCTATACTTCAATGACCCTTGAATTCTAACCTAATCAACTTGCGATGCACAGTGCTGGCCTTACCGATGCCTTTGATGAACATCCACATCAGCTTAACATGGTGGGCCACAGTGGTAACGACTTCTCACTGCACCTTCAGGACATCCATCCAGTAGCCATCGATGAGCTGTCCCGTAATCTAAATACGAATATCTACATATCACAGAGTTAGAATTCATGTGCTACTGAATTACGGTCCAAGGGGCTGAATAACCAACGAGCTTGGTCTCGTAACCTCGAGGTCCCGGATTCTCTCCCTAGCAGGATGGTGGGTATGTACTGCTGAACAGTAACAAAATAGGATAAAACAACTGTCCAGTGCTCCGTGGTATCTCTCTAAATGATAACGGTTCGTGACAAAATCCAACAAGAGAACTTGTACTTTAGTCTTTCAAACCCGAAACAAGAACACTATGCACAAATTGTTTCATAATTAGATAAATAAATAAATAATATTCTGTGAATATTCAAAGAATTTTTTTTCTAGTTACATATATTATCATTTTACTTTGATTTAGTTATGAAGAAGAGGCATTTATTGAATGGTCTAAAAGTGTTGATGAGATATGCTCATTTAATTTATCTCAACCATTACTTGTACGTGATCCAAACACAAAAATGCTCAGTGTAAATTTTGATGCAAAGGTTAGTTATAATTATTGCTGAAGCACTTAAATTTGATACTCTGCTTCTTTTTTCACTGGGGTTTTCTTTATCATTTACAATAATACGAAGACGATAGTAAGTGTTGGATGACTTTATTATCTCTGGACTGAAAGTAACAGCTTCCTGATGGCTGATCCGACACCGTGAACTTGGACTACAAAATGACCACAGATATATGAAATGTCACATAGGACTGGATCAGTTCAAGTTACTATACTACATCAAAATAAAAGTGTAATCAAAACAGACCATTAAAAAAGATAATTGAAGGGTATAATGATAATTTTAGATTGCTGGAGTAACCTAAACTTCAGGGAAAAGCATAATAAACAGAACTGTTCCACTGTCATTGTCATGTCGTCGAATATAAGAACTACTGGTTCCTAGCTTCTCAAAAGGAAAGTAGTTAGAAAGCTAGAAAAACTTCCCTGCACAGCACAAAATAAAGTCTCATGCCTTAACTGGACGGCCTTACGGGCGTTCTCCAACTTAACTAGGCTCCAACCCATCGTTTGTATTGGGAAAAATAAAGTCTTGGCATGAACATATGTGGGAATTACACTTCCTTATTAACTGACTTTTGCATCTTAAGTTGGCGAGTGAGAAAGCTTTATCTGTAAAGAATGGCGTGATTTGAGACATATCTATCTTTTTTACTAATAAATTTTTGGCTAGATATCATATTTTTTGAAATCAATTAGGATAGGTTACAGGATTTCATCATCAGCTGAAATCGGTTAGAGAACCACTGGAAAACCACCTGGGAGTGCCGGGCAGCTGTTTTATCCCACTATTTCGCGGCTTCCCAGCAGTACGCACCCACCAGGGATCGAAACCAGGGCCTCCTGGTTAAAAGGCGAGCTCTTAGACCATTAAGCTACTTGGGCCCGATCCGATGGCACATGAATTCTAACTTCTGCCAATTCATGACATGCCTGACCTGCTGCACCCTACTGGTCACGACTTCCTACTAGAACCTCAGGTAACTACCTACCTGAATAGGGGTAGCTGCCAGTCAACATCGTATTGAATCATCAGTTAAATCCCTACAAATCTGTACTTGAATATCAATTAGGATAATTTACGTAAGAGTAACAGTAACAAAATAGTGTAAGGAAATATTAGGCGCAATTAAATGTAAGTTACTGGATTTACAGACTATTATACAAGTAAATGATGAAGATAATTATTGCTAAAGCAATTAAATCTGATAATTTGATTCTTTAACAAAATATGAACATGATAAAGTACAGGTATCATACTAGAAAGTCACTAGCAAAAAACAAACGCGCAAGGGAATACAACTCGATTGTGTATCATGAAGGCAGTCATTGTTAACTGAATGCTAAGTTCGTTGGTTCCATGCTTATTTACAATTACGCCCAACATGTATCTACAGATGGTTGGAGACAGTCAGCAGGAAGCCTTGCATCTAGGTTTCGTGTCAGTTGGCACTCGTCAGCAAGGACTAGATATATCACACTAGTTACTAGCTCCAATCACTGTATCTACAGTGTCAACGAACTCGTGCATATCTTGCAAGCATTCTACCATTGAACCACCGACGTATAATTTAATTAATGATATACCCAGTGACCGGCTTTCATAAGCACTACAGACACTCATCTTAGCCTTTAGCAGAACCAGAAGTGCGCACACTATTATCCAGTGGTGTAACCACTTGAATGCACTCTCCGCTGAATGGATCAAATAATAAAATACCCATGCTTAGATAATACCACAAACACTGTGATTCCCATGTATTTAAATAACCATCATTAGTAGAAATCCAAAAAAATGACTTCAACGTGTCTTTCTGTTATTGAATTCAATAGTCATCATGGAGATAATCAAAATTAAAGCATCAAATCCTAACGAAGAAACGTCAAAATAAGGTGTTATCACTCCTCCAGTAGTTTACTGAATAAACATACTGAAACTAAATGGGTAAATGACTGAAAGTTAACCACAATCATTTAGGTACCTATTTTTGGTGTGCGTGTTTGAAATCATCTTTTACAAGCATACCAAATGAGTAGGATTATATGTTATAATTTTATTTCAGTCTACTTTTTCCGTTGTATAACTAACTCCTAAAACAATTTTATTATCAGAATGCACTAAAAATATTCATAGACTTCAGTGGGTTCACTTCAATACAGAAGACATTTCTGCTGCCTTCGCTGAACGGTTAGATAAATACTATTACTGGAGATGCTAGTTAACTTGTTTTTGGTGTAAGATAAGGATGAAGCGAACATTCTAGAACCAGAAAAGTAGGCTGTACCACAAACACTGAATATGATCTGCATGTAAAACAACTCAAACTAAGCAAAGTACAAATCAGACAGTATAATCAAGAAGATGAATCAAAGAACTAATAAAGAGGATCAAGTATTGATATTTCAAAACTAAATATTAAACAAACAATACCCACTGATACTTCGGCAAGAAAGACTTCAGCGAGAAAAATTCTCTTTGTGACATTTTCATTTCCATAACTGTACAACTGTAATTATATATGGATTATTAATATTCGTTTCTTGGGTATTGAGTGGAGAATAGGGCTTCAGCAGCACATCTGCATTACACGACTGTCCACAATCTTTCACTTCCGCTTTATATATTCTTCCATATGTCACCTTCAAACCCTCAGGTCTCACTGGAAAGCGTGTCTGCCGTGTGATATTACTTTAACGTCTCCTCAGAGTATTTCTAATCCACCTATTTCCATTACCTTTTACAGATTATTTTAGTTGGCTTTTTCATATCTGGCTAGCTTTCAGAATCCCCTGAAGCTTGGCCTTTCTTGTCTTCCGGCCGCGTGTTCTGTAGTGTCGGCGAAGGAGGCAGGTGTGGAGAAAAGTGTGTCTCCAGTTACGGGCACTCCAAGTCCTTGAACTACGTGGAAGCACTGGTTTCACATTAAAGTTTAAACTCCCGTGATTGTTTCTTGGCCTGAATGATATAGGTGTCCAGAGCAGTGTTCAGAGTGATGAACGCCTATCTTACTCGCCTGCGTAAAAAAGGCAGAGAATTAGGTCGGCAATACAAATATTGAAGCGCAATACTAAATGATCGACATGAGATATGAACCACAAACTGATTAGAAAAAATAGGAATGACTACAACAAAGAACAGCAGGTATATAAATAAACGACTGAACACTGTGTTAATTCTATTGAAGGACTAACTCACGATAACTAGTTAATTATTTTGCTCTCTTCAAAGATTGTATTATAACATTAAAGAATGACAGATACACCAGTTTACTCTGATATACCGACGAAATGACATGACAATGGTAAAAACGACAGAATTCATGTTGTTAATATAATCAAGGATGATTGACAGTTACATTAGAAATAAGTGTAACTGCTAATGTTATCGTTTTACTTCCCGACAAATATTTTGGAAGCATTGCAAATTTTAAAATGTTTAGATGATTTTTTTGTTTAACAATCACTAATGCCTTGGTTTTACTTTTTGCTTTCATAATCAGCTTGTAGCTATTCTACGTGAAGTCAAATACTTGGGTATACGTGCAAAAGAAACAATACCTGAGTCAGCAGCTAAGCTATATGAACAAAATGATAAATTACGCAATTTCCATATTAGCTTAGATATGATTGTTCAAGCCTATAGCTATTTGTCGAATAAACTTTTACCTGAAGAATCAGAACTTATCACCGGTGAAATAAACGCATTCGATGAACAGGCGAAAAAAGCAGAAACTGTTTTAAACTGGCAGACAAGTGGTATGCACATTTTATGTCTTTATTTATTTAATTATTCCATTAGTATTTCACAAGTAGTTATTTTTTATTTAATAGTAAAAAATTTTGTCAACTGGTTGAACTTATTCGCAAAGAGTAGTTTCCAATTTCTATGTGGCTAGTCTTTGGTGTGTTATTATAAGCTGTTTAGGAAACTCAAGGACAGATTGTAAAACAAAAATCAGAAGCTCATTTGAAATAGATTGATATCAACTCCATGCATAAATTATATTAGGCATTATACTTAATTCAGAAATAGAATCAGTTTTCTGATAAGTGGTATCAGGTACCTATCAAAAATTGCTCGATACTGTATTTTGTTGCGTTGGTTTCATTGTGACTGCTATGAATGTCTATATATTTTACCTGTTGTCACTGTGACTTCTTTGCTTGACTGACAAAGCCACTTTACACTATTGTGTTTCATCCACCTCAGCACGTTACATCAATGAGAGAACTATAATGTTGAAATAAACACAACAGAGGTGACCGGAAAAGACACTGTCCGATAAATTTACTTACTGTTGGCCTGATCATGTTGAAAATGTTTGGGTTACTTGGTTGCGATCCACATAGCCCCGCAACCCATGTTAAAAGACTACCGGAGGTATAATTCAGGATGGAAAGTAGTGAAGCAGATTCATTCACGGCTAAAATATCTCTTGATAAAGCTAGAAAGATGAACTTTCAATATGAATAGATGTTACTTTATTTCACAGATTCTCATCAGCTTTAGACTAGCTGAATCTACAACGGTTATAAAATAATGGTAGCAGGGAAAATGTTATAAATTAAGGCATCCAGCACATAAAGATAACAATTTCTAGTTGAAGACATTATCAGTTTATATGAACAGCAAAGAAAAAAGGCGGTTTGGGGGAGGAAAAGTCAGGAAAAAGAAAAAACATAAGCACTGCCATCTTCTAAGGTAATCTAACAGTTAAAAAAGGACTGAAATCAGCTTACTGAGAGGAAATCACTAAAATGGATGATTGTGCAGTCGACGTAATCAAAATCGCAATGCCAAGATTGATCTCCTCTCTCCTTTTTCTTTTCTTATTTTGGACTGAAGCACACATTGCTACTCCTGTGGCTTCGTCTAATAAGAAGATTTATCAGTAGTACATAAATAGACGTTCATCGGCAAAGAAAATATGAAATGACGGAGAGATAAACATGATATCAAAGAGAAAAAAGGACCAGTATTGAACCAAAACATGGGATACACGAAAAAAAGACAAAAATCACAATGTGAAAGGCAGAAGTAGCGCTCAAGGTGTACATAATTTCCCCACATAGAGATATCGAATTCCAAATAAACATTTCGATACCAAGTTTCTTGTCTTCTGTCGTTACGTTTTGGTGTCACCGCCTATTGACAGTGGAGATCCCATGGCCTGCTACCTTCAAAGAAGCATGCATCAGGAGCTCCTTGTGAAGCTTCGATGCCGTCGCGGGGTTGGTGAGCAAAGGTGGTGACGATGGGCACGCTGCTGAGAGATCAAGCAAGGATGGCGGTCAGGCGATAGAGAAACCTGGAAGATATTGCTTGAGCGATCGGTGGCGGAGTTCGACAGTCTGACGGACATGCAGCTGGCGATGCAACAGTTCCGTGCCGTTAGTCTGGGACCTCGTGGAGACCCGTAAGTGTTGGTGGGGAATTTGAAAGATCTACTTTGCCGCTCACTCACCACATTGGACGAAGAGTCAGAGCCGCAATTAATGAATTCCTAGTTCATGAAGAATGTTCCAGGTCACAAATCTCAGCAACTACAACTGGTTAACGCTGCGCAACTCATGGACATTGGTGAGCTAGGGAAGGTGACCAGACAGCTATTGGGCAAAACGGTAGCCGTAATAGAGCTTCTGAAATAGAACCAACAGTCACATTATTACTAGCTTCAGAGATTATTTTCGTTCGTTTTTCTTATGTTGGGATATTGCATAGTTCTGTTAACAGTGAAGCAGCTGAAAAGCGTCCCGAAGTAACCACAAGCATATATTTTGCCTTGTAGATTCCAGAATATCAGCTTGCTGTTTTGCAGCTGAAGATGATAAGGGAAGCCTGACATATTTACAACTGAAAGGAGTAGGAGACCAACTTTGTGTAACTTTCTTGTCATTAGCTTCTTGTTTGATGTGTTGGTAGTGTGATAATATGATTACCTGAACTAATAAACAATGAGGATATGTCCTATTTTGATAAATTTTAGTAACTGTGTTCCCATGCACACTCGCCTTTGGACACGAGCTAAGGAAATGTCATATTGTTGTTTTTTGTTATGTGCACATATTTCTGTGTTTCAACAGTCACCATAGTTTTTTTATATGTCTTGACATAGCTTTGAGAGTTGAAAACTAACGTCATTCAACGTTCTTCATTTAATTCATATGTAGTAATAGTGACTGTATACATTATTTCCGACAGTATACGTTTATTCAGTGGTAAGGTCTCTGACTGCAGCACTCTGTGGCTCGGATTCCAATCCCACAAGGGATATTGGTTATTTTTCGTTGTTGGTTCAGTAGTAGAGTGCTCATCAGGCACACATGTGGGCTAGTGTTCGATTCATCGCAGATGCCCTCTTTAACCTTGACAAGTTTAGTAGCTAGGAAGTAGTTAGCCCAGTAGGGGGGAAAGGTTGAGCGTGAGACTAGCAAAGCCACTTCGTAAGAAGAAACACCACTGAAACTTCAAACCTCAAGCCTGAAGCCCTATTTTCCATTCTGAAAGCAAAAGAATGGAAAAAAAACATTTCTTTAACAAAGTAAAATGAACCTGGAAATTGTTTCGAAATTTTATTAGATCTAATTAATGACATAAAAATGACCTAGATTGGTCAGTGTATCACGCACTACAGTCTTAGAATTATTTACAAATAGCATCAATAATATATACTTGTATTAATTATATTTTTCAGATGCATGGGATTACATAGAAAAAACACGGAACCAAGTCGATGATTTAAAACGTCGGGTTGTACAGACGCAAGAAAATGTTCAACAGATTCAATTAATCATGACTAATTGGTCTAAACTACCCTTGTTCGAACGTAAAGATGGTAAACGAGAGACATTATTAGGATTAGATGATCGAGAGGATAGATGTTCTAAACGATATACAGAAATTACTGAGGCCGGAAAACAAGTTCTTAATCTTTTACATGTAAGTTGAAGTCAAGTTTTAAACATCAAGATTAATAACAATAATAATTTATGAAGAGGAGTAAGTGTAAGGCTCTTTTAATTTCCCTCACCTAACTTAGAAGTCTCAGGTGCAAATGTCAATGAATTAAAACAGTGCATAATTCTGACCCTAGTGCAAACTAAGACAAAAGATTACATTATCAAATAATGACTACTTTATTCATAGTTCATCTACACGGAGGTGATTCAACAGTTCACTTATCAGTTGAAGATATTTGTAGTGTTGTGTAATCAGTTGAACTCTCGTATACATTTCCCCTTGTCAAATTATTATTATTCTCCTAGGTCCTCTTTCGCTGTCTCCAAAAGTGCCCATAAGCTCTCATCTCCATTTGACACGGTCTCCTCCATTTTACCCACGGAATGACGCCCAACTCGTCGTTTCCCATCCAAGTTCCACTCGGACGATGGCCTGCACTGCGCGCTATGTCATTCAACGGTCTTCTCAACATGTGCCCAATCCACCTCTATTTTCTTCGGCATATTTTCTGGGCAATAGGTTCCTGTGTGGTTCATTCCCGGAATTCCCTGTTGCTAATCCTATTTTGTCGCTGACTATTTGATCTTCAGCATCGAGAGAAGGAAGCTCTTTCAAAATAGTCGGCTATATTGTGAATAAATTTATTAAAAGGATAACAAATGACCATCGTCTTCTAGCCTGTCTTATGGTAAAGTCATAGTGCTTCCTCTGATATAACTACAGTCTTTTGTCTCTCAAACTAACTTTAGAATATGTGGAACTTCATTCTAATCATATTTCTAATTTTTAGATTCCAAACTGCTTTAAAAGCACATCATTCATGCCGCATATATGTGCCAAACACCAGCAAATTTAGAAAAATGTTTGCGAAAAAATGGATGACATTATTACTAACAGTTGTTTCATAGTAAACTAAACTACTGAGGTTGATGAAGCGGTATGCCAAATGGCGTTAAACTATTCGAGTGACTTTTTCCTCACGAATTATCTCACATATATTTGAAAAGCTTAACGGCATGCCGTATACCCGCAGAAAACACCCCATCAAAGCAAAGATAAACGCCAGAACAGCTGAAGCAATTTGAATTAATTCGGGGGATAGCGATTAGCAGTGGAATCCAGGACACTCATTTAGACTTATTTGGGACTCGTCAGCCGGGTGTACCTGCATTCCAGCTGAGGTTCGGACCCAGTAACCATCGTTTGAAAAGCCGAAGCTGTATCCACTAGACCACTTGAACCACGACAGACACCTCTTGTATAAGTGGTGCCAGTTATTATTTAATTCAGTTTAACTCAATGGTTGGCTACTCTCTTGGCTCAATTGGTCTAGTAGATACAGCTTTGGTGTTTGAAACAATGATTACTGCATTCGAGCCTCAGTGGGGCGAGGACACCATCATTCACTGGGAATGCAGGTACATCTAGTTGTCGAGTCCTAAATAGGGCGATTCTGCTGCTAGCCATTATCCACCAAATTATTTCAATCCAAGCCCTTAGACACCGTCAAAGCATCCACACAAACAGCCGACATGTCACCAGAAACTGAACACTTCGATTCAGTCAATCAACGGGTAAGTCAAAATTGAATTGAACAACAGCTGATGCGACTGTTACGATCGTGTCTCCCAATATTATATTGGATCACAAAGATGAATCATATATATGTATATACATATATATATATATATATATGTATATATATATATGAGATACAAACACCTGACAACTCAGCCATATAAGTTGTCTGAAAAAGTGAATAAATCCAAAATCACCAAGAAATTGAATTATTTATGATTTTATTATTATTATTATATCATAATGTAGTCAGCTGAATTCCATTAGAATTAAGAAAAATCATTGTACTGTCTCGTTTACATCATGACAACCGGTTTATTGATGCATTTAGCTAACGATACGCGGTATGCCGCAGAGCTATTCAAATGAATTTGGGGATAATTGTGCCATAACAACATGCCAGATAGTGTAAACATTCGCCGTGGTGTTTTCCAATCTCTGGCTGTTCATGAACTACTTACATTCATTATCTTTCAAAAATATTTACGAACTTAAATCATCACTCTTATGCATTAACCTTACTGGAAATCGGAATTCGAACTCACTGTTTAATGCTTGTCAGTCTTAATACTCTTTACTACTACTACTACTACTACTACTACTACTACTACTACTACTACTACTACTACTACTACTACTACTACTACTACTACTACTACTACTACTACTACTACTACTACTACTACTACTACTACTACTACTACTACTACTACTACTACTACTACTACTACTACTACTACTACTACTACTACTACTACTACTACTACTACTACTACTACTACTACTACTACTACTACTACTACTACTACTACTACTACTACTACTACTACTACTACTACTACTACTACTACTACTACTACTACTACTACTACTACTACTACTACTACTACTACTACTACTACTACTACTACTACTACTACTACTACTACTACTACTACTACTACTACTACTACTACTACTACTACTACTACTACTACTACTACTACTACTACTACTACTACTACTACTACTACTACTACTACTACTACTACTACTACTACTACTACTACTACTACTACTACTACTACTACTACTACTACTACTACTACTACTACTACTACTACTACTACTACTACTACTACTACTACTACTACTACTACTACTACTACTACTACTACTACTACTACTACTACTACTACTACTACTACTACTACTACTACTACTACTACTACTACTACTACTACTACTACTACTACTACTACTACTACTACTACTACTACTACTACTACTACTACTACTACTACTACTACTACTACTACTACTACTACTACTACTACTACTACTACTACTACTACTACTACTACTACTACTACTACTACTACTACTACTACTACTACTACTACTACTACTACTACTACTACTACTACTACTACTACTACTACTACTACTACTACTACTACTACTACTACTACTACTACTACTACTACTACTACTACTACTACTACTACTACTACTACTACTACTACTACTACTACTACTACTACTACTACTACTACTACTACTACTACTACTACTACTACTACTACTACTACTACTACTACTACTACTACTACTACTACTACTACTACTACTACTACTACTACTACTACTACTACTACTACTACTACTACTACTACTACTACTACTACTACTACTACTACTACTACTACTACTACTACTACTACTACTACTACTACTACTACTACTACTACTACTACTACTACTACTACTACTACTACTACTACTACTACTACTACTACTACTACTACTACTACTACTACTACTACTACTACTACTACTACTACTACTACTACTACTACTACTACTACTACTACTACTACTACTACTACTACTACTACTACTACTACTACTACTACTACTACTACTACTACTACTACTACTACTACTACTACTACTACTACTACTACTACTACTACTAACTACTACTACTACTACTACTACTACTACTACTACTACTACTACTACTACTACTACTACTACTACTACTACTACTACTACTACTACTACTACTACTACTACTACTACTACTACTACTACTACTACTACTACTACTACTACTACTACTACTACTACTACTACTACTACTACTACTACTACTACTACTACTACTACTACTACTACTACTACTACTACTACTACTACTACTACTACTACTACTACTACTACTACTACTACTACTACTACTACTACTACTACTACTACTACTACTACTACTACTACTACTACTACTACTACTACTACTACTACTACTACTACTACTACTACTACTACTACTACTACTACTACTACTACTACTACTACTACTACTACTACTACTACTACTACTACTACTACTACTACTACTACTACTACTACTACTACTACTACTACTACTACTACTACTACTACTACTACTACTACTACTACTACTACTACTACTACTACTACTACTACTACTACTACTACTACTACTACTAACTACTACTACTACTACTACTACTACTACTACTACTACTACTACTACTACTACTACTACTACTACTACTACTACTACTACTACTACTACTACTACTACATAGATC
>OX235279.1:40277951-40304495 GCA_944472155.2 Trichobilharzia szidati
ACACTAAGCCTAAATTTACAGATGGATAGATAGGTGGATAGATCAAAATGGTTAGAATAATAATGATTATATATATAACTCCATTAATCAAATACACAGTCATGATCAAAATGTAGGAACTTTTTTCGTTTTCTTAAACTAACATTCAGAGAGATACACATATTGTAGAAAGATGGGAACACAGAATGACTCAGATAAATGGAGGGCACCGTTGAGTGGCAAATCTAGTTGTTCTGTCGTCAAAATTTGATAATGGCTTGATGTTAATTAAAGGAACATTGGAAACCAGGGGTTACTGAACAGCTGTTTCATTCTATTTAAGGGACTCTTCATCAGTACACACGTCCAGTGGGGCTCGAACCCAGGGTATTCCGGTTGCAAGATAAGGTTGTTGACCATTCAGCCACTGGGATCCAATCCAATGGCCGACCCATGAAATCTAACTTCTATCAATTCGTGAATTTAGTGTGACCACCAGCCAGTGTCATCAGAGGCAAGTATTCGTCCTCAAGCCAGTCCTAGAAGGTACTTAGCGGGTTGGAACCCCGGTGGGTGAGTACTAATGAAGAATCCCAAACTGGGACAGAACAGCTGTCCATTACTCCCTGGTTTCCAACGGTTTTCTAACTGACGTGAATCCGTGATACATCTTGATCAATACAGTAACTTTTGGTAACTTCTTTTTCTTAGATGACACAGTTTTAGTTAGAAAAAGACGTAGAGGAACATCAGGGCTTAATAATCATAAACTCAAAGGTTTGAAAAATTCCTTATCCATAGCTCCAACACTATATGTAGAGAGAGATAGAGAGTAAACACTGATGCGGCCGGCAGTTTCAAGAACAACTTATCCTACTGATGAGTCCTTCTAATGCTTGGTGAAGCAGCAGTACATACGTATCTATATGCATCGGTTGTACGGTGGTAGGATTCTCTCCAATCACATACACAGTTCAAGGCCCTACTTCCCGCTGATGCATTCCTATGCCTTATTTGAATTAAGTATGGAAAAAAAGGAAGGTTAGGCGTGAGGCCAGCAACCCCACACTGTGAAAACAACATCATGTTTAGTGAAACTTCAAGGCTCCAATCTTGGACTCTTCTAGATTTTCCGGCATTTAATTTTAGCTATTTAAAAAAACCCAGATTAAATAGAATTCCAGTTAAGTTTCTTCTCTCCTTTCATATTTTATCATCCAGAATTGTTTTGCTTTCCTTTAAAAAGGTTGACGAAAGCACCGCAGCAAGAACTGATTTACATCAACAAAGAACAGATATAAATTATGGTAATTCATGTCATGCCTACCAGCCTCCTCTAGAATTGCATCAAAACGAAACAGTTGATCTCTCCTCTGTGAATTGTCATCGGAATAGCGAACAATGGAAGCATCTATTGAAATCAGGGATGGCTGAGATGAACACAAAGACGTCCTGTGGCATAAGTAGTCAAAATCCAGAAATTCTAACTGGTGAAGTTCAACTGAACGAAAATTTACCTCCTTTTAGTAATCCAGATATACCAGCCTATCTGTCATCATTCTACGCTAAGAGTAATGAATGCTCTGAACAGCCTTTTTTGGTAAATGAGGAAAATTTGAAAACAAATTTATGGGATAATAAATCAAAAGTTAGTGATTTCGAAACAAATAATTCATTGATAAATAATTCTCATTCTTTTTCTTCACCACAATCACCGGCTGACGAATCCAGCACTCAGAGTGTGCCTAGAACACTTTTTAGTCAACCAGAATATCTTCAGGCACACAGTTTAGTTGCATGAGAAGAGTTGTATGCCTTTTTATGAGGACAGTTACTTTTTAGCACTGTGACTTGATAATCAGAAAATTAATTGTAGCAATGAAATATTTGATAGGTATATTCTGAGATTTTGATTGGACACTAGTAACTAGTGTGACGTGTCTAGTCCTTTCTTTGGTGCAGACTGAATTCTATCAGTCAGGTATTTGCAATGTGGCCACTATTCTAGGTAGCTCACCATCACGGTGCACAGTGATTTGATGATATTTGATAGTTGGAGACAATCGGCAGGAAGCCTTGGACCTAGGTTTCGTGCTAGTTGGCACTCATCAGCACCAGTCTGTACCAAAGAAAAGACTAGACACGTCACACTAGTTACTAGTGTCCAATGAAAATACCCACTACAGTCCTACAGGAGGTCAGCCACGAGCCCGAATAGCTTAGTGGTAACGTCTCTGACTGTGGTACTCACGAGGTGACGCAGGTTCGAATCTCAGAAGGGACATGAGTTCCTTCAAGGTTGCAGATACGTCCTGCTGATGAGTGCTAACTAGCACTAAACCTAGGTCCAAGGCTTCCTTCCGATTGCCTCCAACTATCAAATATCATCAAATATTCAGAGATTCTTTATTATTTCATGTAGTATTCAGAAACTTTTATATCCAGAGGTTTAATAATAATAAGGCCTTAAAGGTATTGTTTAGTTACCGTTCGACTGAATTCACCTCATGTATAAGCTGGAGATATCAAAGCCAGCCAGAATTGGAGGGGCAAGCCAGGCCTTTATCACTTCGAAATTAGTTTAGAAATCTTCCACACCCTGCAGTATAAAGAACCGAATTCGGATTTTTCAACACAAGTGTTAAGTCACTCAGTTCTTCTATATGGGTCAGAGACTCTAATTCGCTCTGTATTGAAGATCAAATGGACAGAAAGAATTAGCAAGAAGAAACTGTGGGGACAGACCAACCAAGAACGTATTGCCCGATACATATGCAAGAGAAAATGGAGATGGATAAGGCACAGTCTGAGGAGACTGTCGAATGACATCGAGCGCATTTCCGGTCATCGTTCGAGTGCAACTCGAAGGCGAAACGATGAGTTGGGCGTGGATCCGGGGGTAACATGGAGGAGGAGATAAAAGTTTATGGGCATTTGTAGGGCCAGCTGAAGAGGATCGTAAAGAACAGGACCAAGTGGAGATGTGTTGTTAAAGCCTTATGTTCTACTCAGAACCCAAAGGAACAATAACAACAATAATAATAACAACAATATTTTAGACTAATCACTTCCCTATTCAATTTAGTTGCAATGTCCTTTAGTGGGTCGTTAACTTTAGGTTACTGATGTCTATTTGATTTCATTCGTATTACTGTTTCAAATGTCATTTGATATCAGAGAAGCGTTTACATGAATCTTTACATAGGGTTGTATTAGTCCCCCTAACCATTTCAATAACTGACTCACAGTCACGAAACTCTACAAACAGTTGCATAAATATGTCTAGTGTGACACTAATCACCATAAACTCATCAAGTTTACTTCTGGAATAACCTCAGATATTATTTATAGATTCTATTTAACAGAGATTGTTGTAATTAATAACCTTTATAAACTTTTACAAATACCACTGAACTGATTGCCACATCTGTTATAGTATTTTGTACTCTACAATACTTTGAAATTGGTTGTTTACAAAATAAAAATAGTCGAAGAACTGTCACCTAGGAGCTAATGGATACACGTACTGACCAAGTGGAACTCATCACTTCAACAGTCTTCTGCTCCGTATATACAATCGTTTCTAATTTTGTGAATTCCCTATAAACACTTTGGGCAGTACTGAGGATATGCTGTCACACATTAGGTGTTTTCAGCTTTCAAGGTAAACTTCAGGCTGTTGTACAGCTGAAGTTGTGCATAAATTCGCCAAACGTTGATGACTGATTTGTGGAAACAGATAACTTTATGGCTTGGTGTGATGGAAAATTATAAGGTTGTACAAATCCTACGATTAACTCACTGTTTTAGTATATTGTCAAATATGTTTCAAAATCAAAGGTTATGGGGAATGCAAATATTCCAGTGGTAGTAGAGTTATATTTATAAAATTTCATTTATATTTTAGTCAGTTTGAAGCAAAGCTGATATATTTTTGTTTGGAGGATCATGAGCTGACATTAGTTAGAGGACCATTGGAAAACCTGGGAGTACTGGACAGCTGTTTCACCCTAGTTTGGGACTCTTCATCAGTACGCACCCACCGGGTCTACGAGCTTGCCTTGTAACCAGAAGGTCCTGGGTTCGAACCCCATGCAGTGGGTGCGTACTGTGAAGAGTCCCAAACTATGAAGAAACAGACATCCAGTACTTCCTATCGGTTTTTCGGTGGTTCTCTGACCGATGTCAGCTCATGATGAAATCCTCCAACTAATCAAACAAAATCTCTACAAAACGAATACTTGATAACATATTTTTATTTACAATGTTTTACAGAATGCCCTGTATAATGCACCGCCGGATCAATCACCGCACAAATACCTACATCTTGAATCAATGAAAATGGCAGCCGCTGCCTTTGCATGGCAAGCAAGTATGGCTACTAGGCAACAGTATAATAACAATAACAATAATAATAATAGTAATAATAACGATGATTATGTTAACTATGAGCTGTTGTGGAATCACTGTAACCCAGTAAATACTGAATGTTTAACACAAACAGGGAATGAAGGAAGAAGTTTGGAGAATATTGAAAGTCAAATGACTGAATGGTATTCAACTTGTAATGACTCTGTAGCAAATACCAATCATATGAATATTAAATCCTCATTCGAAAATGTAAAACTACAAGGTGAATACGCATCATTATCCTCAGGTTCATCAACTAGTGAAGATTCTTCAGTGGGATTAAATGAAACAGATTTCAATTTGACCGCATCAAGTCAATCATCATCAAACAGATTATTAAAATATGATCAACAATTATGTTGATATACCACAACATTAGAAGCTATCCATAGATGGATAAGTGAATAAAATATTATTTTCTTTTTTCTCTTACTACTGATAATAAAGACAGTAGTTAGCGTAAATATTACAAATTTTGTGTGGAAGAAGATAACTGATTGAACATATTTCATACTTCAAAATTTTGACATTGATTTTCTTTTCACTTGATGAAAGTGTGATTCCATACATATTTATTATAAGATATCTATATATACATATAAATATATAAGTATATATATACATAATGGGTTGTCTGTGAAGTGTTAACTGAGAATAACATATTAAGAATAACATACGGATACGAATGTTATTATTGCACTATGTAAATGTTATCATTATTATAAATAGTGCTTTGAATAAGCATATTATTCCTTGATGAAGATTTATTTCCACTTTTCGAAGTTTATAATGTTCTTATAGGAGGGCTGCTAGTGCCAGTAATAAAAATATTCCGATTTATCTCTTTATACGAGGAACAACGTTAACTAATATATGATTGGATTAGGAAAGAGCTAGGGATGGACAGACGAAGAAATATCATCTTACCATGAAGTCACTGATCATCAGTCTGCGCCCAAATAGGCAGGTGTTGACTTTATAGCTGAATACTCAATGTACTGAAAATTAATGGCTGGAAGTTATCAGTGACAGGGAGAAAAACAGTTCTCAATAGCATATATATATATATATATATATATATATATATATACACTCCATACCATCTTACGAAAATCCTCGTCATTCTACAAGCACTAATTCTTACTCCCATGCATACTCTTTCACCTCCCTTTCATGCACTTTTTAGAGGTCTGACAGCTAGAAATGATGCAATCTGTACAGCGCTCTACGTTGCTAACTCAGTTTAAAAGCCTCCAACATATTTGAGTAAGACATATCTGGTGCACTAATGGTGAACACATACTTGTGAAACCCATTTCAGTACTGATTGAGTTTCGACGTAGAACTTTGCACTGAAGTGCCGTAATGCAACTTACAACACCTCATGCTGCGTACAAGAGAAGACAGCAGAGAAAAAAGAGATTTGGAAGAATGAAAATAATCAGAAATGTGAGAGCGAAAGAATAGTAACATGGAAAAACATGAAGGTTTTTTGTGGATATGGGACATTGACAACGAGGATTTTCAACCAGCCATATCACCTCCAATTGTCTCCAGACGTCATTGGTTCTTACCGTCCTGAGGACATCTACCAGTCAGGCAGCCCGTCTATACCTCCCTACGTGGCGACTGGCTGGCTTGAACTAACTGTCGTTATGCAATTTATTGACTGATGACGCCATGTTTTCGTCTGACCACCACGTGCTAGCTAGCTCTTTTTCAAGCTGATCCATCCATCCTATTTCAGCTGAGTTAACATTGCCCGTCAGTCAAGGAAGGCAATCGATGGCTAGACATGTGTAACACACGTCCTAGACATCTCACTCAATCGATGTAACTGCTTCACAACCTCGTCAATGGATTAATTTTCCCTCCTGCATTACCTAGCACTCAACCGATGCCTCACCAACTCACTATAGCCCTTATTATTATGCCACCTAACACGAAATGTAGACAGAACGCAGACACCTATGATCGAAGACAGCTAGCTAGCTGGTCGGCGTTTTCATGTGTTCCACTTTCAATGGCGATGTTACACTCACAGCCAGCCATAAAGGAGGATGGAGCGAACTGCGGAACAGTATACACGTACTTTGATATTACATCTACTAAGCCAGAGATGGCGTAAGTTGGTAAATACTATATGAGCCTTCTGTATCTGTCCTGAGGTCATTCCAGTACAAAATAATCTGTGGTGCATTCTCTGTGGTGTTCATTGTTATATTCGATTTTGTGATTGAATGTTTACATTACTATTGGAATAATTGGATTTCTATCGGCTTCTAAAGTGTTCTAAATTTTGGTTTCCTTCTGATTTTACACTATCTGAACAAAGATACCTCAAAAACAGCTGAGACATTAAAGTCTACGAAGTCAATATGGAGGTCTGGTGAGTAGTTCGAAGCCAGAGCACAGACATATTCACGTGAGTCCACTCAACTATTTTCGTTACACTCATGATGAAAGCCATAGTTTAAGACTATATAAGGGGTAATTGTAGCTGAGAGATTGTAACTTGCTTTTGCAGTTTGAAAAAAAAGATGCTGTCAACATGTGATGAATAGACCCGTCAACAATTACATGAAGTTCGGCAAATGTTCTAATGCTAGCTGAGGACAAAAGTCGATGGTAAGCGGTTAGATGGCTGGAGTGGAATGGGAACCTAAGTTACAAATAAAACTGTATTTGTATACAATAGTTTCCTGGTAAAGTATTCATAAACTAGCTGTCATAGTGTTTACAGGAATCTTCACCAGGCTGATTGGATTCTGCCTTTCGATGATATCAGTAATTATGCTCCTACAACATCAGTTCGTATAGTGTATATATGAATCACGCTGTTGACCGTTACGACTGTACACGCGTTGACTCCACAAAAAATCATCAATATAATAATAATTTAACTATCTACTTTACTGAGCATCGGTGCTATAGCAGTAGGGTGCTCGTGAGCCACACATGTGGTCCGGGGTTCGATCTCCTGTCAACGTACTCGTAAGCCTCACCTGGCTGGTAGTGAGTCCGGTACAGAGAGACGGTTTAACGTGAGATTAGTGACTCTACTCCGTAAAAATTAACATCATTGATATTGATACTTCGAAGCCCATGCTTGAAACCCTATGTTCCACTCGGAACACGAAGGAGTAAAATAATAATAAATAAATACCCTACCTAATTGTCATAAGCTCTCTACATCAACCCTAGTTTTTGCGAAGACATTGTAAAGCTATGAAAGTCGCTTATGGATAATTAATATTACAGTGGTCAAAAGGTAGTACCTTTAAGTTATATAAAACAAAGTAGAATAGGCTAGTAATAGTGAAACTAAATATGAAGTAGGTTCATCTCAGCTTTTGGGGATACCTGAACGATTGTTTGGGGTAATCATATCTTATTTAGTAGTTTAGACAACAATATCCACTGTTCACTCATGACTCGCATAAAGATTTAGAAGAAAACTAAAACACCCCAGCTACTCAGTTTACTAGGACAAATCAACTGACGTTTGCACAATTAAATTTTACGCCTTTAGTAATTTAAACTTCTACGGCTAAGCTTCAGAAGTGCAGAAGCTTGATTTGCCACACTCCATACAGCACACAGAGGTCAGGGAAAGAGAGAAATTCAAAACAACTATAATAAGCAGAAACGGGAGGGAAAAAGAACAGTTATACGGGAAAACATAAGAGTTTAACGGCTGTGGCACATCCTAAAGAGTGAATACCTCTGCGCAACTGAGAACGATTTCAAGCCATATCACCAATAGTCTCAAGCTATTGGTTCTTAACAGACATAACTCTAACCTAACTAGAAAGGCTGTATCTCCCCACGTGACCGAAACCAATTGGTTTGATGCCATGTTTTCTTTGACTACCACTAGCTATTTCCCAACATATGCCTATGTTAGTTAACACTGTTTGACTGACAAAGGAGGTGTTGACTTGGTAACTGCATCACTTGTCCTAGCCATATCAGTCGATGTAACTTCACAACATCAACCACTAACTTCTATTCCTTACTTACCTCTACGCCTAATACTAATGTTACTCACCCTATTATGTCATCTAACATGGGAGATAGAACGCGCACACCTATGATCAAAGACAACTAACTGGCCTTTTCATGTCTTTCACTTTCAAAGATCATGTCTCACAATCAACAGTAAAGGAGGACAGAGAGAACTGATGAGCAGTAAATACGTCCTTTGATTGATAGGTAGATGTAAGATCTACACACCAGAGATGACGTAGATTGGTGAATGCCGCACTAGACTTTGTACCTGTGCTAAGATCTCGACAGTAACCAGTCCATTTGGGCCAATGCAACTTCCCAATATTCAGTGAAGTGATCACAACACGTACCAGCACTTCTCTCCTAGTGTTCAAGCCAGGAGTTGGTGTAGACCAGTTCTACATCATCGTCTTACATTTAGTAGAGGCATGTCAAAGATAACAACATTTCTGTTAAAGGTGTTCAGAAAACTCAGCATACTCACTTAGAAATACAAGTTGATCTCTCAGTCACTAAAGTCGATTCATGATAGAGTTAAACAAAACTGTAAACACTAAGCATCACTGATGTATACCACTGGTGCCTTCATTAGTGTGATATACTTTCTCGGCACTCCCTTCACAGCCAAACATTGCGACGGAGGCAAGTGTCGCCTACAAGTCAAGAAATATGCCAAGTATTGAACACAGGTATGTTCCAGAATTTGTCGGAAGGTGAAGGCATATGTATGACATATCCAGACTTCTACATTATGCCTATCTGCTTCAGATCTCCGCTTTATAAAAAGACTTCTTAAAATCCATGCAAAAATACTGACTCTCCCACTGTTATTTGCATAAGCTACTTTACTTGTCATGTATTCTAAAAATTCTGGAAGTAAGGTAGATAAAAGCTTTACGCGCAAACATGTTAGTAACGAAGGATTTCCTGTGAATCGAAATACCTCCCACTTTTCTTTGTGTATATCGACTATTTGACTTAGAAATTGGGATACGTTGGTTGTTAATTCAGTGACAGCACTCACACATAGATGAGATAAAACTTCGGATAGTCTTTTCTGATTCACAACAGAGAAACTGGTGGGCTGCTAAGTTATTAAATATCAGAGAGCTGCCAACTAGTGATATATATGTATATATATAACTCAGGGTCCAAAAAGCTGAAAAATTGGTGCATCGCTTCCAAATGACTCAGGAATGCGAAATAATGGTATTGCGGCCTGTAATTATGCGCTTTTTAAAGCTGATTTAGGCCTAATATCGCTCAGCTAGGCTGCCTTACTTACCACCCATAAATCCTATACTAAGACATAGCAGAAGCTATATGGACAGTATGCGCGTGATTTATGCCATTCCAATAAGTCGCTGACATGATTGTGGATGGTTTCCTGTAGTCTTGGTAGACGTATAGAGGTTGTTCATATGTTGAATCGGTTGGGATGAATAACGACTTCATTAAATTTGGTGGGTGTTCGCTTCACTAATATAGGAGCTTGTGTCACTGTAGAGTTGCTATGCATGCTACTCTTACCTATGATAAAGCGTTTGGCTAGTCTTATATGCGAGATGGGCTGTATTGAGCCTATCTATGCAATGCATAACTGATTAATGCCATCACTGATTCGCGTAACTATGCTTACCTACACAGCACTAATATATGTATATTGACAGTGCGAATGGTCGACCGAGACAGAGGTCTTTCGAGTGGTTGCGCCACTCGTCTCATCTCACAAGAGACAGGGATAGGCTCATTAAGTCAGCTATGGTCCCTTAGATCATATATACTACATGGGTGGTAATTGTAGTAATTCTATAGCTAATACATGCATTTATGCTCTGACATGCAAGAGGTCGAACGAGTACATTTATTAGAACAGAACCTCGATAGTTACCAGTCAATACTGAAAATTATATTCTGTGCTAAAAAGGAGACACATCGCTGTTTCTATTGAATAATAAACTATGATTACCATGAGGCTATGGAATTCCCTTCTGATAGCTAAATGCTTGCCGAATTTTATACAAAAGAAATATGTCATCATAGAAAAGAGTTTTTGAAATATATATATTTTACTCCAAATATACAACTTTATCAACAAACAAAATATAGTTTAGAAACGAATCTTGATAAGAGATGGATTTTGTGAATCTGAAATATTCTTTCCACCAGTTATAAATACAGTCCCAGAGTTACTGCTCATGGATTGTTCAAATGCTTGTAGTAGTAGTGGGTCAGCAGATTTCATTGGACATTTGCACATGTATACAAGTTCATTCACGTGTAGATTGTTCATTAGCATAGATCTTTGACAAGAAGAAAAAACAATTAACATAATAAAGAACAGTTAAAACAGAAAACAAAACTGCAGAGTAATATTTATTCTTTTGTGTTCCAAGTGGAACGTAGAGCTTTACGCTTGAGTTTTAAAGTGTTCAGTAGCGGTAGTGTTTGTTTCACCGAACGGAGCTGCTAGTCTCACGCCAAATCTTGCCTGTATATCAGACTTGCTACGGGATAAGTGAAGTTTACGAGTGCGTCGGTCGAGGATCGAACGGCGGACTACATACGTCGTTGGTAAGCATTTTAACGCAGTCACCGATACACGCACAAACAGAGTTTGAGCAGTCTGTCAGTGTTAGTGAATTCCATATGAACCAATAACATATATGCGGGGCAGCACACTAACTTCAGAGGTCATAAAGATTCCTGGCCAACAGTAACAGCAGACAACAATCAGCATGGGAAGCATCGTTTCAACTACAGGCGGAACTGATGAGGATATCAAAGTGGGGATTGGGAACGCAAGACAAGCTTTTAATACGCTCAAGTCTGTGTGGAGATCAACAGCACTTTGTATGGAAAAAAAGATGCGAATGTTCAACTCCAATGTGAAGTCAGTGCTACTATACGGATCAGAGACTTGGCGCGTCACGAAAGACATTTTGAACAAGACTACAGACCCCTATCAACAGCTGCCTTTGCTCAATACTCAAGAGTAGATGGCCGGTCAGAAAAGATCAGCAACAGGGATCGCTGGTGATCAGCGAACCAACCCAGCAGGAACCAATTGTGTAACAAATATGCAGGAAGAAATGGAGGTGTATTGGCCACACTCTGAGAAAACCACCAAGTAACAACACACGCCAGGCTCTTGAGTGGAATCCGAATGGGAAGAGGTGAGTTGGTCGTCAGTGCGAGGGCGACAAGGAGGAGGTCATGCGAAGAGGATACGAAAGCATGTGGGCAGACGTGTAGCCAGGTGAAAACTCTAGCAGAGAACCGAACGCAATAGAGACGCGCGGCTGAAGCCCTATGTACCTCTAGGAATTAAAGGAAACAATGATAATACTCTAACTTCAACAGGTTGGGTACCTGTAGGTTGAAAGAGATATCTTGTCCATTCTCTAGGCTCAAGAATTCAAAAAATTTGGTCTATAGATACTGTCAGTAAAAAGCTGAATAACCCTTGTACAACACTCTTAAGTAATGCTTTATTGAAAGAAAACTCTTCTAGCTAAATTATAGCGTCAAAGAAGACACTATTTATGAGTTTGGCATCAAAACGTGACACTTTTACTGACAAACTAATGCTTATGTTCATTCACTCTTTCACATACTCCTGTGGAGCTAACTACATTGGATGTTACAAGTGTGTTCTCCGCAAACGCGTAGCTGAACGCTGACCGCTCCGTCTTCCTTTATGACTGTGACAAATCGCCATTGAAAGTAGAACAAATGAAAACGCCGGCCAGCTAGCTGTCTTTGACTATAGGTGTCTGCGTTCTATCTCCCGTGTTAAGTAGTATAATAGGTTGGGTATCCAGTGTTAGGAAAGTCTATCAATGAGGTTGTGGAGCTACCCCAATTGAGATGGTTAGGGCACGTGTTAAGTATGTCCAGCCATCGTCTTTTCTCGACGGGCAATGTCAACTGACATAGGATAGGTCAGACTGGAAGACAGCCAGTGGTGGTGAAACGAAAATATGACATTACTCCATAAAATCTTTGACAGTTAGTTTGACCCACGTAGGGAGGTGAAGACTGGTTGAGGTCATTGGGATAGATGGAAACAGTGATCTGGCTCAAAATCCTCATTCTCATTGATGGCACAGATGCATTCACTCTCTGTTATTTCCCATATCCACAAAAAACCCTATTGTTTTTTCGTGTTACTATTCTTTCTTCAGCACATTTCTGATGATAATAGTTCTTTCGAATATCTTTTTTCTCTGCTATCTTCTCTTAGATGCTATATGGGGTGTGGCAAGTTGGACCACTGAACTTCAGTGTAAAGCTCTATATCGAAACCAGAGTCATTCACTTAGTTCGATTAGTGAAAGGCGAACATAGGATGACAAAATCTGCCATTTGTGAACATCTTCTTGAGGCAGGTTATTCAACCACAAGCAATTCATCCATTAAAGCCAATGTGTAAAAGTTCGAGTTTTCTCCACTTATGCGTAGCCGAAGTTATGGAGGTATATATATATATATATATATATTCTGTAAGAATTAGAAGTGTCTATTCTTCAAATATGGTCAAGAAATATATCTCAAACTAAGATGAAACAGCCGTCCAGTACTCCAGTGCTGGTTTTCAAAGGTTCTCTAACTGATATCAATCCGTGATCAACTCGTAAAAACAAGTCTAATCCTTACAAACCAAACTATAGAAAATAATCTCAATAACCAATCAAGACAACCTCAATCTTTAGAAAATCAACCCCCCCCCCCCAATCAGAACAATCTATTATCCTCTGACCAAAAATGTGGCTAAAATGTATAAATATGGTGTAATTTTCCTTAATAAAAAAAGTTCGTTACCCAAGTCTCTTGTCCGCTTCCATTACTGTATTAGTAGGTTGAAAGCTTGTTAAAAATGTGTGAGAGTACATTTTCAATTACAAGGGTATGATAATTGCAGGATTAAAACAGAAAAAATAAGAGGAAAGTTAACATAATCATTGAACAATGACGGATGAACAGATGAATGGGAAGATAACACACACACACACACAGAAAAATTATAACTACGACACAAAAAGCTCACTTTATTTGGTCTTCTAATTGACTGTAATAATAGTCAGGAAATAATCCCGTCAGACAAATAATTCTCGGTTGTTTCAGCTCATAGACTGATGATTCTGATGGAATTTCACCCAGGGCTTGTGAATAAATTGGCGACAAACTAGCATTGGTCAGACATGGGTTATCACTAAAGAAAACCAAATGAAAAATGTAAGCGGAGAACAGCCACTATTCAGTATTATTAGCATTAGGGGTTAAAAAAAGAATACATAAAACAACCCTGTCTGATAATAAAATAGAAAGTGGAACTGGATTTAGAAGAGAAGAACATTGGTTTGGTTCAACATATACTGCTCTGCGACTTTATTCATAGTATGTGGTGGATAGTTTTCCGACAACTGACAAATGACAGAATTTAAGATAGGAAAGGCTGGCCTAACTATCAACAGTTGTGATTCGCCTAGTTGCAATTGTAGAAACATCCATCAGAGTTATTCTAGCGTAGAGGACAACTAAGGTAATTACTTACTTTGGCTGGCAATCTGCAGCGGCTGAGTTAGAAGAGGAAATTCCAGTCGCCAGGTAGGATAAAATCGTTAACCCCAGTTGAATATTTACAGTATTTAGGTAGCTTGAAGGTTTCTCCACTTCTTGGCATCTGTTTGTTTCTTCCTGTTTCACTGGCACTTTTTCCCATAAAACGAAATCGGGCAAGCGAATAGGTGACCCAGTGTAGTCAAAGACTTCACACTGTGGTCGGATCTTCACGAGAAAAACAGGGAAAGAAATTGTCGATTAAAATAAAGAAGTTATTTGTTTAATTATTACAGGGAAATATGAAGGTTAATCACATAACGTGTTTGTCGGCGCTTTAATTAGCCAACAATGTCATATTAAGACAAATACAGATTCCAGTTATTTTTCAGGAAAGAAAGTGTCTGTAGGAGTGAGCTTTTATCACTATTTTTTTAAAAATTTTAATCCTTTTTGTTCCTAGTGAAACATAAGGCTTTACGCTTCAGCCTTGAAGTTTCAGTAGCAGAGGTGATTTTTTAAGGAGTGTAGTTGCTAGCCTGGCCTTCCGTCTTTGAAGGACTTACTACTCCCGGCTAGGCGAAGTTTAGGAGTGAGTGCATTGGACGAGGATTGAACCCCGGACCACGTGCTGTCGGAGAGTATTCTACCGCCGAACCACCAATGTACCTGTGAGAGTGAGCTAATTACAGTTAATTAAAATCCATTATGGTTGTGGTGTGAATAATTTTCAAATACCTGCGCTATCTGAAAGGTCAAGCCTACTGAGTATTGAAAGAATGGGGGAAACGGATGATTGTTGTGACAATGTAAGTAAAAATACCAAGAGATACACATGGTAATTAAACTAACCATTACAAGAATACGACACACACCAACCATTAGAACGCTGACTACGACTGCTTAACAGATTTAGCTGGAAGAGTAGTCAGAACAGAAGTCATAACTCGTAGGATTTCATTCGACATTCAAGATCAGATTGTCGGTTAGAAAAAATAACATAAACAAGGAACTATGTCAGACAGAGGACTAACCAATAACCTATCACCCAACAAGAAAATACGCAGAAGGAAATGGAGATGGGTGAATTGGACATGCATTGAGGAGAACGTCGAGTGATATCACTAATCGAACAGTCCTCTCAGTAGAACTCGAATGTGAACCGACAGGTCACTACTGTAATCGATAGACATGGCCTAAATCCATATTGTCTGACCTTCAACACGTCCACTATTCTCAACTCTCCCCTTGGATCTCATCAGGTAGGGCTAGAAGTCATTATGGAATATTATATGCTTGCCAGTACAACTAAGTACAGCAACTCAACGATACCCTATTTAGCCCACCCGCCCGTGTCCTATGTTAGGCGCAAAACCTACGACCTACTGTGTTATTAGTAAAATGATTAGCTCTTTCATCCCCTCCTATTTATAATATATAGTGACACTATTTCAATTAATTTTTAGCTTAGCTATTACCATTATTATCATTATTTTACACTTTTGTACATTCCTGAATTTACTGTCACTGCAAATACCAAAAAGCTGCCTATTATCAACCTGTACCATTATTTTTTATTTTTGTCCTTACTGTTGTCGAGTAAATTACATGCAGTATTGTAACAAATGCTGAGAATTCCAAATGGTATCATAAGCACCGTTTTGGAATAAAGCAAATTATTAAGTTGGGATTCCAAGGATCACAAGAGGGAAATAATGTGAAGGGAAAATAAGAGCTTGTGGGCATTCATGAGGTTAGATGGTTGGAGGCAGTCATCAGGAAGCCCAGCTTAACCTAGGTTTTGCGCTAGTTGGCACTCGTCAGCAACCTTGAAGGAACTCGTGTCCCTTCTGAGGAGATTCGAACCCGCATCACCCGGTGCTGCAGTCTGACCTGACTGATAGGATTCAGTCTGCACCGAAGTAAAGACTAGACACATCGCACTAGTTACTAGTGTCCAATCAAAGTATCCGATACAGTCCTACAACAGGTGAATCGCGAACCCGAATAGCTCAGTGGCAACGTCTCTGCCTGACTGCAGCACTGGGTGACGCGGGTTCGAATCTCCTCAGAAGGGACATGAGTTCCTTCAAGGTTGCAGATACGTCTTGCTGACGGGTGAGTGCCAACTAGCACGAAACCTAGGTTGAGCTGGGCTTCCTTCCGATTGCCTTTAACCATCTAATATCATCAAATCAATGTGCATCGTGATGGTGAGCTACCTAGAATGGTGGCCACATTACAAAACTGACTGATAGAATTCAGTCTGCACCGAAGTAAGGACTAGACACATTACACTCGTTACTAGTGTCCAGTCAAAGTCATGACGTTAGCCAAGTGGAACGAAGATGTGCTTCTGAAACCCTATGTTACATTCGGAACGCAAAGAATAAACAAAAAGATTCAATGTTAAATTGCCGGCAGCAATAAGTTAACCAATAAGAGTGTGAAAAAGGTCAGAAACAGCTCACAAAAGTGCAGCAGTTTAAGTGGTCACACTACGTAAAGCGCACAAAAATGGATGGAAAAAATTCAGAAGAAATATAACGAACTGGAGAGGAGGAATAAGTAGAGAGAGAATTATCAGAATTTCATGGATCTGGGAATCAATAAAAATTGAATACATCTGCGCCACTGAAAACGACTTTGAAACAAGTCGCCAACAGTTTCAAGCAACAGAGTTTATACCTCTCTACGTGCTTCAGATCAGCAGTCAAAGACTTTATGGTTTGACTTGACTTGACCACCGCCTACTAATTCTTTTCCAGCCTGATTCCATGTCGACTAACAATACTCCACAAAGAAGACGCATAGGAGAGCCCAGAAATCTGGCATGAAAATTAACGAAGTTTATCAGCTAAGCAATTCTAAAAAAGAATTGCAACCAAAATAACAAGCAAACTAATTTCACCTATAACCAGATAAGATATAGATGACTCAAACACACCAAGGTGAAAAATCAACTCAATAACAGTGAAGTCAAATAGCAGAGCTTTAATTATGTGAATACAATCCACTGGAGCATGAAGACTGACATAGATGAGACACATTCAGCACTTGGTTCGGCCAGATGTTTTGTTAACCTGCACAACTGTCTACTGCATTTGATCACGGAGTGATACCATTTAGAGAACCAGCTGTTCAGTCTGCCTAGTTTGGGACTATTCGGCAGTATGCACCCACAACCGTCAGGTTACAAGTCCAAGCCCGTTGACCAATCAACCACCTGAACCGGAATCCAATAGCCAGCTGATGAATTCTAACTTCTGTCAATTCGTGATTTTAGCTCGACCGACAGACAATGCCATCGGCGAGTATTCGTCCTTAATCCTTACCTGGTGGATCCCACTTGTTATAACTTTTCAATGGAACTCCAGGCAACTTCGTCCTGTTGCCAGTCACTTGCAAGCATTTGAAGAGTCTAGATTTCGGTAGCTTCTTTGCATTGTTGTCTTCCTTCATTTTGTCTCGTTTGAACTATCTTTCAGACCCCAAGGTGGGGAGCAGTGATGTACTAACTGTTGGCAACCTAACACAAATATCCTTCATTCCAAGACGCCAATTTACAGGCTGATCACCTCTCCACTTTTTCCCTCCTGTCCCAGGGCTAGTGAACGGAGACCGATACGGAAGCCGCTGGGATAACATTCGTAGCACATGTCCAAAGCCACTGAAGCCACCGTTTTCATATGAAGACACTCAATGAATGTTGGTCTCCACTGTATCGAAACACACTGCCGGACCTCAGGATTACCCATGCAATGGTGTCGTTGATCGCAAACAATACTACACAGACAGAAATGATCGAATACGCACAGTCGCCGCACATCTTCAGCTCGGAGGGGCCAGGTTTTACAGGCGTAGAGCAAGACTGTGTGCACCTAAGCATTATAAACCCGACTTTCGACAGAAAGTTCAACGTCGCGAAGGCACTATCCTAGCTTTCATGATACGGTTAGAAATCACATCGGTTACACCTCCGCCAGTGCATTCAAACAACTACCCAGGTGATACACAAAATTTATCGACAGTTTCAAGCAGTTCACCTGCAGTAAGGGTGAGTGAAGGTACAAGCTCCTGCCAATCTTGTAACAGTACTTTGTACTTAGACGGTGCAAAGCACACCCACTTACTTACACACTTATTCAATGTTAAAAAAAAACTTTAGAAGAGTAAAAAGAGCAGTCTGCTGCTACACTTTCGTCGAAGATTTGATTTATCACAGTTGAAAAAGTAATTACAAATTATACAAAGTACGGAAGTCGTAAAGTAGACATTGTGTATCGAAATGGAAGCGCGGTCAACATTATTTTTAAAAAAAAAAACATACCGCAACATGCTCGCATTTGTTCAGATAAGCAGCAATAGAACCAGATTTCGGCAATTCACCTGTCCAAACACGATGGGTATCTGGTAACCAATCAACAAAGAAAGGTCCAAGATCTGTTATGCGTTGGGGTATACGAGTACCCGATTCCACAGGACTAGTGAATGCTTTAAAGAATGATCGAAGACGAGAATGTAACGGTCCGTTAGGTTGGAAATTTGTACTATTCAAAGCAACCTGGAATCCTAAGAAAGAAGGGTATCAGATAACACAGTGAGTGTGATGAAAATTGTTTTTTTTAAAAAGAAATACAGCTCGCTGTAAATATATACATATCACACACACACACATGTTGTACTTCACAGAAAGGCAGACAAGGCTAAATATCTTTATTGTGATAAAATATCTTGGAATGAGCGGCATAAGAAATACAGCCATCACAGCATAGCACTAGTGGTTACATTTCCTGTTTTCCTTTAGACATCAGCTATTTACAGAAAGTTCTTTGTAGTGGCAGCTTGATGACCGTTATCTGATAGACTAAAGGGTAACGGTAAAGAGTAGATACCAAAGTCATATGATGACCTTGAACCGACCAATCAGATTCATCCAGGTGAAAAGTGGCATCTGTTGTATATATATATATATATATATATATATATATATATATGAATTATACAGGGCATATATGTCTTATATGCTGTAAACCTCGGTCCCAGTTTCTCTCATAGGAGTGTCTATAGGTATATCAAATCAATGTAGATTCAAAATTTATCTAAGTGACTGTATATCATATCACATCACTCCGGGAACCATTTACCATTCTATTAAGTTTGTTTTTAGATGGGCTCACAATCCTTCAATAGAATTTGTATGAGTTCCAATGATAAGATCCACTAACTCAGACGAATGATTGGCTTTATGATGAATATAGCCTAGTGATGACGGTTGTCAGTAGCCTCTCCACTCGCTGTCTGTGTGAATTTTGCAACGAAGATTGTAAACAGCATCCATTTGTAATTCTGAGCGATCTGATTGGTTGGTTCAAGGTTATTTGACTTTGGTGTCTATTTTTTACTGTTGCTGACTTAAATAGTTTTTTTATAGAGTTGAAATCTACTACATTTTAAGCTCTAGTGCCAGTAGTGATGCACAAACCTAGTAAGACCATCTGACGTCCCCATAATACAGTACTTGACGATGCCGTACACTAGCATGCGTTTTGAGTGTATAGGGATACGTTATAGTACTAGATTTTCCAAACTCGCTGAAAATACTACCCACCTAGTTGCCCACGTTGGGGCAGCGCGGGATTCGAACGAGCGACTTAATGACTGGAAAAAAACCCGAGTGACTAAGCCGATGAGTCATACCTCTACGCTTTTAGTTAGTTGAAAGCAGAAACGCTAAAACAGTAAACCGCTGTTCTACAAATCAAAAAGTACACAAATATCGAAATGACTGACTGGTTTCAACAAAGAACTTTGCACAGATGTGCACCAGTTCGAGTTGCCACTCTCCCTCCCTCCATGTAGTACACAAAGCAAGAGATTCAAAAGAGAGAGAGCGGTAATAAACACAAGTGTGAGCAAAAAGAATAGTAATATGGAAGCAGATCAGTTCTTTTGGATATAACACTCCACAAAGAGTGGATGCATCTTCGCCATCATTGACAACGAGGATTTTGAGCCGGCCTCCAATTGTCTGCAGAAGTCATTGGTTCTTACCACCCCGGGGACACCAACCAGCCAGTCTACGCCTCCCAACGAGGCGACTGGCTGGCTTAAAATAACTGTTGTTATGGATTTGATTGACTGATGAAGCCATGTTTCCGTTTGACCACCATGTGATAGCTACCTCCTTTCCAACCTGATCCATCCATTCATCCTATGTCAGCGGCTGACATTGCCTGTCAGTCGAGGAAGGCAATCGATGTCTAGACATGTGTAACACATGCCTCACCAACTCACTATTGCTCACCTTATTATGCTATCTAACACGAGATGTAGATGGAACGCAGACACCTATGATAGAAGACAGCTAGCTAATTGGCCGGCGTTTTCATGTGTTCCACTTTCAATGGCGATGTTTTAGTCACAGTCCGCCATAAAGGAGGATGGAGCAAACCGCTGAACAGTATACACGTCTTTTGGGTGACAACCAGCCGGATATCACGTCTACTAAGTCAGAGAGATGGTGCAGGTTGTTTGGCAAATACAAAATGAGCCTTATGTATCAGTGCTGAGCTTTTGTCAGCAAAAATGCCAAAGGATAATTTCACCTTCACTTGTGGAGCGGAGATATTAACTTTGCCTTAGTGTAATGAGGATGATTCTCTGAGAAAATTGATACCTCTGAGTATTTTATCACTACGCTGTCATGAAGAAATTATGCTGTCCATACTAGACAATATGGACTGACTTTTTGTTTAGTGCCTTCCCACTGATGATTGCACAACAGATTAGATGTAAAGTACGCTCTGTTGTATTATTTGTAATCGAGAGAGAGCTGATTAGTCGCTGGTTAGGTGAATGGGTCGCATAGTTCTGAAACGATACTAATTGTGGTAATCAAGACTGAGGCAGAGATCATTAATTACTCCAGTTTATGTAAAGCAGTAAAATCTTCATGTGATAACCATGGGAGAATGAACTTGACCAGTGTAGTGCTTCAGACCCAGGGTTCCATAATCATAGGAAGACAAAGTGGGGTTCGAGATAAACAAAACTGTGAAAATCGGATAAGTCCCCGGCTCGGATAGGGATGCACTAATCACTTCGACAGATTTTAGGCCACAGATATCGGTGTCCGACGCTTGACGTGGTAATAGTTATCAACTTTGTCGACCATGGTGCTGTGGTAATATGAAACTATGAAGACAGTGTCAATAAAATATAGAATACTAATCAAGACACTCTACTTGAACTCATGAAAGGCAGTTACCACCTAGAGTAACGACAACCAGTAGCGTCCATCAGGACTCTTTCCAGTCGGATTCTGTTTAAGGAGAGGAAGTCGTTGGAAATTTCACATGGCATAACTCTGCTTTAATTTGAGTAATGTTTTGCTTTTTTTCTGGTATTTTTATTTCTAATGATTTTGACTGCATTGAATACGGTCAGTTAGCAGCTATACAAATGTTTCAAAATACTAATGACTCGTTCAAAGGAAATTCTATCGCTGAAACGCATTCACTAAATAAAAAAATATGCTAGTTGTGTAAATCATAGGCACAGCTACATAGTAATATGACTTTCGAAGTTTACAATTATTTTGAAAACAAATACAACTGCGAACTTACGGTAATAGTACTGTTTACTGTTTCGTTTAACTTTCTTAGCTGACAAACCAAAACCAGAGTATACAATTGGAGACATGTCCAAAGTGAGAATCGCTGACGAGACCAAATGTAGGTTACCGAAGTAAAAAACAAACATTTAAAGACAACGATTTAATTTTACTTCAGAATAGATTTCATCAGAAATTGACATCAGTTAGAGATCACTGGAAGCAAAAAGACTCTCCAGTCGACCACCATCCACAAATGCCACTAACAACCACTTCAATTATACGACAAAAGAAGCCTTGAAGGCCACATAGTTAATGAAAGTCACCTAAGAATGCAACAGTACCAAACAGAATTCTCTCCCAGAAGCACTACTAAGAACAGATCCAAAGACATTTGTAGATGCTGTCACGCCGCTATTGCCGAAGGTTTGGAAGGAAAGAAAGGTATCTACTGATTGGAGGAAGGGCTACCTTGTCGAACTACCAAAGAAGGGTGACTTAAATCCTTGCAAGAACTGCCTCGGAATTGCTGTGAGCTATGTCTCGAATGAACAGAAATTAGAATTCACGGGTTATTGAATTCCAGGCCAAGTGAGCGAATTGTCAGAGAGCTTTGTCTCTTAACCTGAGAGGCTCCTTGGTTGAAGTCTTAATGGGATCGAGGGTGATCACTGAAAAGAGTCCCAAACTAGGACGAAATAGCTGTCTAGTGGTCCCTCGATTTCAAAGACCTCTAACTGATGTCGATTCGTGAGGAAATCTACATTGAAGTCAATCCCAATGCCTACAAAGGTCCATGATATAATTTGCTTATATTCAGCATGAACAAAAAGTATTACCATATTTGTCGTTTATAGACCGTCTAAGTTGAAGCCAGATATTTCTAGAGGACAAGTAGCTTTAAAGATAATCTAACCAGGAAACATAACTAGTCTCCTTCAAACTGAGATATGAATCTCTGAGAAAAAGCCAAGTAAAATTTAAATACAGGTAGTATCCCACAAAACAATCATAAGATTCGCCTCTTTCAGAAGTGAGATGATGTTCCAAGACTTACTTTACAGAAAGAAGTGAAAACCGAATTGAGTTACTGCCACATGGAGTGAAATGTTTGAATATGTTGGTCATTTCACCTATTTGGTTAGTTTCATCGACCCTAACGGACTGATGTCTGAGGAAAACTCAACACTTACATGAAAAGCTTGTTTAGCATTTGCCAACTTGAAACATCTTTCATTCATTTTTTGTGTGCTTATAACAATAAACCAGACAGTAAAGCATTTAATGAAATCAAGAGCTTCAATAAACCTAGAACAATTCTAGGACTACAGATTACTAATGATAAGCACAGTAAGTAGTAGTAGTAGGAGGAGGGGGAATGAACTATGTAGATGTAATACACAATAATGTGTAAACAAAAGTGCTGTCGGTAGGCACAAAAACGATTTCAGTTCAACAGACAGGTTTGTAATGAAGTCTTTTCATACGCCCAGTAACGGTCCACATTTATTCTGTGAAGTTAATAATGCTATCATCTGGTTGCTCACATCTTGAACCTATGTCTCACTGGGTACAGTGACTAAATCGACTAGTCAGATGGCTCTACATATATAAAAAGACGAGACAAGTAGCTGTACCATTTGAAGTCAGAGAGTAAAAGCAAAAAGCTAATACTGGAAAGAAGTATTGTAAGGACTTACACTTTTCGATAGATAGATTAAAGTCTGGCAGTGGTTTCAACGGTAGGACTGTAACGCTACCTAAAATATTGCATGAGAAAATATAAGTTAAGAGAAAAATTAATTCTGTACTGAAATAGAAAACTTTTGTAATTATACATTAAAAAAAAAAGAAAATGCAGTGGATAAATTCATCACAATGGTGTGTCTGTAAATGAAGAATACAGCTAATTATATTATTATAATTCCTTTGGGTTCCGAGTGGAAGGTAAGGATTCAGAAGAACACTCATAAACTCTTATCTCTTTTTCACAGCATCTCTCGCATGTCGCCTTCGGACGCACAACTCATTGTTTCCAATTTAAGCTCTACTTGAGGGCTTGGCGCACGATATCACTCAAAGGTCTTCTAAGTGTTTGTCCGATTTATCTCCATTTTCTTCCGCAAATTTGTTGGACATCAGGTTTTCCATTGGTTCGTTGCCAGGCTTGTAACGTTAATAATTATTCCTCTTCAACTTTAATATCTTTTTATGGTAAGTGGCCCACAAAGTCTACTTCACTTTAAGTGTTTTGTGCATCCACGCATAATACAGCTTCTAAAAGAAACATCCTATTAGTTGCATTTGTATGAATAGGGTAAGTTTCCAGTAATATACAGAATCAGAGTAGTGAAGGAGAATTCACTTGAACTGTTGAGGACCTTGATGAATGCGGGTTTCAATATCTTGAAGAAATCAAAGGAATAGAAACCTGTTTTTATGAATATATTGTCCTGCGGGTTGACTTTTATTTCAGAGCTTCCTGGGAAAAAATTATAATTTGTTTGAACCATACTGGGCTACTTAATGGTTTCTTAGCTATGATCACTTTCTGCTTTAATATCACCTATTTCAATGCCGTCAGTACCGTCAACACCAGCAGTATACAAGCTTGTCTAATAAGGACTTACATTTCATGTTGTGTTCACTTGTTTGACACCCACTGGATAATTTTTTTGTCTTAGTTCAGGACTCTTGAGGTTTGACGGTTCAAGATATGCTACTAAGCCATCCAAAAGACAGGGTTATGAATGAACCAGTGTTTGGACACATTTATTCCAATGCATTTAGACAGCCTAACAACATGTTGTATGCCGCCAGTCACTTTTGCGTAGCATGCACCCATATAACCCTACTAAAAGTTGGATCCAAGGCCTCCGCGTTACCACCCTAACTTGCTGACCCCTCACAGCCACAGTTGAATTATCCGTGAATTCCAACTTTGTCAATTCGTGATACGGCGTCATGGTCATGCATCAAAGTTACTTACATAGTGTTGTTATGGCTATGTTTTGAAATAAAGAGGAGTCGAATGTACAGAGTTGTCAAATGTCTTCAGTTTCGAGGGGTCAAATCTTACGGATACACACCAGAAATGTAGGTATAGAGACCCAATAATCTCGAACTTTACCAACATAATTAATACCTACATGGCATCAAATGCAACGCCACCCATCACACCACCAGTACTTACACAAGTAAATACACTGATGTTTTGACTACTCCAAGAGCATGTGTGGGCACGTGATTTCTCAAGATATAAAAGGGTGCTTTGCGCTATCTAACGATACACGGCACACATAATACTTATAGATACAGCATAAGTATGCTGAGTTAAATGGGAGGATTTTGTGCAAGAGAATTTGGTTTACAATAAATATCCTAATGTAAAAAACAGACTGAGTCTTTCTCTATTTTACTACATCATTCAATAATCATTACAAAATATTACCAGCTGGCTTTCCGCGTCCTTCAAGAGTTAGTTTAAGGTAATATACCTGAGCATAAAGTCCAATGAAAAGTAACTAAAATTACCTCGATGACAAAATGCAGCAAGGAATTCTTCTTCCATGAGTTTAGCAGGATCCAGTTGCAAAACAAGATTGGAAACACTGGCTTGTCTGACCATAGACACCAAGTTATCTTTCGTATCATCACGCTCAGCGACTATTATAATCTATACGTATTACGCTGACAAAATGCACATTACATTTTCCAATAAAGTAACCATTCTTCTCAAAGACAGGTAGCTGATTTCTCTGGTTCGCACCTGTTTATCTGGACAGGATTGTATAAAGGGCAGTGATCTACTCGGCCAACGTGAAAATTAAAAAAAGAACGAATAAAGCATGCGCAGGTGGACAAATACGTAGGAAAGGAATTAAATGTAGCAGTACAAGCAATAAACAAAATATAAAAACACGCCATTGAAAAAGCGATGTAATGGGGACGTCACGATAAAGTATAGCTGTGTCAAGAATAAGATTTACACCGCAAGCTTAAAGTAGGATGGAAAATGTTTAGTTACTACTCATACCGTGATTTATATTTTTATTTATTTATTTATTTATTTAAACGCATTAAAACTTGGTACAATATGGCACCAAGAAGGATGCGCCACACAATAATAATAAAACAACATAGATGAAAAAAAGGAAGGCAGGAAAAGAAAAAAATATATATAAGTAGAGAACGAATAATGAACTTCATCTGGAAGGAAAACACTCATTCTTAACAGGTTCAAACAGTGTTCGTTAACTATCATCAGGAAGGGAAGAAAGAAGGAAATCGCAACACATTCGCCATTGATTACGATTCTTGGCCATATCCGATAACGTTTCGAGCCATCGATTTGAGCTATCTCTCAGACCCCAACCAGGGAGTCGTGACACACCAACCGATGCTAATCTAGCACAAATATCCTTCATCCCACGACGCCACGTCATGGGCTGACCACCTCTCCGCCTTTTCCAACCCGTCCCAGGGCTAGCGAACAGAGACCTGTACGGAAGCCTCTGGGGTGACATTCGCAGCACATGTCCAAGCCACCGGAGCCGGTGTTTCCAGATGACGACATTCAATGAATGGTGATCTCCACTGTGTTCAAACACACGCCGCCCAACCTCAGAATTACTCACGCGATGATGCCATCGAACGCAAGCAATCCTGCGGAGACAGCGGTGATCGAACACGCAGAGTCGCCTCACATCCTCAGCTCGGAGAGGCCAGGTTTCACAGGCGTAGAGCAGCGCAGCCCGCACCGAAGCATTGTATACCCGACCTTTGACAGCCAGGCTAACGTCGCGTCGGCGCCAGAGGTGGTTCAAGTTGATGTATGCCACCCTAGCTTTCATTATACGGTTGGAAATCTCATCCGTCACCCCTCCGCCAGCACTCACATAACTACCCAGATACACAAACTTATCGACAACTTCAAGCGGTTCACCCGCAAGAGTGAGTGCAGGTAC